>JACTTY020000073.1:1800000-2164068 GCA_014595695.2 Epargyreus clarus clarus
AAAAGAAACGTGCCTAATTACGAGTATAAACACAGCACAGTACTTATGATAGTTAACTGAGACGCTTTCTACACTCACACTAGGATTCCCTGTGTCGTGGGTGCCATGGACACACAAAGACAACTACAAAAACACCTAGACCCAGAAACAGAAATCTAAATTCATCATTTAGATATCTGTCTGGCCGGATATTAATACTCGGGACCCCCTGCGCGTTAGACCGCATATAGGGTATGGTAACCACTGAACCAAGCAGGTTGCCATTATATATTATTATGGTAAAACAGTATGGCGATATCAGTAATTTAATCAGATCCATTATACGCTCTTTAACTATAAAATAGAACATCTGAAGGAAATATGCCTAAAAGAAGTGAATGAAGTTGTTAAAATTAGATGATGCCTCTTAATTTGTACTTGGAGCATCAAGATGACCTTAATACATATCTTAAGGGAATTGGGCTCAATACTGGGACGGTAACGAACTTAATGATGATGATCAAAGAAAAAGACAAAAAATATGCAGCGCCATTTTTTGTTCAAGTATTGTGGAGTGAAGAGTCTTACTTTTTTCTTTTGTAAAAATAGAAGACAAGCATTCTTTTTTAATTTAATATAGGAACAGCAGACTAGCATGCAGTCCACTTGATGATAAGTCCCGCCCACGGACATCTGTAATCAATACCCCAGATAGAATTAGATATTTCTACCTGAGGTCGGCCACAGATGCGCCGCTGCCCCTGAGGACTAAGCTGGAAAGCCGTGCAAAAGTATGTCTCCCTTACCACACCCTTCAAACCAGAAAACAGCGGCGTTTAACACTGCTGTTATGAGGCAGAAGTAGATATGGCGGTGGTGCCGGCGAAATCGAAATGCAAAGAGAATAAGAAGAAGAAGAGCATGTATCCACCTGACGTAATAACCACTGCCACCCATTTGTAATCAACCCCAGATAAGATTAAATTACTACCTGAGGTCGGCCACAGAGATGCCACTACCCCTGAGGAAGTTGGTACTCAGCCTTACCATACCATTCAAACACTGCTGTCATTAGTATTATAATATTATGGCGAGATGTACAACCAGCTCCAAAGGTAGCTGAACAATGACATATCATATTTGCGACTAATATCTTATTAGTACTAGTGCTTTTTTTGTACATATCGTTGTTCAGCTACTTTTGACGCGTTAGTGTTCATCTACTTTTGCAGCTGACTGTACAACCAAGCCATGTATGTATATTGAAATGAGTCTATTTCAAAATTGATCAAATTTCTATAGTCCTTTGAATGGGTAGGACCCTTAGCTAATTTGGCTGGAACAATATTTGGACCCGATGGAGATAATTGGAACATTAGGCAGGTACTTTTGCACCTTCGGGGTACAAAGTCATTATTGAGAAAGTAGTGTTATACCAACAAAGTATCGATACCACGATATTTTAATTAATTTTAAGATTTCTAGATCAGAGAGTAATATTGCCGGTTTAGAATTTATAAGTTTTAGACTTATATTGATAAATTTTAAAAAATTTAGGCTCTTTTATTACGACTTTTGATAGCAATATACGAGTAGCTCTATTACTAAAGTAAATAGACAAAAAATTTTTTTTATATATTTTCTTAAAAAAATAGCAAAGAACTTTTGAAAAATGGCAAATATTTCGATTTCAGACAGACCTCAATTTTATTTCTAAGTATAGAAGTTGGTGAAAACCATAATACATGGTCTAAACTTAGTAATATACATTAGATATAACTTAAATTTTCAGTGACAAATATTTAATAACCATGTGACTTATTGGGTTACAGCATTTTACATTATAATTATCCGAAACATATAACACCCTATCATTATGTATTGTTAGGAATATTAACCGCCGAAAATCGCTTTTCTATTTAGTATTTCACGCACAAACTATAATTTTAAACTATCGATCGTTTTTAGCTCTAAATATTTAATCAATTTAGCAAGCTGTCCTATCACATAACAACTTTACCACTACTTATATATCGATTTACGTGGTAATTATTTATCATGATTGTTAAGTATTTAGGCACAAAGGCTATGATAACACTAGGTTTTGACAAGGCCTCTAGACGCCCTTCAAAGCGCCCATCAAAAACGTCAGACTTCTCAAGGACACCGTACCCCATCATAATAGCAAATATTTTTGAAATGATGTACAATGCAACAAATACCTAACTTTTAGTAGACATATATTATGAAGAATTTCTTACGCTCACTTGCATTTTTACTTGTTTATCAGTCTGTCCGTCTTTCTGCCTGTCACAGGGTTCTTAAAATCACGAATAGGTCTCCAAAATAGGCACGAACTACCTTCGAAGATACAGATTAATGGTGAATCAACGTATATTGAAGGTTGGTAATTGCTGCCTTATAATAAAAATGGAGGTGTCTTGCCATAGTCCCTAAAGCATGGAAGCAGTCATTTAGCCGCTAGCAGTCAACCATCTGCTTTCTGACCGCGTTGTCCACGTTATGTTGCTATTGCTAATTTTGTACATCATTTATCATCAGTTTTGAGAATATTCTGTCCTGCAAAGCTATGCGGGCTCTACTAATTAAGATGGTAAACGCAATCTTTTCCTCGTTGCTCGCTGTTTATTCGGCAAACACGCGAAATTCAGGACAATTTCCAGCTGCTGCAGTTTAGAATTAACTTAGCTTTAATTACGAATTGAAAATGAAAATAGTTGCAATATTTCTATCTCTGTTTTTTGATAATGTTAAGCACTAATATAGGTACAATTAAATAATCGTAAGGTATATACACCTTCTATCTTAAACCTTTATTTTCTTTGCTACTTGAGGAAGGTAGATCGATGCCCACGTGGTAGTCTGTTCACCATACCGCTCCGACACGCATTGGGTTCCGGGTTTTATTCTTGGCCAGATATCTGTGGTAGAACCCTTTGTGGTGTTTCTTGAAGGGTGTGGTAAGGGAGACAGACTTTTCCGAGGCTTTTCAGCTTAGTCCTCAGGGCTAGCGGCGCATCTGTGGCCGACCTAAGGTGGGAATATCTGATCCTATGTGGGGTACAGGTGTCCATGGGCGGCATTAGCCACTTATTATCAGGTGGACTGCATGCTCGTCAGCTACTCCTATATTATAAAAAAAATAATAAATTTAGATTTCTGTTCTGAGTCTGAGTGTTCGTGGATTTGTCTCTGCGTGTATATAGAACCCACAGTGTATAAAAAACTATAGTGAGGTTATATTATAAGTATAGTAAAAAAATCTTAGGATTTTAGGATAGATTTCGATTCATAGATATTAATGAGATACAATGATCACTTTCAATCTGTTGGACTATGCTCGATGACTTCTCCAACTTCATAAAAAAACATAAGCTCTCTTTTTATTTATGCCTGTATTTGTAATAATTTGGCATAATCTTTAAAAATAAACAAAAAATAATGTAATATACTAGTGTACCTTTAAATTCAGCAGTGTTGGCGCAAGTATGATGGTATCAGCTGATGAAGATAGCGCCGGCTTCAGTGACTTCATTTACCGGAGAGCTCTTCAAAGGGACTGCACGGTTTTGCCTTTTAGCGTGATTAAGAGATGTGTTTGTATGCAATTTAACTTGTGTAGCACAGTGGTTGCTGTGTTGGTTTGATAGAAGGGATTCGGGTTCGATTCCCGGCCAGATTTGAAATTTTGAAATCAGATTTTGGTTCTGAGTGGCTGTAGTTTTGTCCACCCATGACGTAAGAAATACTAGTCAAGACCGAACTGATCGAACCGACCTGAACTTAGCAGGTGAACAACAAATGTATAAAGTAAATGTTAAAGGTGGTAGAACCCTTTGTGGTTCGACTCCGGCGGCACCACCGCCACACCTATTTCTACCTAATAACAGCAGTGTTAGGCGCTGCTGTGTTCCGGTTTGAAGGATGTGGTAAGGGAGACAGATTTATACGAGGCGTTCCAGCTTAGTCCTCAGGGGTAGTGGCGCATCTGTGCCTCAGGTACAGGTACAGGTGCGACCTCAGTTAGGAATATCTAATCCTATCTGGGGTTGATTACAGATGTCTATGGGCAGCAGTAGCCACTTACCATCAGGTAGACTGCATGCTCCTCTGCTACTCCTATATTATAAAAAAAAAAGTAAATTAAAGTCGCTATACTGTGGCTTTCAAGGTATATATAGGCAACTAAGTGACGTAACCAGGAAAGTAAATTTCACAACATGCAAGACATGTGACAGTGTAAACGTTTTTTTGAAATGAGGGCACAAAGAAATTAAAAAAAGGGTAAATATTTTACTCGCATGCGGAAGCCTCGACGAATTGTGTCCTTAAGGGGGCGTTATCGCACTTTTTGAGATATATTATCTTAGAGAATTATAGTAAACGAGCTTTTGCCCGCGGCTTCGCTCGCGTTACGAAGTAACGTATTAACTAAGAAGATTTATACAAACTTTCATCCCCTATTTTATCCCCTTGAGGGTAGAATTGATCAAAATCCTTTCTTAGCCGATGCCTACGTCATAACATCTACCTGCATGCCAAATTTCAGCCCGATCCGTCTAGTGGTTTTGGCTGTGCGTTGATAGATCACTATGCCAGTCAGTCACCTTTAAGTTACATATATTTTGATACAATTACGACAAGTAATTCACGTGTTTTTTTTAATTGTATACCTTCCATTGTTATTATTTTGTATGTTGTATGTTGTAACTTGTATAGCATGTAAAATAAATGGTTTCTTTCTTTCTTTCTAATTCATTCGATATTTATTATTTAATACCTTATCGTATCGTATAAATTATAGGGTTTAAATTGTCAACAATTAAATCATAGTACAATTTTATTTATTTGTTCGTAAATGAATCTATGTCCAACATATTTCAATAATCTATGTAAAAAATAAGTTTTAAATATTAAGGTGGCTGACTCTTGTATTAAACAAGGAAAATATAGGTAATGGCACAGAATTTCCCTGTTGATCAAATGGCTAGTCATAAATCTTTGTCTCTTTGTAATATTCTTGAGGGTGGAAGGTATTCGTATTTGAGCAAAGGTGACTTAATATAAATGCAAGATGTTTACTTCTGAATATCACTAGAATATGAGCAAAGATTAATAGCAGTACTATTTTAAGAATTACACCGTTTATTGCAAATATATAAGCAGTGATAGCCTAGTGGTTAAGAATCTCGGCTTCTTGATCGAGGGGTCCGATGTCCAAATCCCAGGCACGCACCTCTGATTTTTCAAAATTATGTGCTTATTATAAATTAATTATCGCTTGCTTAAACGGTGAACGAAAACATAGTAAGGTAACCTGCATACATGAGAAATATTTAATAAAGAAGTTTTCAAAGGTATCATGTGAAGTCTACCCAATCGGACTGGGCCAAATCGGTGGCCTACTAATCCTTCTCATTCTAAGGAGAGGAGAGAGGAGGAGATGATGCCTATGGATATGTGATATTTTTATCTTTTTTCTTACATTCGGGAATTATATTTTTCTAATTAAAGTCCCAATCAATTATTTTTGTAATTAAGGGTTTTATGTAGGTACCAATTTGATAATTTCGCGGAGTCAGTAACACCCTTACCTTCCGATTCCAATTTAATTCCAATCGTGTTCCAATTTAAAGGTCGATTTTAGTTATCGGAATCGGCAAAGCGTGAGACTTTTTTATGTTATATAAGTAACGAAAAACCTTGAACATTTATATTCTTATTGGGTCAATCGATTGTATTACTACCCCTGTGGACTGAGTTAGTTCGAATTTTAGGCGTGCATCAAGAATCCTATCCTAAAGTTATCAGATGCTATTACCCCTGTGTACTACCCCAAAACACTACTTGAAGCCTTAAGAATAGTCTCCATCAAGCAGCGGCCAATCTATTTATAAATTCCAATATTATGTTCTATAATATTTCCACTCACTCTCGAATTATATATATTTCTTATCGACAATTACTAAAACCATAGCACATCACTAGCAGTTATGAGTGAAGCGAGTAATTCCGTCGATTAGCGGTGACTCCGCACTCCGCTTTGCTTTACGACAGCGATTCAGTAACTGAGGGACAAGAACACTTCGTTTAATATCTTACAACTACTGAGATTGACTTTGGAAGTACCTAATATCTTTTTCTATATTCAGAATTCATAATTTTGCACTTAACGTTATATATTTCGGTCATATTTTGGTGGAGCGTAGCGTGGGTATGAGCTACTTGGAGCGGAATTTGAATTAGGTGCCCTCTGGAGGAATAAGTCAGCGAAAAAAGTATAACTATATGCCTGCTGTGAAATAGGTCAGCAAAAAAAGTACGTGCCCGTTTTTGAAAAACCTGGCCTGCTATCATTCGTGAGGTGTTTTTTTTCAGATATTAAGTAGTTAGGTTTATATAAGTTCACTTCACATTTTTTATATGTTAAGATGAAAATTTCAAAAGAGGATTTTCATATTTCTATAGAGTTTTTCTAATCAGTATAAATTAACCCTTCTTTGCAAGCACTAAGGCTTCATACTTTATAATCAGTTTTATTTTCGATCTTCCAAAAATTTACGATTAAAAATCCGTCATTCGTAGAAATTTAACGTAAGAATTCCCATTTTCAACGGACTGAGAAGAAAATTTTCTCCACAATTTTCAAATATCGTCTATCCTTGTCATGCTGTTTTCAATTGAGTGGAAGAATTGAAAAGCGTGAAATATTACACTACGAAAAGAATTAAGAGGTTTGTGGAAATTATTTTCCGCAAAATAAGCGGAAAAACACTTTGGCGCAGTATTTTCTTTGAAGAAAATGTGGGTAATGGAGTATTCACGTTAAATGGGTCTTAATGCACATAATCTTTGAATTTAATTGTGAGCAATTAAGCACATGTTGCTGTAGCAATAAAGCACGTTTATATCTTTACCTATTATTGCTATCTGTCTAGATAAATGAAAACACAAAAAACACGCGATTTAAGGTAATAACAATATCGGGGTATTTTTATAGCAATAAAAAGTTTTCTACACTCAAAGCAATGTCGAAGAGCTACATTTAATAATGGAAGAATATTGCTTATAATAGTTTCTCCAATCACCAAGAGGAAGATATACCTTTGAAGGTGGTAGAACGCCACACCTATTTCTACCTAATAACAGCAGTGTTAGGCGCTGCTATTTTCCGTTTTGAAGGGTGTGGTAAGGGAGACAGACTTTTCCGAGGCTTTCCAGCTTAGTCCTCAGGGGTAGCGGCGCATTTGTGGCCAACCTTAGGGAGAAATATCTGATCCTATCTGGGGTTGATTAGCGTAGCCACTTACCATCAGGTGGATTGCATGCTCGTCTGCTACTCCTATATTATAAAAAAGACCAATATCAGTATTTTGACCATTCGAAGATTGACTGTAGTGTCATCAACACCGTATTGTTTTTCTAATAACAGTAAAATATCGATTATGCGCTGCTGCGTTCGAGTTCTTATGGTGTGCTGATACATAGACTTACACCATTTACCTTAATCCTTAGGGGACGATATATTTGTGTCCAACTTAGGTGGAGCTCAATGTCCATCTGAACTTTATGATAGATGTCCATTTACGATATCAATATACGAATTGTTCAACTTCACCTAAGCATCAAAAAACCTGCAAGTGAGTTCAAACAACAAAATCCACTATACCATTGGCAACGAAGAACTTATTCCTCACCTCTTCATCCAGATTTATCTGTTTGGCTTATTCTTGGAACGAAAACGAAAATAACAATAAGTTTGGACCGAGAAATTCAATTTGCTTTCGTAAAGTAAGATAGCATCCGTAACATTTATCTCGACTGCAAAATATACAGTTTAAACAGTTTTTGAATGTCCTGCAACTGATGTTACAAGCTTTGGCAAGCGCCAGTGTTGAGTTTAGCCAACATTTATTTAGCTTATCTGGGATATAGGATATATCAACGCACAGCCCAAACCACTGGACGGATCGGACTGCAATTTGGCATGCAGGTAGATGTTATGACGTAGGCATCCGCTAAGAAAGGATTTTGATAAATTCTAACCCCAAGGCAAAAGCTCGTAAATCTTTAAGTATTGACATAAGTTTGGTTAAAAATGGAACCACATTACTAAGCTTCCGCTGTCTCTCCTTTCATCTGTCTGTTTATCACAGGGCTCTACCTCTCTTGTGTGACTTCGATTGGCAATTATTTTGCAATTGCACTTTTGCATTTGATTTGCAATTTTAAAGGTACTAGAACTCTTTGTTGTTGGACTCCAACGGCATCACAGCCATACCTATTTCTACCTAATAACAGCAGTGTTAAGCACTGTTCTGTTCTGGTTTGAAGGGTGTAGTAGGGAGGCATAGTTTTCCGAGGCGTTCCAGCTAAGTCTTCAGGAACACCTGTGACCGACCTCAGGTAGGAATCTAATCCTTTGTAGGGTTGATTACAGGTGTCCATGGGCGGCAGTAGTCACTTATCATTAGGTGGACTGCAAGCTCGTCCGCTACTCCTATATTATAATATAATAAAAATAGTTTATATATTAATAACAATATAAATGACAAAAAGTTAAAAGTTAAACGTTAATTATATTAAGAACTAAATAATGTTCGAAGTTCTCCAAAATTTAATGTAACGTTAAGAACATTAAACTACTCAACCAAAGCACTATAAGCTCAACTTTTAGGTCTCTTTTACGAGGCAATAAATTTATTATATTCCAATAAAATTCCAGAACGAGTTTATTTTATCAATATCAAACAATTTATCACGGGCGGGGCAACCGCAGCATATTTCAGATGCCAAAAACATTCGTCATCTGAAATATAATATGTTGACCGCAGGTGTCGGTGTGCAAGTGGTGTGCACTGGATATTGTCTGATACAGCTGTGGAAAATAATTTCTATCGAGTCAGAGTCTTTACAATTGAAAAAGCAAGATATTTTTACCCGACTGTCGAGGATAATATTTGGTCGGGCGTGTGTGTATATTATACTGAAAGTGTACTGGAAATTGTCGTGGACAGTTGGGGAAATCAGTATTATTCTATGGAAGCAGTCTTTAAAATTATAGATCAAGATGTTACCCGACTGCGGCGGGTAATGATTTACGAACTTATGTGTGTATATCTCATTCTTAGGCATGCCATCCAATCGAGGAAAGTGTTAAAAATCAAAAATGTGTCACAGACGAGCCGACCGCTGTTTATTTCAGAGATGCCTAAAACATTCGTCATTTAAAATATATGTTGACAGCAGATGTCGGTGTGCAAGTGGTGTGCACTGGATAGTGTCTGAAACAGCTGTGGAAATTATTTTCCATCGAGGACTAAGTAACTAAATTTGTCTTTTTTACATTATAATGCAAGATATTTGTACCAAACGGCGGAAGGTAATGTTTTTCAAGAGTATGTACACTAAACGTTCATGCGAATGTCTTATTGTTTGACACGCCTTCAGTGGAAGGTGGTGGATGCCAGCTGTCTTACATATGAGAACATCTTAGTTCTCCGAAGTGGCAATGCATATAGATGGTGATAGCATCGGCTTCAGGTAGAACCTTTGTACTCTTTTATTTTATTCACTACAATAACGTGGATTTGCATGCTCGTTTTCTACGCCAATCTTATAAAGAAAATTAATTAATCATTTCAAACGGATACGACTGAAATGTGTGTGAACAGACAACTGCACGCTAATTGGCTCACACTGAGCACTGATTGGTAACTTTGATAGGCTTGAACAAATCACAGAATAAACGTAATAATTTACAGACCTAACTTTTTTTATAATATTGAAGTTAAGTTGTCACTGCTGCCCTTGGTCATCTGACAACAGATAAGATTTGTTTCCTACTTGAGTTCGGCAACTGATGCGTTGCTACCCGCAAGGACAAAGTTGAAATCCTCGGATAAATATGTCTTTCCATAATTCTTCTTCTCCATAACGAAACACCTTGTGAAGTGGTGGTAGTTGTATTGACATTCAAAAAGTGCTCAGTAAAGAACCTATTTTGAATTTAAAAAAAATGATTTGATTTGAATTACCACACCCGTTCAAACCAGAACACAGCCGCGCTAAGCTCTGCAATTATTAGGCAGACATAGGTGTGACGGTGGTGCCTCCGGAGTCGAACCATAAAGAGCACCTTTTCGGTGATAAATTCTGATGTCGTTGTCGTTGCCGTGTTGTTTTGTATGGTCCCAATGGAGAAGAATATACTTTAGTAGTTTTTGTAGTTAACTTTTTACAGTAGCAGGCCAAGTTACCCCACAAACCTTCAAACAACCGCAATCCGAACAGAAAATAGAAATATTATAAACTCGCAGAAATTTCAGTTCCAGTGGCTTCGGCCTGCCAAGTTGCATTTAGGACGAAGGGAATTACAACATACATTGCCTTACCGAGTCACGTCGGTTTCAAGATTGCGACAGCAAAATGAAATTTCGTAACAATTTTCTTATTTACGAAAATACAAATGATAAAGCTGTGAGGTATTTTATTGTGTATTCGTTGAGACCTTAAAATGTATATTAAAGTATGTTACCTATATTATTGTTATGAGATTTTTTGTATATCATATTTTACTGAAATTAAGAACTTTATATTAATTGTGGACCCATTTCTGGTGGGAAAATAGGGCTTTAATATACAGATTGTTTGTATTTGAAAAACAAAATAAAAACAAAATTGCGAAAATAAGTTTTCAAAGTTATACTTCATTAAGTACGTTGTAAAAATAAGTGTGCTCATATACGCCTACAATATCACCAAAAACGACATACACTTGTTTGAAAGAGTTTTTTCATCATTATGATTTTTTAAAATCAGTTACATCTTCATTGTTACAGTATATATAGTTTAATCAGTAAGTAATGTGAAATCAAATACAAAATTAATAAATACTATACAAACAACTCTTTTTAAAGTTTCTCGCAGAAATAGATACATAAAAGGTATACCTCAATCGAACCATAAAAGTTTTTGAATAATTCGATCTTCTCGCGTAGAAGCTATTTATATTCAGCCCACCGAAGTATCACTTCTTCATTATTTTCCCTCAATTAAGAAGAAGTCTGAAGACGGTCGCGAACTTGTAATTAGGAGTCTATCGGCATCATTAGTTCGAGTGGTTCGAAGAGCTAGAACGTGGTTGCAGTTTTGTGGCGCTCTACCTACGAGCTTTTGAAACTTGTGTTGTAGCACCTCTTTATAAGATGTAGTCCGACTAGTAAGGTCACTGTATTTTTGTACACCTGCTGCCATATTGAAATGGAATGCGAATTGTTGTTTCGAAACTTATAAAGAAAGTACATGCAATAGGAAATACGAAAGGTACGACCTTCAGTCGTTCGGCTTCTACATCTAATTCTGCCTTATTATAATCTAATTTTGTTTTGGTTTGAAGAATGTGGTCTCAGAGCATCCAAAAGCGAAGGTACGACTTCTATCCTGTGGATTTATGCAATAACCACTTACTATTAATGGCACTCTAAGTTTCCGTGAATAATTCGATCTTCTCGAGTAGAAGCTATTTATATTCAGCCCACCGAAGTATCACTTCTTCATTATTTTCCCTCAATTAGGAAGAAGTCTGAAGACGGTCGCGAACTTGTAATTAGGAGGCTATCGGCATCATTAGTTCGAGTAGTTCGAAGAGCTAGAACGTGGTTGCAGTTTTGTGGCGCTCTACCTACGAGCTTTTGAAACTTGTGTTGTAGCACCTCTTTATAAGATGTAGTAAGCGTGCAGTCCGACTAGTAAGGTGAGTGCATTCGTTGCACACCTGCTGCCAAATTTAAATGGAATAAATCGTTGTTTGTTCGGAAGTAACAAAAGAAATATATTTATAAGGTGCTACCTTCGCTAGTTCGGCTGCAGCGCCACTGTCTATCTATTACAGCCTTATAATAAAATTATTTTATTCAGATTGATAAGATGTAGTAAACCAACCAAGGCCGACGTCAGGTACGTCTTCATTTCTTTAGTAATTAATTCAATAATCATTTAATATTCGTTGTAATCTTTTTTTGTTAAATTGAAATCACCTACCTACCTTACCTTAGAAGTAAAATTTTGATCTTTTTTTTTCATAGAGCTAATACTCGTATATTTTGTAATATTGTTCTGAAAATAGATTTCCTAAGTGTTATATTACACTTTTATGAAAAACAAAACATCCTGCCTCATAAGTTAAGTATACCTTCCTTTTGAACGGGTAATTAATTAACAGCTTTATTTTTTTCATACAAACCTAATTGCCGCCGCTAACTAACGTCTAATTGGAAAGCCTCCACTAATTAGTAAGCTTCTGAAGAAAACCAAATGGAAGCTACGAGCAGAATGTCAAGTTCCATACATTTAAAACGTTATATTATGGTAACCATAATTTTGAATAAGAAGACATTGGTAAATGATAATAATGTATTTTAAGGATACCAGACGTGAATATGTTGATGATTCAACCTACATATATGTTAATGTATATTTTGAATCTTAATTATAAGCGTAATTATAACATTTTAGCGAGATGAAGACAGCGCGGGACCCCCCCGGCCACCGTCCCCTACGTCCTCTAGTCCACGGGTACATAGCTGCGTTAGTGTACCTTCAACGTTGCTACGGAGTATATGCTTGTAGTTGTATTCGACCGAATTGGCTCTCTGACTACACCTGCGCGCAACAACTTCAGAGCGGACTAGAATTTTGGCGCGAACTATACTGATATAATCTTTTGATTTAACTATCCTTGTAAGGATGTATATGAGGACTAAATGCTAGTGCAAGTGAATTTCAGTTAACCCTAACTGATTGAGCTGATAATACATTATTAGCTTAGTGACGTCATTCTTAATTCAATATGGCAGACTCTCAAAGATGACGAATTACATAGTTACTTCCATGTCCTGTATTAAAAAATATTTACGTGACACGTCTGTTATTATTTCATCATCATCATCATCAACCCATTACTGTCCTACTGCTGGGCCCGGGTCTCCACTCAGAATGAGAAGGATTAGGCCATAGTCCACCGCGCTGGCCAAGTGCGAATAGATAGACTTCAGATACCTTTGAGATTTTTTTTTTAATTTCAGGTAAGTATGCAGGTTTCTTCACGATGTTTTCCTTCACCGTTTTAGCACGTGCTAATATATTTTTTTCTGTGATTATTTGGACCATAGACATTCATATGTGTACCAAATTTCAACATAATCAGTCCAGTGGATTTGGAGCAAAATTATTTGTGACAGTCAGACACATGAAATATATTTTAAGTGTTTCGTTTTTCGTTTGGATTTACGCCAACTGTAAAAAGGTATAAGGTGGCGCCAAGCGCACAAATTTGTCTCATCATCATCATCATGTTATCACTGTCTCACTGGGCACGGGTCTCCCCTCAAAATGAAAATCCCATCGCCTTGGTCAAGTGCGAATTGATAGACTTCACATATCTCTGAGAACTTTTTTAAAGATCTCCCTGGTAGGTATGCAGGTTTCCGCATGTTTTCCTTTACTATATTATTACATAATTAATTTCTTATAGGCACACACAAACTCATGTCACTTAAGTTATATGAGTATATATATTGTTCGTGCCAAACTGCTAGTCCGCTCTGAAGTTGTTGGGAGCAAACGTAGTCATACAATTTGCTACGGCGATTAGCAGTTTTACCCGGACGATACTACAGTAACAAAGAACAGAGCATATGTTACATTATTCAGTAACCTGTCACGCATAGTGCTGGAATGATCTCCCGAACTCGTGTATCTCAAATATTAAAACAAAGGAAAAAGGTAACGACCTTTTTCCTTGTAATATGGCGAAGGTTGATGTAGGGGTGCGTTGAAGAAAGGAATAATAACAACTATTTTGTTTTTGAAATAATTTTGAGGGTGTGTTGAGAGAACTACTTAATATTTATATGTTTCGATTTAGTTCTCGAAATCGTATAATAAAATTATTAAACAAAATTTCTGTAGCTCAAACTTGTCTACTACTACTCCTACTACTAGTATTGAAGATAGTTTGGACAGTATAGGTCCCTTTTATGACGTTTTTATTTTATGACGTATTTTAGGCACCATTAAGAAACATTTTTTGATATTCAACTCCTAGGGGCATTATTAGAGGTTGAAATTTAATATTTGCGTTTCTGGTTATAAATAATAAAAAACCTAAGGGGATAAAATTTGTGTTATGGCACACTTGGGAAGACGCTGGAAAAAGCCAGTTTTAAAATAAAGTACCGTAATTGTATTCACATTTCTTATTTCTACCGATATAGCCCTGAAATAATACGATAAACGTTTCAATAGAGATCTACCGTAGACGCCTCTGGCGAAATTTAATTAGAAATAAATACGCCCTGCGAATACAACGTAATCTCATTAATATTGAACCAGGTATTACGTGGAAATTCATTTGTGGATGAACTGGGTTAAATTATCAATATTTAAATTATTTTAAACCTAATTACTTTAGCTATTAGGATTTCATAGCTGGTCACCAAGCTTCCGTCGAAAGCAGAGGGTTTTGACGTTTTCCATGAAGATAATTATATTTTTTGAAATAATGAAGTAGTATGTAGTCGACCTGTGGGTAAGCGTTAACTGCCTTAGTTATATGTAACTAACTCAATTTAGAAGAAGTTTCTACGTGAAACCTACCACAGGTGCATTGCCTTCTTATTCTTATTCTTACTTATTCTTAGAAGTAAAATGGTTATCTCTTTTTATATACTTACTTTTTATATACTATACGAGCTGACCCGGCAAACGTTGTGTTGCCATATAAATAAAAAATGTTAAGAATGAACATCCCTTATCACTTAGGGGTATGGAAAATACATAGTAGCCGATTCTCAGACCTACTGAATATGCATATAAAATTTGGTGAAAATCGGTAAAGCCGTTTCGGAGAAGTACGGTAACTAACATTGTGATACGAGAATTTTATATATAAGATAATAGCCAGTCGGAATCCCATTTCATTTTTGACTTTATAGCCACCGTTATAATAATAGAATCACACATTTACACTAACTTGAAATATACTTTACATTACATTACTATACTTTACATTGTACGTCATTACATATAATTATGTCCATTGCATTTACTTTTAATAAAATACGAATTCTATACATTTAACACAAGAGAAGTAATCTCGAATGGAGCAAATAGTTACCTACATGATACATTTACTAAACATAAAAATATACATCCGAAAAAAATCGCAGACACGTGAAAAGAACATTCGAATCTGGAGGCACGGCAGTGCCTCCGCCAAGTCGAGCCAAAAGAAGCGGCACGGCCGTACCATACTTTTCCCGAAGCGATTCGGCCCATTTTTGACCCCTTGTAACTTCGTTGCATATGAAGCTAGAAGCCTGAATTTTCAGGAGCCAAGCAAGGATTGTATAGACACGGTACATTTCGAATTTCATTCAATTTGAACCAGTAGTTTAAGAATTACAAGTAGTTAAAGTTCGTAATTTTGTCACTCACTCACTGACTGACTGACCGATCATCAAAAGTTTAAGGCACTTCCAGCAGACATAGAAGGTTGAAATTGAGAATACAATTAGTGTTTAGTATATAACTCATAGAAAAACTAAAATATTTTGCAATTTCTGTCCAGTTATCTAGATACACCAACTACATTAAATAACTTTGTATCCTATATAAGTTATATAGGATTACAAAGTTACATTTGCAGTTAATGAATCTGTGTTTCTGTCCGCGAAATGTACGAGTAGTAGGGGAGCCCATTATGTTAAATGGGTAGAAACTCGAGCGTCAATAGGACGTATACGATTGTGTAGATTACACGTTAGAGTGAAGAAAAGGTTGTGTGATATTTTTCGATTTACCGTGGGAATAGTTTCTAGATGATTCGAAAAATGTAAAAAGCAGAGTCAGACATACTCAAGGCGCGGCAGGTTAGTGATAGAGTATATATCTCTGATGCCGGAAATATGTTTATTTGCTGGTTTGCATAGGGGGACAGCCATACGAGAGGTAAAAATGGAAAAAAAAGTAACCAGCACATTAGATTTTCAAAGGGCATATGAAGTTACCCCAGATGAGTCCCCCATTCGAAAGACTGACGATTCGATTCGAAAGACTGTAACTCTTCGAAAATGGGAAAAAAAAGTTATCTTGACACACTCGAGGGCGTAATATTATTATACAGGAAATTCCAGCTGATGTTTTACTTATCATAACCCTTCATGTGACGATTTAGTGGAGGGGTTTTTTATACTGACGATTTGAAAAAAAAAAATAGAATGAGAATATATAAAGAATAATGTATTTTCCATAAAATTTGCCTTTTCCTTTAGTTTGTTGTACACTATTACTTTCCAGGGATCCATGCTAATAAATGGCGCTATCAGATAGTGCATATTTTCTAGCATTATTTCCTTTGTATTAAAAAAAATACCGCACTCGAGTATGTCCAGGTATAGATTTTTTGCAACCTTATTACTCCCTAACGCCGCCCTCAAACCATCAGATTATAAATTTATTGTTTTCAGCATGTAATTAAGCTACTATAGATAATACGATTTTTTATTAATAGTCTGATGGACTTCCCTGGTTGAACCCCCCAAATGGATAGTTTAAGATACTCTATAGGATGTAAGGTATCTCCCATATCTTAATCTGCCGCGTTCGAGTCACTCTCGAAATCCCGTCTTGGGCTCCCCTACTATTATAGGCGACGTCAATTGTTTTTATCCTCGAGACAAAAGACGTTTTCAATTCCAACTTCAATTTAAATTCAATTCAAATAATGGGTGAAGTGCGAATCGAACTCGTACACTGAGGGTTCCGTACCACAAAAATATTTGTTTATTTTATTTTTATTTATACTAATTGATGTTATAGCAGCCATATAATGCATTGTGAACATTTCAAATGAAAAACGCTAAAAAATAGCAGGTCCTTATATGTTTGTCTCTGTAGTTCCTGGACTAAAAAAGGGTTACGATATCCCGTGCCTGTCGTAAGAAGCAACTACAAGGGGGCTTCCGGAGTTGGGAGTGGCAAGAGGGAGCTCGAACCGTCCAATAAGTGTCCCCGGGAAGGACGGCGGTATGTGTAGTCGCATACCGTCGTGAACACCGGATAGTTTAGGAGGAGCGAAAACTGTTCTCCCAGGGCAGAGCTCGATCGGGGCATCGCGCTTAAAGGACTTCTGTTACGTTCAGTCGGAGATCCCGGAGTTCTCCAACAAACGTTGAGGACGGCCACCGGAGGATTTTAGTGCGGCTAAAGTCCCACATAACCCGGCGTCACTCCCACGTCGTCGAGTACCTTTTGAAGATTTCCTCCTCATAAAGAAAAAGAAGGCCCTTGTATGGCAACTCTCCTTTATTTGAAAGTTTTTCTTTTTATTTTTAGTACTTATTGTTAAAGCGGCCACCATTATACATATTCCGTAAAATTTTTAAATTTCTATCTATTAAGGTTCCAGAAATAGAGCTCTATGTCAGACAGACAAACGGACAGTTTAGAAATAGGGTTCCGTTTTTACCCTTTGGGTATGGAACCCTAAAAAGTTATATAATATCAAAAACATTCCGAATTTCTGACAAATGTCATGAGAAAAAAACTAGATGTTACGGCTAATGTGCCTAAATCAGTTAAAACGCAGATAGCTTGCCCACTACCTAAAGTACAAAACGAAGATTGTATCAATTTTCACCCCTTGACGTCGACCCGTGCATGCCATGATGCGTCGTCGTGTCATGAATTTACGACAAACATTGTATATTTTCACGAAACAATATCGCTTTGCGGCACGATGTCGCTATGTGTCACGATACGTTGTCGTGTCGTAAAAAGGTATGTGTTTTAGCCCTAAGAACAAGTCTGAAAAGATGTTTCGAATTTTAACTACATAGTTAATCTGCATATTTTCTAGCTAATCTTAAGCCTAGTTAATGTGTATGCTAACGTATTCTACAATCTAACGGTAACATACACAAAATACAATAACTGTCGTGAGGTTAAGCAACTGTCACCGCATTATAAAATAATAATAAGTTTGTTTCCAAGGAAACACGTGTTTAGGCAAATTTCGGCCTTATTGAGCATAAATAAATGTCTATGAAAATAATTTTTATATGTAAGCACATAAAAAATTACAATGTTCACAATAGAAAATCCCTAATAACTTCTAAACGGATTACCCTAATTACACAATTCCTTTTGCCCTATCCGTTTTAGACATAAACCTACCAAATGGCATTAAAGACAAACCAATATATATACGAACAAAAAATCATGTTTTCAACTTACGTAATATTAGGTACGTAACATTTCAACGCAATATTACAAAAATTTAGTTAAGTTCGTTTCAAATGATTCGAAATAGGAAACTACTATATAAATCGAGCTTAGATATCCACTTTATAACATATTCTTGCCATGATCACCAAAAATATCAGCTCCTAGTAGCTTGATAATTGATAGCCATAAAAAAACGAAAATCCACAGTTTAACGTTGAATTTAAACAACCGTCCATTGCACAATTAGGGTATTTTTTTTTGCTCCATTGCTTGTACAAAACAGTTACAAACGCGTGTCAGAAATGAACTGACAGTCGCGCACGTATGCGCTCGAGTCCCCCCGAGATAACGAGTCGGTAAGTGGTGTCTACGTGTGCGTTACTCCAGCCCACTTTGTATGAAGATTGACTTCTGTTAGTTTTTATTTTGTGGTAGTACCTACCCGGAAAAAACGTGGAAATTATTATAAGAAACCTTTTTAATATAAATAATTTTAAGTATGAATTTGTTAGCGGTGAGTAAACTTACTGAAAAAGGATTTACTGTTAATTTCTTGAAAAACGGTTGCACTATTAGTAACTCTATAGATATTATCATCGCAACTGGCCACAACGTAAATGGTATATATACAATTTGTCAAATCACCGATATGTAATTTGACAATGTCTAATAAATATTGGCATAGAAGACTAGCCCATATTAATCCGGAATATATGCGAATTTTAAAGAATATTATGACTGGTCTTGATAATGTGAACATTACCGACGGATATGACGACTAGTGAGAAACCATTTCCAAACCTCTGAACGCGAACGAACGACATACTGGAGATCGTACATACAGATTTATGTAGTCCCATGGAAGCTAGTTCACTCAACGGTTCAAGGTACATGTTATTATTTATCGACTATTATTCTCGAATGACACGATGAATGTTTATTTTCTAAAACATAAGAGTGAGTCTTTAAGAAATGTCAAAAATATAAAGTGTTGAAAAGGGAACTAGCAAGTCGAACAAATGTATGAGATCAGATGGTGGGACGACATTTTGTAATAGAGCTTTCAATATTTTCTTATCAACAAATGGAATTCTACATAAGAAGGCGATACTATATACCCCTAAACAAATTGTTGTGGTTGAAACAGCTAACAGAACTATTATTGTATATGCGAGAAGTCTAAAACGAATGTTATCATTATTAAATAAATATTTCATTTCATTTCAGAAGTCAGAAGTCTATTATAAATTGAAACTAATTTGAGCAAGGGCAGTAAATACTGTGGTTTATATCAAAAACCGGAGTCCGACGAAGTCAGTGAAAGATTACCAATGATTTTTGTCGGATATTCAGAAGAAAGTAAGGGATGTCGATTATTTAATACGAAGACACGTTAAATCCCAATAAATAAATAAATAAATCACAATCAGTAGAGATGTTTTTAGAAGATGTTTTTCCTGAGGATAACGGGCATAATTTCAGTTGTCAAAATAGTAACTTTTTAGATTTAATTTATTGTCATGTTCGAATGAAAGTGATGATGAATGGCAAGATTATTTACATAACTACAAAGACTACCTAAACAATTTAATTGCCTTTAAAAAAATCTGTTGTTGAGATTCAACTAGTGGAAGGTACCGGAAAGGAAAAGAGTAGAAATATCTACAAAAAGGAATGAGATGCCATCAAAAACAATGCTTGTAAAAAGATCCAAGTCTCGCCATTCAATTCTTCTACCGTAAAAAGTCTTGAGATCTATGTAATACCAAGCCGGTAATGTATGCAGTCCCTACTTAAGGGACCTTCTGTCTTAAGGTATTATCTCACTATCTAACCTAACAACATCTCATGGGACCATACCAATATTAAAAATATTTTATGTTCTAAATAAATTGACGTGGCAATCGTACTAATGTTACCTGTGTGATGCGATATGATAAGATGAAAACACAATGTGACTTGCAGTACGATTGCCACGTTAATTTATTTAGAACATAAAATATTTTTAATATTGGTATGGTCCCATGAGATGTTGTTAGGTTAGATAGTGAGATAATACCTTAAGACAGAAGGTCCCTTAAGTAGGGACTGCATACATTACCGGCTTGGTATTACATAGATCTCAAGACTTTTTACGGTAGAAGAATTGAATGGCGAGACTTGGATCTTTTTACAAGCATTGTTTTTGATGGCATTTATATTTCTAGAACTACAACGCGAAGTCAACCGTGATAGATATTGGCAGGTAAAACACCTATTTTTATCCATAAAGCTTTTATTCGAGACTTCTAAATCTTTGACAGACTTGATCCCTACTAAAGCTATTATAAGACTTAGAATACTGTGATACAACAATAAATTTATATTAAAAATATTTTTAAAAATAACCCCTTTAGTAACGTGTTTTTGTTTTATGTGTTCTTCTCAGAACTCTTTTATTGGATACCCATATCATGACGGCGCATAAAGAATAATTTGTCCGCCATTTTGGGGCGTCCACCATACATATTTCATTTCGCAGAAAGGTACTAAAGTGAAGGTGGTAGAACCCTCTGTGGTTCGACATCCGCGGCACCACCGCCAAACCTATAGCTGCCGTAAACTGTAGACTACCGATTTGCGTTAACTTTTTTTAATAATATAGGAGTACCAGACGAGTATGCAGTCAACCTGATGGTAAGTACCTACTGCCGTCCATGGACATCTGTAATCAACCCCAGATAGCATTAGACATTCCTACTTGAGGTCCGCCACAAATGCGCCGCTTCCCCTGAAGACTAAACTGGAACGCCTCCGAAAAGTATGTCTCCCTTACCACACCCTTCAAACCAGACACAGCAGCGTTTAACATTGCCGTCATGAGGCAAAAGCAGGTGTGGCGGTGGTGCCGCCGGAGTCGAACCACAAAGGGTTCTACCACATTCTACTTTAAAATTCTATTACAAGATTCAACCCTCAGAAATCCGAACAAACAGTTACATAAAAGCTAACAAAACACAGCAACGATGGTACATGTAAACAAAATACCAAAACAAAAAAGTGTGAAAGATCGCACAGAAAGCACCAACCGTAAACAGTACAAAGTACAGACTAATCTTATATTAAAGACGCTTATCACGTACGAGTAATTTTTATCCCTTAGACAAGGATATATTGCTAGACAAGATGGGAAAGGAGGCGCCAGGTTTCCGAGGACATTTCAACACGGGAAGATTTTTTGGACGCTAAACGTTTTCGGGCGGATGTAAGCATGCTTTATTTTATATTTTTTTCTATTTGCAAAGTAATAATGAGGTATTTTTTTAATTATAACAGTAACATTTATAATTCTTTATGTGTAAGTATTAATATAATCATTTCACTCATCGTTAGAGAATCGATTAAAATAATCCAAAAGTCCTACAGTAAAAATCCTACAAACAATTTGTTTTTATTGAGAAAAGTTTTTAAAGTTTTTAGTAACGTCACTTTTTCAGAATTCTTATCAGAAAACCCTTTCGTTTGCTGTTTGTATATATCGAAAATTTTAGACCAATCAGTTGGGGTTGGCTTGCAAAAACGAAGTATCCCTACTTCGTTTTGAAAATGAAAATATATTATAACTTACAATAACGAATCCCTCCACAGTTAATATAAATTATTGAGAAGTTATATTATCGATGCATTTTTTTATTTCATTGCTAATTTATTTCATAGGTTCCCCAGTTCTTACCGACTGAAAGTATACATTGTATATAATTATAACAAATATCATTTCCAGCCAAACATTATCCGTGTTCATAAGACGACACCGTCAATAACAACGTATAGGGTGTCCTGGTATCCGCTACACGAAATTAATAGCACATGATAAGCAATTCTGCTCCCCGCCCAAATTGTAATTAGGGGTTTTTCTGCCCGGCGGTATTAATGTTCTGTAATATCGGCGCATGGAGGTTGATTACACAAAAGCATTAATATACGTCTTTTGTTGTTTGTACGTATGTATTTCTGAGGAAAATATGTAAAGATATTTACCACCAGTCATGGTTATTGGCTATATATCTGTCTACTCTATCCCCAGCGAAGGAAAAATGTCGTATTTTCAAAAAACACCAAATACTTGAAACAAAGATTCGAACGACCGCAACATACGACCGTCGTCGACTATCGCTAACAACAGTACCCTTAGTATGAGTTTTTACGTTTTTACAAAAATTACTGTTTGTATTTGTTTATGTATTTGCCCATACATATGCAATCAGCGCCCCTAGCGGACTGTATCAGAATTTACTTTTAATAAAATACTAATTCTATACAATTTACACAAGAGAAATAATCTCAAATGGAGCAAATAGTTACCTACACGATACATTTACTAAACATAAAAATATACATCCGAGAAAAATCCCAGACACGAGAAGAGAACATTTGAATTTATATTTCTAGAACTACAACGCGAAGTCAACCGTGATAGATATTGGCAGGTAAAACACCTATTTTTATCCATAAAACTTTTATTCGAGACTTACGCCTACTAAAACTATTATAAGACTTAGAATACTGTGATACAACACTAAATTTATATTAAAAATATTTTTAAAAATAACCTCTTTAGTAACGTTTTTGTTTTATGTGTTCTTCTCAGAAAACTCTTATTGGATACCCATATCATGACGGCGCATAAAAAATAATTTGTCCGCAATTTTGGGGCGTCCACCATACATATTTCATTTAGCATAAAGGTACTAAGGTGAAGGTGGTAGAACCCTCTGTGGTTCGACACCGGCAGCACCACCGCCACATCTATATCTGCCGAATAACAGCAAACTGTGTAGGTACGCAAAATGCTATCGATTTGCGTTATTTTTTTTTAATAATATAGGAGTTACAGACGTGTATATCACCTGATGGTAAGTGACCACTGCCTCCCATGGACATCGGTAATCAACCCCAGATAGGATTAGGTATTCCTACCTGAGGTCCGCCATAGATGCGCCTCTTCCCCTGAGGACTAAGCTGGAACGCCTCGGAAAAGTATGTCTCCCTTACCACACCCTTCAAACCAGACACAGCAGCGTTTAACATTGCCGTCATGAGGCAAAAGCAGGTGTGGCGGTGGTGCCGCCGGAGTCGAACCACAAAGGGTTCTACCACCTTCTACTTTAAAATTCTGTTACAAGATTTAACCCTCAGAAATCCGAACAAAACAGTTACATAAAAGCTAACAAAATACAGCAACGATGGTACATGTAAACAAAATACCAAAACAAAAAAGTGTGAAAGATCGCACAGAAAGCACCAACCGTAAACAGTACAAAGTACAGACTAATCTTATATTAAAGACGCTTATCACGTACGAGTAATTTTTATCCCTAAGACAAGGATATATTGCTAGACAAGATGGGAACGGAGGCGCCAGGTTTCCGAGGACATTTCAACACGGGAAGATCTTTTGGACGCTAAACGTTTTCGGGCGGATGTAAGCATGCTTTATTTTATATTTTTTTCTATTTGCAAAGTAATAATGAGGTATGTTTTTAATTATAACAGTAACATTTATAATTCTTTATGTGTAAGTATTAATTTCATCATTTCACTCATCGTTAGAGAATCGATTAAAATAATCCAAAAGTCCTACAGTAAAAAACCTACAAACAATTTGTTTTTATTGAGAAAAGTTTTTAAAGTTTTTAGTAACGTCACTTCTCCAGAATTCTTATCAGAAACCCCTTTCGTTTGCTGTTTGTATATATCGAAAATTTTAGACCAATCAGTTGGGGTTGGCTTGCAAAAACGAAGTAGGGAATGAAAATATATTATAACTTACAATAACGAATCCCTCCACAGTTAATATAAATTTTTGAGAAGTTATATTATCGATGCATTTTTTTATCTTGTTTACCTTCAATTTGATTGCTAATTTATTTCATAGGTTCCCCAGTTCTTACCGACTGAAAGTATACATTATATATAATTATAACAAATATCATTTCCAGCCAAACATTATCCGTGTTCATAAGACGACACCGTCAATAACAATGTATAGGGTGTCCTGGTATCCGCTACACGAAATTAATAGCACATGATAAGCAATTCTGCTCCCCGCCCAAATTGTAATTAGGGGTTTTTCTGCCCGGCGGTATTAATGTTCTGTAATATCGGCGCATGGAGGTTGATTACACAAAAGCATTAATATACGTCTTTTGTTGTTTGTACGTATGTATTTCTGAGGAAAGATATGTAAAGATATTTTCCACCAGTCATGGTTATTGGTTATCTATCTGTCTATCCCCAGCGAAGGAAAAATGAATCAAAAAACACCAAAAATTCTTACTTGAAACAAAGATTCGAACGACCGCAACATACGACCGTCGTCTACTATCGCTAACAACAGTACCCTTAGTATGAGTTTTTACGTTTTTACAAAAATTACTGTTTGTATTTGTTTACGTATTTGCCCATATGCAATCAGCGCCCCTAGCGGACTGTATCAGAATTGACAGGCCGCGATAGATAACAAAACACTATCGTATTGTGTTGTCGCCACCTGTCGTTAGCAACAGTCGTCAACAACGACAGTCGGCTACGGTTAAACGCGCGGGCTGCCGCTCGTACGCTACCACCCTTATTCTGTCAGTAAATGTGATGTTATATAATACATATGCCACTGAAACAGTTTTCTAGTGAATATTAAAATAACTGTCGAAGCATTATAACTATTCAAGAAGCTATTTGAAGCAATTTTAGTGCTGCATAAAGAGTATAAAGCTCTATCCAAACGAAAGCGTGGCATGAGAGAGTTTTAAGACTCACCCACGGTAAATCAGATCGTTTTTAAAAATATTTTGATAAAATTATGATAGTATCTTTCTATTTATTATGGAAATGCTCCGGGTTTGATTCCCAAATATGTAATGATAAATATTGGTACATTCTCTAGTGATATACCAAATAGTACTACCTGTCATATTTCTATACTATCTTAGATACTTCTGTTAAGTATTTGAAATCAATAATTGAAATTTACTTTTGTAACTATCACATGAATCTTTACTAAAATTGTCATCAAAAACGCTGACATTGGAAAATATAATTCAATAGTCAACACTATCATAATCCTATGTTCTCATTGATTTGACCGAAGCTTTATTCAAAGAGGGAGGTCAGCGCAAAGTTTTTATGGAAACGACACAGCCATATGTGATATCACTTACAGAAACATATTAAGAAAGTTTCTACCATTCCGCTCTGAGGAGGACAGATAAAATGAACTGAATAGGAAAATTGCTGAGGCGGTTTGCATAATAGCCGGCATTTGTAGGCAGGTTATTAAGAGCCGTAAAGTTAAAGCGTATTTTTTGTATTAAAGTTCCGTTTTGGTAATGCTTTCAAATGTTTAAATTAGGATGGCATTAAAACTAAAACCGCTTTAGCTTTTCCTTTGTATTTTTGTGGGCACACACGCACATGAAGGGTTCCATGACACCAATTTTTATTTTTATTTTTAGTATTCGTTATTATTATCATTGTGACATGATTCAATAAATTAAGTTGAAAACGATGTATGGCGATCCCTTATTTATTTTTATTTTTAGTATTTGTTTTTGTAGTACAAACCCTTATACATACTCTGTAAAAAAAATCTGTCTATTACGATTCAAGAGATAGAGCCCTGTGACAGATGGACAGACAGCGGAGGCTTAGAAATAGGGTTTCGTTTTTTGGTGGTCCTCGAGATTTTAACTTTAGGCATAAACTACTACATCAAAAACATTTCTCCAATGTAATATTTTCCACGAAAATCGAATAAATCAAACAACATTACGATACAGCATGTCCGTAAACCCCGTCCATGCAATTTGTATTACGAATCTCTTAACATCGTCCTGATCGATTCTGGAGCTTACCGTCCTCCAGGGAATCGGGAACGGTCCCGTTTCTAACATTTTACGGTTCATAGGGCACGAGAACAAGTATTTTTTTTTTTTTTTTTTTTTTTTTTTTTATAATATAGGAGTAGCAGACGAGCATGCAGTCCACCTGATGGTAAGTGGCTCCTGCCGCCCATGGACATCTGTAATCAACCCCAGATAGGATAGATATTCCTACCTGAGGTCGGCCACAGATGCGCCGCTACCCCTGAGGACTAAGCTGGAACGCCTCGGAAAAGTCTGTCTCCCTTACCACACCCTTCAAAACGGAACACAGCAGCGCGTAACACTGCTGTTATTAGGCAGAAATAGGTGTGGCGGTGGTGCCGCCGGAGTCGAACCACAAAGGGTTCTACCACCTTCGAAGTATAGAAAATACCTCATCAATTTAGATCTGTTGACTTTAGGGATGTTTCCGTGTGGTATTTGTTTGGTTTATAGTGAAGTAGTTTACAGTGAAGATTGTATTTACGGGTATTGGGTCGTGGAAGAGAAAAGTTACAGGAAATATCTAAGCAGTTAAATTGTATTTAAGGGAAAAACGTATATGAGAATCATGATTTATGCTACTATAGTTATTAATTACTAAAATTACTCGTACTTATTGAGAGTGATAGAAGATTTTGTGCTTTCACTGTACAAGAACCACCGCTACATGCATCTCTGCGTTTAAACTGTGGTAAGTGCTACCGTGTTCTGGTTTGAAGGGTGTGGTAAGGGAGACATTCTTTTCCGATGCCTTCCAGCTTAGTCCTCAGGGGTAGCGGCGTATCTGTGGCCGTATTAGGTAGGAATATCTAATCCTATCTGGGGATGATTACAGATGTCCATGGGCGGCGGTAGTTACTTATCATCAAGTGGACTGGATGATCGTCTGCTACTACAATTATCTACGTTATAAAAAAAAAACTCAGGCACAAACTATAACATTAATTATTTCACTCCAAAGATTTCCACTCTTTTCCATGGAAATCGAATAACACAAATAACATCACGATACATCTTGTCCGTAAACACCGTCCATGCAATTTGTATTAGGAATCTCTTAACATCGTTCTGATCGATTCTGGAGCTTACCGTCCTCCAGGGAATCGGGAACGGTCCCGTTTCTAACATTTTACGGTTCATAGGGCAAGAGAACAAGTATAGAAAATACCTCATCAATTTAGATCTGTTCACTTTTAGGATGTTTCTGTGTGGATTCTGAAATAGTGAAGTAGTTGATTGTGTTTAGGGGTTGGGTCGTGGAAGAATAAAGTTAGAGGAAATATCTAATCAATTAGATTGCACTTTAAGGAAAAACGTGTATGAGAATTGCGCTCTATGCTACTATAGATGTTGATCATAACTACGCTAGAATTACTTATTGAAAGTCATAGATTAGTAAAGATACTTCGCCGCCTTGAAATTGAATGAAGCCACAAACGGCTTATTAGTAAGTTCTTTTTTTGAATTCTTGACAAATAAAAACATTTTTAGAGAAAATTGACGAATAAATAACTAATACTGCGTAATTTACATAATAAATAAATAATTTTTTTAAATATTTTAGGGACATTTTAGCACGTGGCAAAACTTTTTTACGCAACTATTTCAATTCACAAAACTGGGTACATTTTCTTGTTAGGAGTGAGTAATCTTTACTTAATCTATGTTGAAAGTAAACGCTTTGAGGTACGTCCCCGAAGGCACCGCAGCCACACACATTTCTGCGTTATAACAGTATTAAATGCTGCTGCTGTTCCGGTTATCCGAAGCGTTCAAACTTAGTCTTCAGGGATAGCAACGTATTTGCGGCCATAGTTCAGTACCCTTACCATGAGTTTTTACGTTTTGACAAATATGACTGTTATGGTACAAGTATTTGTTTACGTATTTGCCCAAACAAATTCCAATCAGCGCCCCTAGCGGATTGTATCAGAACTATGGTGACAGTAACATTACATTAAATGACTAAATTGACAAAATGGCGCTTTATGTTTTGTCTTTCTTTTTTGCGAACATGTGAGGGAGACAAAAAGACTTGAGCACTTACTTATTGTTACGTTTACTCAGTCTACTGAAGCAAACGGGACAGAATAATGGATTGAGTAAACGTAATGTACATTTGTGGGATGTTTTGAAAACTCATGGTAAGGGTACAGATCTTAACGGCAAGAAATATACACGCCCTTCGTGCAAATCTTCACATGATATAGGTCTTTCCCCTTCTTTTATAATAAGCACCTTAAAATACTATTTGCAAACCTTCGCTTGATTTATTTTTTCACATTTATTTTGTAATAAGTACTCTATAAATGATCCTACAATTTTCTACATTCATATTAAGTATTACACTTCCATACTATTTCACTTCAAACACCACTAAGTACGAATATAATTTGCTGAATTGGAAGTGTTCAGAATTATGTCCCAGTGGCAAACTTGACCACAGAACAACTTGGTTGTTCGCAGAAGTTTAACTAAATTTTGCACTACACGACTAAGTCGCACAAACAGCGCTAGTACTCAATTTACTAAGTTTATGTAATAGTTATACATATATAGACATTATTGATAATCTTGTATTTCATTAGTGATATAAGTATTTATTTTTAATACAAAATTACGTAGTCTTTTTAAGCAAATTATAATCATAAGGCTCTGTAATAATAAAAAAATATGTATAAGAAGTCGATTAAAAATATGAAAGTTCAAATATCATTTTATTTTACAGAGAAAAGTAAATATTTTTATTGATACCTTCTTCTCAAGTATACGAAAGCTTTCAATTCATTTTATATTCCGTTTTTACTATCACAATACCTATATTATGATATCTTCTTACATAAAATACATCTATGATATTTTTATTGAGCATTATTTATAAGTATGAGTTGTAAGACTTCAATCGATTATTATCCCATTTCTGTTCATAGGACACCTCTATCCTCGTAGCGTGAGAGGGGTTCTGACCATAATCCACCACGATGGCCAAGTGCAGATTAGTAAACTTCAAACATCTTTGAGAGTTTTTTTTTAAAAACTCCCAGATGTGTACATTTCCTTACAATGTTTTTCTTGATCGTCTTTTAATTTATTTACGAGTCATTTAATTACGAGCTACCTACCTATAATCTATAACCTCAACCTTAAGCTCAAAACTCAACAATTCGAAGGATCTCTCGATTTGAACCTTGGACCGATAGAGTCCAAATTTTAAACCACTAAAAATAGTCACTAGCGAATATTATTCATTAATACGGCAGAATATTCGTGTGTCAGTACCTAATACCGCTAAAACCTATATCACCCAACTCCCCGTATCTAGCCACCCTTTATGGGTAGTTTACTATCCCCATTCATGTCACCGCGGTGCAATAATTCACGTTTTCTATAACATATATGATAGGTTCCTATATGCTGCCATAAAACGAAGGTTTGTCAAATGGATGGGGTTATATTCTTGCTTATTTGCTAATTAAGTTACCGACTGACTTACATATTATGAGGCGATTATGGTATAATAATCTTTAAAACCTGACTGTAGATATATACCAAATATTATGTTAAAAACGTTTCCGAATCGAATTTGGGTAAAATTCCTGTATTTCTGTGGATATAGTTAATTTGACATTGAACATGAGAATATGAATATACTTTAAGAATATGTAACACGTTCCTTTTTACAAACAAATACATTTAATTTCATAAAAAAAACATGTTGAAATATCATTATAATACTTCATTAAATATCAATTTTGATACACGTAAAAGTAAAAAGCGCAAACTAAAAAATAAGAACATATAAGAACATTATATTTAGACTATATACATCAACAAACAATAAATAAAATTTTATATTCGACGTACAGTGCTAAAGATAATTTTCTTATTAAAAATTACGTCCGCGAAATCCCAAAAGAAAGTTATGATATAAAAGGCAGAAAATTCTGAATAACTTTTTCGATTCAATTTATGGGAACAACTGTACCTTCTGCGTAAAGTTTTATTCGTTATTGGGGCGTTATAATTTTAGGGTTGCGTCAATAAATGGAAGAGAATTTTGTTTAGGATTCTTGAACATTTTGGGAAATGGAATATTTTCTAATACCTACTCATTTTTGTAATATACAAGAAAAGATACGTGACTACTGCCGCTCATGGACATCTGTAACCAACCCCAGATAGGATTAGATTCCTACCTAAGGCCGGCCAAAGATGCGCCGCTACCCCTGAAGACTAATCTGGAACGCTTCGGAAAAGTATGTCTCCCTTACCAACCCCATCCAACCAGAACACAGCGCTTAACGCTGCTGTTATGAGACAGAAATAGTTAATAAGAAATACATAGTAATAAAATCGTGACCCTGAAATTTCTTTAAAAAGTTAAAATAATATTCAAGTTTGATGAAATTTACTAATTCGCACATGTCCACCGCGATGTACATTGCCTTAAAACCCGTGCCCATCAATGAGACATTAATGTATTACACAAGACTAAATATTCACATTGAATATATAATCCATTGCCGCTAACACTAAATACTAGTATATACAATATTCATCTGCAAGGCATTAAACTGTAAGGCGCTATTGAATATAAACTACCGCATACATAAATTCAATACTAAGCCAGTCACAAAGCCTTCGTTAGCGACTTGGAAGCGGGGAGTATTATTAACGTTGGCGAAGGATGTATGTATCATATTCATCTATAATATATTTCATAAGCGAATTTGATATGTATCTTACACTAATATATACATTTTTTTGAAATGAGTTTTATAATCATGCACAGAGACAAGTAACACATACAAAAAGCAATTATATTTTAAGTTTAATTATTTTAAATACACATTTTACATAAGATAATGTAACTATGTAGGTTATGATTATTATCATAGTAAATTATTTTTTGATTACTTTCATAATCAGTTTAAGTGGCTTAAAACCAATCTCAAACTGAGAAGACACCCGTGCCCAGCAGTGGGACAATAATGGGTTGAACAACACTCAATATTCACATTGAACACGTGCCCAGCAGTTAAACATTGCCACTAACACTAAATATATTCAACAATATTCAACTATAAGGCATTAAATTGTAAGGCGATATTGAATATAAACTGACGCATACATAAATTCAATACTAAGCCAGTCACAAAGCCTTCGTTAGCGACTTGGAAGCTGGGAGTATTATTAACGTTGGCGAAGGATGAATGTGGTTCTATTGATGTACAATATTATTCAGAAATTGATATTATATACGTGTTTTACACTGATGTATACCAAGATTTCTTTTATGGCATTTTATGAAACCTATAGTCTGATTCAAAATTAGGTGTCCAAAATGTAAACAAAGGTGTTGTCCTATCAAGAAAATATGTTTCAAATGGTAGTTTCTTATTTTTGACAATATTAAATTAATACAACAATAATAAAATAATAATCTAAATAAATGAAGATCGATTCAAATTTTCTAATATTTATATTACCTCAATTTCGTTCCATACAGTAATAATAATAAAAAACAAGGTTTATGGTAGAAAATTAAAATGTGATAATGGTAACACAATCGGAACCTAAGACATTTCTTGTGCAGTCATTTTTAAGTTTCGTAGCTGTTATTCATTTTCGTGATTGTAATCAAATTCGAATGTATTATCGTTTTCATAGCGCGTTTCTTAAATTGTGAATAATTGTAAAGTTTTAGTTTTTTGTTGAGTTTGTTAAAGTTTTTGTTTCTTGTTAATTTTTGACAGTGACATTTGTTTGTTTACATTTTGGACACCTAATTATGAATCAGACTATAGTTCATATGTATGCATAAAAAAGTACACATACAAAAAAAATGCCTGAACTATTTTTTTTATTTGTACATAATCAACGTAGCATACCGAAGGTAGTAATTTTATTGTAGTTATTAAATTTTTAGTGGGTTTCATAATCAGTATAATGTAATTTATGTTATGATAACTTATGGAAAGGATGTCTCTCACAGATGCGTCAATATATTGTAGTATGAAGCTAAGGTGCCCTAACTAACCGTAAACCTATCCGTTAGAGTGCCTTAGCTCCACACTACAACATTGACGACACTTAAGGACATGTTTCCTATCCGCACGCGGGTTTGTGCCCGCGTGCGGATCTAGTTCCCATGAGTACCACTTAGCTCCTATCGTTACATGGATACTTTTGCTGTCGTGAAAATTACATGCATGTGTGACGCTGAGATAATGCGATTAATTCACGGAGGCGGGTGAGACACGCGCGAACGTAAGCCCGCGTGACAAGAAAAACACCCTAAAGGTAACATACCCTACATAATTATACATTAATATACATATCTATCGCTATTATAAAATCTGTGTTCTTACTATACTCTTGAAATCTGGAGGCACGGCAGTGCCTCCGCCAAGTCGAGCCAAAAGAAGCGGCACGGCCGTACCATACTTTTCCCGAAGCGATTCGGCCCATTTTTGACCCCTTGTAACTTCGTTGCATATGAAGCTAGAAGCCTGAATTTTCAGGAGCCAAGCAAGGATTGTATAGACACGGTACATTTCGAATTTCATTCAATTTGAACCAGTAGTTTAAGAATTACAAGTAGTTAAAGTTCGTAATTTTGTCACTCACTCACTGACTGACTGACCGATCATCAAAAGTTTAAGGCACTTCCAGCAGACATAGAAGGTTGAAATTGAGAATACAATTAGTGTTTAGTATATAACTCATAGAAAAACTAAAATATTTTGCAATTTCTGTCCAGTTATCTAGATACACCAACTACATTAAATAACTTTGTATCCTATATAAGTTATATAGGATTACAAAGTTACATTTGCAGTTAATGAATCTGTGTTTCTGTCCGCGAAATGTACGAGTAGTAGGGGAGCCCATTATGTTAAATGGGTAGAAACTCGAGCGTCAATAGGACGTATACGATTGTGTAGATTACACGTTAGAGTGAAGAAAAGGTTGTGTGATATTTTTCGATTTACCGTGGGAATAGTTTCTAGATGATTCGAAAAATGTAAAAAGCAGAGTCAGACATACTCAAGGCGCGGCAGGTTAGTGATAGAGTATATATCTCTGATGCCGGAAATATGTTTATTTGCTGGTTTGCATAGGGGGACAGCCATACGAGAGGTAAAAATGGAAAAAAAAGTAACCAGCACATTAGATTTTCAAAGGGCATATGAAGTTACCCCAGATGAGTCCCCCATTCGAAAGACTGACGATTCGATTCGAAAGACTGTAACTCTTCGAAAATGGGAAAAAAAAGTTATCTTGACACACTCGAGGGCGTAATATTATTATACAGGAAATTCCAGCTGATGTTTTACTTATCATAACCCTTCATGTGACGATTTAGTGGAGGGGTTTTTTATACTGACGATTTGAAAAAAAAAAAATAGAATGAGAATATATAAAGAATAATGTATTTTCCATAAAATTTGCCTTTTCCTTTAGTTTGTTGTACACTATTACTTTCCAGGGATCCATGCTAATAAATGGCGCTATCAGATAGTGCATATTTTCTAGCATTATTTCCTTTGTATTAAAAAAAATACCGCACTCGAGTATGTCCAGGTATAGATTTTTTGCAACCTTATTACTCCCTAACGCCGCCCTCAAACCATCAGATTATAAATTTATTGTTTTCAGCATGTAATTAAGCTACTATAGATAATACGATTTTTTATTAATAGTCTGATGGACTTCCCTGGTTGAACCCCCCAAATGGATAGTTTAAGATACTCTATAGGATGTAAGGTATCTCCCATATCTTAATCTGCCGCGTTCGAGTCACTCTCGAAATCCCGTCTTGGGCTCCCCTACTATTATAGGCGACGTCAATTGTTTTTATCCTCGAGACAAAAGACGTTTTCAATTCCAACTTCAATTTAAATTCAATTCAAATAATGGGTGAAGTGCGAATCGAACTCGTACACTGAGGGTTCCGTACCACAAAAATATTTGTTTATTTTATTTTATTTATACTAATTGATGTTATAGCAGCCATATAATGCATTGTGAACATTTCAAATGAAAAACGCTAAAAAATAGCAGGTCCTTATATGTTTGTCTCTGTAGTTCCTGGACTAAAAAAGGGTTACGATATCCCGTGCCTGTCGTAAGAAGCAACTACAAGGGGGCTTCCGGAGTTGGGAGTGGCAAGAGGGAGCTCGAACCGTCCAATAAGTGTCCCCGGGAAGGACGGCGGTATGTGTAGTCGCATACCGTCGTGAACACCGGATAGTTTAGGAGGAGCGAAAACTGTTCTCCCAGGGCAGAGCTCGATCGGGGCATCGCGCTTAAAGGACTTCTGTTACGTTCAGTCGGAGATCCCGGAGTTCTCCAACAAACGTTGAGGACGGCCACCGGAGGATTTTAGTGCGGCTAAAGTCCCACATAACCCGGCGTCACTCCCACGTCGTCGAGTACCTTTTGAAGATTTCCTCCTCATAAAGAAAAAGAAGGCCCTTGTATGGCAACTCTCCTTTATTTGAAAGTTTTTCTTTTTATTTTTAGTACTTATTGTTAAAGCGGCCACCATTATACATATTCCGTAAAATTTTTAAATTTCTATCTATTAAGGTTCCAGAAATAGAGCTCTATGTCAGACAGACAAACGGACAGTTTAGAAATAGGGTTCCGTTTTTACCCTTTGGGTATGGAACCCTAAAAAGTTATATAATATCAAAAACATTCCGAATTTCTGACAAATGTCATGAGAAAAAAACTAGATGTTACGGCTAATGTGCCTAAATCAGTTAAAACGCAGATAGCTTGCCCACTACCTAAAGTACAAAACGAAGATTGTATCAATTTTCACCCCTTGACGTCGACCCGTGCATGCCATGATGCGTCGTCGTGTCATGAATTTACGACAAACATTGTATATTTTCACGAAACAATATCGCTTTGCGGCACGATGTCGCTATGTGTCACGATACGTTGTCGTGTCGTAAAAAGGTATGTGTTTTAGCCCTAAGAACAAGTCTGAAAAGATGTTTCGAATTTTAACTACATAGTTAATCTGCATATTTTCTAGCTAATCTTAAGCCTAGTTAATGTGTATGCTAACGTATTCTACAATCTAACGGTAACATACACAAAATACAATAACTGTCGTGAGGTTAAGCAACTGTCACCGCATTATAAAATAATAATAAGTTTGTTTCCAAGGAAACACGTGTTTAGGCAAATTTCGGCCTTATTGAGCATAAATAAATGTCTATGAAAATAATTTTTATATGTAAGCACATAAAAAATTACAATGTTCACAATAGAAAATCCCTAATAACTTCTAAACGGATTACCCTAATTACACAATTCCTTTTGCCCTATCCGTTTTAGACATAAACCTACCAAATGGCATTAAAGACAAACCAATATATATACGAACAAAAAATCATGTTTTCAACTTACGTAATATTAGGTACGTAACATTTCAACGCAATATTACAAAAATTTAGTTAAGTTCGTTTCAAATGATTCGAAATAGGAAACTACTATATAAATCGAGCTTAGATATCCACTTTATAACATATTCTTGCCATGATCACCAAAAATATCAGCTCCTAGTAGCTTGATAATTGATAGCCATAAAAAAACGAAAATCCACAGTTTAACGTTGAATTTAAACAACCGTCCATTGCACAATTAGGGTATTTTTTTTTGCTCCATTGCTTGTACAAAACAGTTACAAACGCGTGTCAGAAATGAACTGACAGTCGCGCACGTATGCGCTCGAGTCCCCCCGAGATAACGAGTCGGTAAGTGGTGTCTACGTGTGCGTTACTCCAGCCCACTTTGTATGAAGATTGACTTCTGTTAGTTTTTATTTTGTGGTAGTACCTACCCGGAAAAAACGTGGAAATTATTATAAGAAACCTTTTTAATATAAATAATTTTAAGTATGAATTTGTTAGCGGTGAGTAAACTTACTGAAAAAGGATTTACTGTTAATTTCTTGAAAAACGGTTGCACTATTAGTAACTCTATAGATATTATCATCGCAACTGGCCACAACGTAAATGGTATATATACAATTTGTCAAATCACCGATATGTAATTTGACAATGTCTAATAAATATTGGCATAGAAGACTAGCCCATATTAATCCGGAATATATGCGAATTTTAAAGAATATTATGACTGGTCTTGATAATGTGAACATTACCGACGGATATGACGACTAGTGAGAAACCATTTCCAAACCTCTGAACGCGAACGAACGACATACTGGAGATCGTACATACAGATTTATGTAGTCCCATGGAAGCTAGTTCACTCAACGGTTCAAGGTACATGTTATTATTTATCGACTATTATTCTCGAATGACACGATGAATGTTTATTTTCTAAAACATAAGAGTGAGTCTTTAAGAAATGTCAAAAATATAAAGTGTTGAAAAGGGAACTAGCAAGTCGAACAAATGTATGAGATCAGATGGTGGGACGACATTTTGTAATAGAGCTTTCAATATTTTCTTATCAACAAATGGAATTCTACATAAGAAGGCGATACTATATACCCCTAAACAAATTGTTGTGGTTGAAACAGCTAACAGAACTATTATTGTATATGCGAGAAGTCTAAAACGAATGTTATCATTATTAAATAAATATTTCATTTCATTTCAGAAGTCAGAAGTCTATTATAAATTGAAACTAATTTGAGCAAGGGCAGTAAATACTGTGGTTTATATCAAAAACCGGAGTCCGACGAAGTCAGTGAAAGATTACCAATGATTTTTGTCGGATATTCAGAAGAAAGTAAGGGATGTCGATTATTTAATACGAAGACACGTTAAATCCCAATAAATAAATAAATAAATCACAATCAGTAGAGATGTTTTTAGAAGATGTTTTTCCTGAGGATAACGGGCATAATTTCAGTTGTCAAAATAGTAACTTTTTAGATTTAATTTATTGTCATGTTCGAATGAAAGTGATGATGAATGGCAAGATTATTTACATAACTACAAAGACTACCTAAACAATTTAATTGCCTTTAAAAAAATCTGTTGTTGAGATTCAACTAGTGGAAGGTACCGGAAAGGAAAAGAGTAGAAATATCTACAAAAAGGAATGAGATGCCATCAAAAACAATGCTTGTAAAAAGATCCAAGTCTCGCCATTCAATTCTTCTACCGTAAAAAGTCTTGAGATCTATGTAATACCAAGCCGGTAATGTATGCAGTCCCTACTTAAGGGACCTTCTGTCTTAAGGTATTATCTCACTATCTAACCTAACAACATCTCATGGGACCATACCAATATTAAAAATATTTTATGTTCTAAATAAATTGACGTGGCAATCGTACTAATGTTACCTGTGTGATGCGATATGATAAGATGAAAACACAATGTGACTTGCAGTACGATTGCCACGTTAATTTATTTAGAACATAAAATATTTTTAATATTGGTATGGTCCCATGAGATGTTGTTAGGTTAGATAGTGAGATAATACCTTAAGACAGAAGGTCCCTTAAGTAGGGACTGCATACATTACCGGCTTGGTATTACATAGATCTCAAGACTTTTTACGGTAGAAGAATTGAATGGCGAGACTTGGATCTTTTTACAAGCATTGTTTTTGATGGCATTGACTTGTTTACAATTCATAATTATTATGACGTAGCTACATAAATAAAAAAATACCTACAACGTTTAAATCTTTTCAAGTGTACTTCATTAATTTTTAATGACTTTTTGATAAGTGTTTTAAAGCAAAATGTAAAAAAGTAACCACATTACGTAATACTAATTTATCTGCAACTTTCGCTTATACTTACAAAATAGGCTGTCTAAGATAAGAAATCCTTTGAAACAAGGAAGAGGCGGATATTTACTTCGCCAGCTACATTTATTACATCCACTGATTCTACAAAATCTACAAAGAATTGTACTGATTCAATATTTCAGTTATGTACACTGTGTTGCTACTAAAAATATAGATACACTGGCTGGATATATATATTTTTTATATTACATTATTCATAAGTAGTAGGTACAAGGTGTTAGAACTCTTTGTGGTTCGTTTCCGGAGGCAGCACCGCCACACCTATTTCTATGTAATTCAGCAGCGTTCAGTGCTGCGTTGATCCCGTCTGAAGATAAGGTTGTAAAGTGTGGTAGGGGAGACATACTTATTCGAGGTGTTACGGATCTTCTCCCAGAGTCAGAAGGGCAGGATGCTTTACGATATTTTCCTTTGCCGTTAAAAATATGATATTTTTTCTAAAACGCACATAATGTCGAAACATTAGAAGGATTAAACAACGTGACAAGAATTAAAACCTGAGATCCCTCAAATAAAAGGCCGAGTTTTTTAACATATTTAAAAATATAAGTATGTAGATTAATTTCTGCACAAAGTCGATACGGAATAGCTTCGTATGGTACATACGAGTAAAATAACTTACATTTTACGTTGTCAGTGTAAAAGCTAGAACTGATCCTAAGAGATGCTACTGCAGTTGAAGCAAAACGAAGTATTTCCTTTTAACCTCCCTTTCCCCTGGATCGCACTTGGCCGATTTTTATTATTTGTTGTTTTACATTTGCACAACAATAAGCTTATTTAATGGTTGTACGTAATATCGATTTATGATAGAACAATCTTGTATAACAGAAGAATCTTGGAAAGTGAAAAAAAAATTGTTACAAAGAACAAAAAATCCTATGTTTTAAGAAATGGTTTTATTTGTTAGGATTTTTATTTCGTTAGGATATTTATTAATGTTGAAAAAATACGTTTCTTGCATGACATTAATTTAATTTATTAAAAAAACGTATTACATTATTCGCCTTAATCAAAACATTCTATGAAAATCAACAGTCTTTTAAGATTCACCTGAGATTAAAAATAAATCAGTCAGACGATTCTATATAGAACCCTAAAAATAGCGCTCTATTTAATAAAAAAAAATTAACAAAAAAATACAACCGACTTCTATGTCACTACAAAGTAAAAAATAATTGAAATTAATGTTGGTTTAGTACATATTTCTGAAGTCGGCGCTCAATATATTTCGTTGGATAACGATGTAAACAGCGTGTCTAATATGAGCGCCACCCCTCCACCCCCTTTTTGAAGTCGGTTAAAAAGTCGCTTATATTATTTCTCAAAAATCTAAACAAAAATGCTACAGCAGGCGTCAATAGTATTCAAAAGGTGTCCACCTTAATTGCAAACTCCGGTTCGGGAAAATTCCAAACTCTGCTCAGGTTTAAAGAATAGGTTGCTTTTGGGTGCAAATTTTCTGGCGCAGACAGGAATTGAGTTTGGTTCAATTTCATTATACTTTTAAAAATACTCGATGTTACTTGAAGTTCTTGTAGTTGCACTATAATGGATTGTTATACTATGTAGTAAAACTACAAAAGGTAGAAATAGCTATATGTGGTGCTCTAATTCAGTGATAGAATCCTGATAACACGTGGCTATTTGGCAAAAGTCCATAGGTGACAATGACCAAATACGAGTAATATCAGGTGTGACATATTTTCCTTTATTTTTGCGACTATTCTATATAGAGTAGCTAGCAATTTGAAATTTATCTGTTTTAGACGTCCATTCCTCTTGATTTGTAACCTTAGAACGTACTTCTTGAAGTAAAAATAAACAATAAAAATCTTTAGTAAACTCTTAGTCCAGATGGCCTTTTACAACTTATACGACTAACTGTTAACTATAGTTTTCTGCACAGAATGAATCTAAGACTTTTAGATTCAGTTATTAGGGATTAATCAAGAATTACAAGCACTCCTATTTCCTCCCTTATGCTGACGTAGACATGGAATTAGAACGTACAAAATTTTCTAAAATTCTAAAATTAAATAAGACATGAATGTAGCTGACGTAACAACCATGAAGATACCCTCTACCCCTTGCTTGCTAACGTAATGCTTGGTAACCCCTTCCATAGTATATAACAATAAAAGTCACATAAAGAACACCAGCTGCGTACGACGATCACCACGTGTCATAAACTGGATTAAAATTTGTTTAAGCATAATAAAAAGTAATTTATATCCAAAAGAAACTCAGTTTAGTTACTGCGTTGTTTTTACGACACCTAAGAGATGAATAATTTTTACTTATATTATGAATTTAAATAATACTTTTGGTTAATAGAATATATTTATACTTCAAAGCGTTTCATGAAAATTAATTAGAAGATTGTAGTTTACATTACGAATAGTTTTTTATTTTCTTCATCAACGCATCACTGTCCCAATGCTGGGCACGGATCTCCTCTCTGAATGAATAGAGTTAGTCTAGTCCCGCGTTTCCCAACCTGTGGTCCGCCGACCACTGGGGGTCCGCGGTGTCATCCCTGGACCATACATAAATCGTTCATTAAATGCAAAAAGGCCGCAGAACGAAAAATCAGCAAACCAGTTTTATAAGAAAAATAATTTTTTTGCTGTTTATTTTATTAAGGTGGTCCGTGAAAACTGCTTGATTTCCTAAGGGTCCGTTGACTGAAAAAGGCTGGTCTAGTCTATGACGCTGGTAGACTTCACTTAACTTCGAAAACATATTTTTACGAGATCTCAGGTATGTAACTGTATTCGTGTTGGTTACAGATGTCCATGGACGACAATGACCACGGCTTACTGGAGGGGCAGCTTTCAGGGACGCATACCACAATGGGCCACACTCACGTCTTTAAAAAAATACAAGCATACTTAAAATACGATACCTCCTTATAGCATAAGTGTAGGAAATACGACATTCTATTCTTGACTGCATAAGTAAATGTAGCAAATAGAAATCATTTTTGTTGAAATTTAAGTTGCTAACAAGAATGCACAGTACCCTTAGTAAGAGTTTTTACGTTTGCTCGAAAACGTTCAACGTTTTCGAAATCGTTCATACAGGGTCGCTGTGGACCTTCTCGGAACTAAAATTTAGCATCATGAGTTTTAAAAAACTGAATAGTAAATTCTAACGACTGTAATTTTAGAAATATAAATAAAATGCATTTATTTTTACATTTTTAATTTAATTTTGGTAGTGTTATAGTTCCGTTTTTGGAACTTATAGTGCGGGATTTTAGTTCCGATAAGGTCCATGGCGGCGCTGTATGAGCAAATTCGTAAACGTTGAACGTTTTCGGGCAAACGTAATAACTCGTACTAAGGGTACAGCGTACAGCGTACAGCGTACACCATGGAATGGAAAATGTCATTATCTAACTAAATAAGGGAGCCTCGTCTGTCTTTGATAATAAAGCCAAAAAGATGTTTCTAATGTTTTCACAAACAGTACTGAAATATTGATCAACTTTTGCGTGTAGCGAGCATTGTAGGGTTGAACAAGACAAATAGACCAATATCAATAAGCTACGGATAATCTATCAATTGTACACGTCGTTACTTGAATGTAGATTTATGTTCGCGTGTGTAGAGCTAGGTGGACCATTTTAAATATAGTGTTGTATTATATATGGAATTATGTATATTTCCTCACCTTATTTTTTATTTAATGGAAGTAGTAGACCAGCATGCACCTGATTAAGGGCTTACTATCACTCCTGGACATTGTAGTTATTTTTTAAGTCAGCGATTAATACTTTACCCCTAAGAGCTAAGCGCTGCCTCTAAGAATTAATTATATCGATATTCGAAGGCATACATCAGTTGAACGAATTACAATCAAGATATTTTATAATTATCAAATATAAATTGATAAAATTAAGGTAAGGTGCCGTACCCCTGATGATTGTATGTCATAATCATTAGAATATACGGAATATATCATCATATTTTAGGTGAAAATCAAACCTGGCACCTTTGTGATCTTAATTACGAAGGAAAGTGTGAGCAGGAGCACAGTTACATCACAGTTGCAATCTCTTGGCGAGAGGCCACGCGGACGTGCCAAGGGGGAACCAAAAAGAAACAAATGACATTTGAATTGCGGCAAAAAGTTATCAGACGCCACTCAGTTAACGGTAAAATACTGTAGTTCAATGAAATATAGGTGTATAGGAAAATGAGGAGATGTTTTAAGGACTTTAAAATTAATTCATTTGAAAATTAGTTGAATTGGATGACCCACGAGAATAGTCACAGTTCTTGGATTATTTAATTAAATTAATAGAATCCAAAAAAATGTCGTTTTCCAATTTTAATAATGATTAAATTGCTCTTATAATAGTAATTATAAGTTGAATATTAATTAAAATTGACATAATAAAATATTCACTTTTGTACCCTTATCAATTTCATATTTATTAACGAGTTTTTAGTCTTTAATTGAGCTAGTATATCGTTGGGCTTGACGCTACTCGAATAATCATAATATTTATATCATCTTATTACAATACTAGCTGGCCCGGAAAACTTTGTACCGCCTCAAAATCTATTTATCAAATATATTTCATATAAAATATAGCCTATGTTACTCGTAGATAATGTAGCTTTCGAATGGTGAAAGAATTTTTAAAATCTGTCCAGTAGTTTTTGAGCATATTCATTACAACCAAACAAACAAACAAAGTTTTCCTCTTTATAATATTAGTGTGGAAGTGTAGAAAATCATTAAACATATTTGCACCATTATATCTTTCTACCAAATTATTTTCGTATCAAACATACTGAACATTATTAACGTTTATATGCAAATGTTTCTATCAAATTACAATTATACCAACGTATGATTATACTCCGATTAGCATACGAATGAAATTGGGCCTCTTGCCTAATAAGGGAAGCTTTTAACAAAGTTAAGCCATAACACAGTTCATGATAAAACTTTCTTAATGTGCCATTATGAAATTTGGCGCAGGTCATAGGACTAAAACAGCTCATACTGGTATTAATGTGGTTAGTATTAAGTTTTGGGGTTAGGATTATAAAATACAACTGAGACCTAAATAATTTAGAATTAGAAAATTTCTATGAGACATATGTAACACGAGTATAGCTTTTATTGACATTGAAAATTAAAAAAAAACTTAAATGACATTATCAATCTATACAAGATTACATGTTTAATGATTACCATAAATAAACACAGAAATATAATGATGACACAGATTTCTGTCTTGACCGGGGATCGAACGTAGAACCCTCTTCAACTCACATGTATACACGCCACTCTTCTCGTCTTACAATTAAATTATGAAATTAAAAAGTAACTTATTTTTGGATCAACTTTAACTAACGAAATACTAATATACAGAAGAATTATAAAATTTAAAATGTTACCTTGATTAGATTTAAATGAAAGACAACAGTAACGAGTTTTCTTTAAAATAAACCCACACGCGATCGCTTTGTGCCGACAAGAAAATGGTATATTATATTTTCCTCGCAATTTATTCCCGTAAAGGACAAAGGAAATTGCGCCATTACGTCTTAGGGTTATAACACAGTACATGCGATACGTCATCGCATTGGTACGATACGACGTTATGTGTCGTGACGATTTTCCGACGATGTCGTCTCATACGATATCCTTCGTGATGGGTCGGTTCTAAAATGATGTTGTAACATACTACGTGCTTTGTAAATAAATAACAAAACATCATCATCATTATGGTACGATACACAATACGGCATCTACGAGTATATAGAGAAAAACGACATCGATATAAATAGAGTCGCAGAAAATACCGAATCCACTCATTTCTGTCCAAGACGAATGATGGAAATAAGATTCCATCATATTTTTTACGACAGGACGTCGGGTTGCGCATAGTATATACGAGTATATTATATCATGTTGTGTTGTAACTTCTTATAATGCACATTGTTTCGCGACACGACGTCACAACGTGTCACGATGCGACATCGTGTCGTATGTTTGTGTTTAGCCTTTAGGCATAATTCCCGTTGAATGAGTTTCGTTGTCATGTTTTATTCAGACTTGTATTCTTATGCGGGATTGTTAAATTTTATCGCACATAAATTGGAACAGTCGGCAGTGCTTAGTAATACTGATAAGATTAATTAGATAGGTTTAACGGAATCGTAAAATGGTAATAATTAACTCAAAATCTGAACATGACCTTTCAATTGGGAGATACCTCTGACTTTGATTTACCAAAGATGTTATTATTTATTAGATGTTAATTATTATTATAATTACTATTTGTTTACATGGTGAAAGAAAGAAATCGTCGTCAAGAAACCTGCATGCCAATAACTCTTAAAAGAAGGTACAGTTTTTGAAGGTTTGTGAAGTCCACCAATCCTCACTTTGGCAGCGCGCTGGACTATGGCCTAGGTCTTGTCTAGCAGTGGGACAGTAATGGGTTGACAACGACTATATAATATATAATTTGTTACTTTATTTGCACAAAAATCAAAAACCTCGTATAATTTATAATGAAAATAAATGACTACTTCAAGCGAAGTTGACGAACAAACGAATCCTCTATTTTCACAATGGCTTTAAAACGAGTTTAAATTTTCATATGAAAAACATACAAAAGGGTCAGTCGAGTGTCTCATTGTACAGGAAAATTTCTTTTGTGAAAATACTAACAGAAACAATACGAACAGTAAAGAGGTGAAAATGAACAGTTAAATTGAATTCAGGCGTCATTTTCAACAATGTAATGTTTGGTACAAATGTAGAATGTTCTAGAGTTTATTTTAAATTTAATTTTGTATTTTTTGTACTTATGTAATAGTAGTTATAGTCACAGTACTGTTTATGTAGACACTTATAATATTACAGGTTCAAAACGTCACAAATAAAAAGTATTACTATATTTATAATAGTTACATTCGATTCAACATCCATTCTACGCCCGGAAACAGAATTAAAAAGGAAGTGTTTACTTCTACGCAAGAAACGTTATTTTTTAGAGTAAGCAATAAACATATAAAATAGAGTCCCGTGATAGACGGATACCTTATAGACCCCGCGGTATATAAGGTACCGCTACCTTAATAATAGGATTCCGTTTTACCATTTGGGTACGTAACCCTAAAAACTAAATCCAACTAAAAACTAAATACTAAATTTGACCACGATTTTTCGTTAAGTCGATAACAAAATTAAAATATTTAATTACACAATGTTTACACTCCAATTAAGTTCTGTTTCTCTGCCGGTAAAAATAAAATAAAAACACATTTCTCACTACCATATTTCCCCATTTCTCATCCATCACCGGTAGCCAGTCAGCAGTTTGCAGCAGAACTGACAGCCAGTTTAAAGGATTGAACGTCGAAAGATTAGATTCGCTGACTAACTCTGTCGATACTTGCAAAGGAAGCTGAAATGCTACTTTCAGTTCGCGGTATTTTTCGAAGTAATCGATAACATTTTTCAGGATAGTAAGCTAAGTATGTTCTCTCTCAAAGTCAAAGCATTTTTGGAAAAGATGTTTTAGGTTCCTTTATCCTTTCGCTTTAATAACATATTTTCAGTTAGAACCAAATCAATATGAAATTATGATGTTTTTAAATAAGATAGGAGTAGCAGACAAGTATGCAGTCCACCTGATGGTATGTGGCTACTGCCACCCATGGACATCTGTATTCAACCACAGATAGGATTAGGTATACCTGAGGTTGGCCACAGTCTCCCTTAGTTGTGACTTAGTGAGGTGTCCCTTACCACACCCTTCAAATCAGAACACAGCAGCCCTGAAGATACTGTTATGAGGTAGAAATAGATGTGGCATTGGTGCCGCCGGAACCGAAACACATAGGGTTCTACCACCTTCAACAATGACCATCTTCAATAATACTGATTAGAGAATATATATCGAATCTAAGAGAGTTTTTACAATGCTATACAGTGCGATGCGTCATGTACACTGAGATTTAACCATTTGTAGGTACTATACAAGTTTAACTAACTAGTCGTTATTTCTGTAAGGGTCACTGTTTGCTAAACCTCTTAGACTGGACGCCATGTGAAGTACGGCATACGAAGATATGTGTGTATGATATGTCTGAGTGGTTTCAGGTGCGAAAGAAACACTGTAAAAATCCTATACTTACGTCCAAAATAAATTGTTACGTAGACTTTGACGGTCTCAGATAATTCTAACTCAACTCTAACAACTCATTCTAATGAAGCAAACGGAACAGAATAAGGGATTGAGTAAACGTAACGTAAAATTGTGGGATGTTTTGAAAACTCATGGTAAGGGTACTGATAGGCAGTTTATTATTAAGGTTGTGTAAGAAGAACATGAAGAAATATTTACAGAACTCTGTTTAAACGTAAATACCGAATAATAATTCATTAAATAAAATATTTTAACATCGTTTTTCCATTATACTTCGTATAATTCAAGAATTGAATAATAAAGTAATTGTGAAACGTTTTCTTCGATTCAATAAAAGCAAAAGTAAATTTATTCAGAAAAATATGATATAACCAACGTTTGAAATAACACACCACTGTTGTTTTAATTAGCGACGATATATGAGAACATTATCAGGAGGTAATGAGCGCCTGAGGCGATATGATCATCAATATTAATTACCGTCTAGTTACGTCAAAGATGTAACATTAATTGTCATTATTGTGCGTAATGTTTTTGATTCTCCGTACAAAAATCCAATATAGGAGAAGCAGACGAGCATGCAGTCCACCTGATGGTAAGTGGCTACTGCACCCATTGACATTTGTAATCAACCCCAGATAGGATTAGATATTCCTAACTGAGGTCGGCCACAGATGCGCCGCTACCTCTGAGGACTAAGCTGGAATGCCTTGTAAAAGTATCTCCCTCGCCACACATTTCAAGCCAGAACACAGGAGCGCTTGACGCTGTTATATAATAGGTAGAAATAGGTGTAACGGTGATGCCGCCGGAATCTAACGACAAATGTTTCTACTTACTTTAAAAGAATGACTACAGCAGTGTTAGATACAGTAGTTACTGATATCTGTTTTTTTTTTATAATATAGGAGTAGCAGACGAGCATGCAGTCCACCTGATGGTAAGTGGCTACTGCCGCCCATGGACATCTGTAATCAACCCCAGATAGGATTAGATATTCCTATCTAAGGTCGGCGCAGATGCGCCGCTACCCCTGAGGACTAAGCTGGAACGCCTCGGAAAAGTCTGTCTCCCTCGCCACACCCTTCAAACCGGAACACAGCAGCGCCTAACACTGCTGTTATTAGGTAGAAATAGGTGTGGCGGTGGTGCCGCCGGAGTCGAACCACAAAACAAAGGGTTCTACCACCTTCAAAAATAAGGTATCTGATACAAAAATAAGGTACTCGTAGTATCATCAAAGGGTTATACTTTGTTCGATGAACTAAATCCATTTTTATGCAGACGGCTCGTGTTTGAAAATGAGGTCACGTTTAAAAATATTTTCAGTTTGATTGTTATCGGATCCACTCGAAGCACGGCACAGATTTCGAATACACTTTGATACACGACACAATATTTGAGATCGCTGGGTATAATTTTGCACTTATTTTTATAAGATTGATGTACAAATGTACTTGTAGTCTACCTAATGGTAAGTGGTTATTGTCAATGTTATGAGTCACTTACTTTCCTAAGGGTCACTTTACTCACTTAAGGGTAGCGTATAGGTTCAGGGGATCCTGAAACCGAACTCAGATTCGTTGCTACTCCTAATGGAGATGGTCACCGCATATGTAAGTATACCATAATCATTTTGGAAAGCTAAAGGTTTGAGAGCTATCATTAACAAAAAAATGTTTTAAGAAGAAAACTGTGGTTTGGTTTGGTGGATGGCTCTGTGGAGCCATCTCACTACCATAAACAAAATATGAAAGATGTGACACTGTAGAAATAAAAGAAGAAAATACTTTTGACTGCACCGGTACGCGTCGGATACGCTCTATGTCTGTAAATGTAAATTAACCCTTATGCTCAGTAAGGGTTACTTCTTTGAAGCTCGAAAGCGCGCTTGTTTACTCAAAATGATTTTTATTCAATAAAATACTGTTAGAAATATATCTAAATTATTTAATTATAGTACTATTTTAATTTATTCAATGTTATTTTTAAGTGTTATTTTTATAATAATAAGTGCCCATTTATAGAGTCACTGGCTGATACAATTCTATGAGCTAGCATAAAAAAGAAAAATAATGTTCTTGATGTTCTTTATTTATTATTTGTTCTATAGTATGCTATCTCTATATCTACACTTAATTTTATATATTAGTCCTGCATCTGCATCATTTAAATTGCACCCTCCCTATTATTTTAAGTCATCTCTTCTTTAACTCCTCATCCTAAGGTTGTCTGGAAGAGATCGCTGTTTTAGCGATAAGACCGCCTTTTGTATCGTCCAAAATTGTATGTTTTGTTTTGTGTTCTTTTTTGGGTACAATAAAGAATATTATTATTATTATTATGTTTGAGTTGTATTTTGCACGGGAATAATAAAAGTTGTAAATTGGATCAAGAAATAGTTTTATTCTTTTAACATAAAAATAATAACTGAAATGAATATAAATAACACTAAAACATATAACAAATATAACGGTAGGATACTAATTATTACGTTGTTTTATTTTTAAAAAGTAATTTATCATGACGACGACTCATCATCTAAAATAAATGCTTCATAAAAATACAAAAAGGGATAATAGAAGGGAAAACGGGATATAAAGGTTAAACTAAAGCATTCATCATGTCCTTTGACATGTTTAAAAGTTAACCCTCTGATATTTTGAATAAACAAACTTTGGATTTTATTATTATTTTTATATTTATTTTATGATTGATTACATAAGTTTTAAAATAGATGAGATATATTTACTTTCTAATATAAAGTGTAACTTTTTTATCAGATGAACTAGCGAACGTACATTCCACCTGACGTGGTAAGTGCTGACCATAAAAATGCAGAACAGGGGTTCTACAACCGATCATTGATAGCTTACCACACATGAAGATCATACCGGTAGCATCTTATATTGGTTAGTCGGCAGATACTTTTCTACCGAAATCTGTAACTACTTCTAGCTATAAATAAGTATAGAGGTGGTACCTCCCTTGTCAAAATATATGAATCATATCTTTCGTACCATTTTGGGATAGGAACCTATCAAGAAGATTACATAAATAAGAAATAAAGTACCTTCAATATTAAATCACTATTACATTATAAAGCAAGACTTTTTTTTACATTGCTTTCTCAAAAACCCTAGCAAATGGGTGGTAGATTCTCATAAACATTTATCTAACTTAATAGAATACAGTTAGTCAGCATAATTATTGATGTAGCTTTCATATTACTTAGCTCCTGTAGCAAATACAGAGACATCTAGTGTGTATAGTCACATTATTTCGTAGATACCATGTTTCGTAGAGCGTGAACTCCGTAGCGGTCTACAAAACGTAGCAATAGCGAACTATTGCTATCTACGGAACCATGTAAACTTTCGTAGCCGATAGACGTTAAATCATTATTTAAAATGTAGATGGCGTGCAAATCCGTAGCAGAATCTGTAGCCCTCTATGGAGCATTGCAAACTTAAACTGCATATGTGGCTTATACCCAGTACAAATAATTGTAAACCTTCAACACTAGATGGAGTTAGCATAGCCGGTACCTGAGCATAACCGCTAGATGGCGTTACTATTCAAAAACAAATATTTTGCTGAGTGAAGTACAAAATGTGGTCTTACATTACATGCCTTTATTGAAACTCATGTATTTATTAACTATCCTATACCTAAATTTAATCTAACTAAACTGTTCTTGATAAGACTTTCACTCATATGCGAGGTGTGATATAACCTATTTTATACTCCAAATATATTCTAAAGTATTTTTTCAGTCTAAGTATATTAAATATTTTAACCTAGTTAGTTTATTATGCTCAATTATTTCCAAGTTCCATCTACTAATTGGTCCCGTTCGAAGAACCACCAACGTCAATAGTAATAAAGATAGTGAACCCACGTTGGATATGTTGGAACGTCACAAAACAAACAAAGAACCCTTAACAATGGGTTCTAATGAACAATACATTCCATTTTACTTAAAATTGTACGTCATGCTCCCTATAGATGCGGTCGTAAATATTACTTGTTGTGAGCATGCATATAAAAAGTAATATTAAGAAATAACATAATCAATATTTAATAATAATCACAAACAAAAATATTTCCGCCAACTACACCTTTTCCCGTTAAAAACCATCAAGCCGTTTGGGTGGTAAGGCGTACCAAAAAACATACGCTTGAAAAACATTACCTTCCACGCTATTCCACAATCGGATAAAAATAGGAGTATTTTTCACCCACTTAATAGGTAATATGTTTTATATAATATTGAAGTAACAAACAAGATCTTTTATATTTAAATGTGTACCTAAGAATAAGGCAGACGGCAGGCTATCTGATGAATGGGCATTTGCAACACCTGCTAAGTTGTATCGCTGGCTTTAAAGAGCACTTTTGCCTTTTTTGAGAGCCCCATGCCAGCCATGTCCTAATACTCAGGGAATACGACTCGGGAGGAATTTGCAGGAAAGAGCATGTAGTCCTTGTGGTAAGTGGTCGCAAGCTGATCAAAAATGTATTGTTTTCACATAAAATATAGGTACATAAAACTTAATAAACAAAACTAACATTTAATGCCACATAAAATCAATTCCTACAACATAACCAGAAACTCAAACCGTATCAATTAATTTTACGCGGCAAGTTGCTATTGTGTTCGACTAATTTATTCAAAGTTTGCGATTGGAAGACAAATACGACGTGTTATTGTGGTATCGCGTCACGAGAACCGCTAACGACGGTGACACAACAGTGTACTGTTAAACTTTGTACAATGTTCATAGTTTTCGTAGACGGGTTTCGGTGACTACGTGTCAGGTTGGCTTACTTGCGAGCATCTGGGTACTCAGTGGCTTCTATGATCGGTTTCAGATTTAAAACCTGGTCTATATTATGTTGGCTACAGGTGTCTCTGAGATGCAGTGAGTACCTATCATCAGGTTGACTACGTGCTCTTTTGCTTCTTCAATTATAATTGGTAACTGAAGTCACTCCCTTCATTGAGACGAATCCAACGACAACTCATACGTTAAAATTTGTTTCACCATTTGGCTTGTAAGCCGTGACAAAGAATGAATACTCCGCCTCCACAGTTACATAAAAATGTAAATAATGTAGCCTATATCATACCCAGAATTTAGCCGAAACCAACGACACCTCATATGTTAAAATCTATCAACCCATTTAGGTTCTAAAGCGTGCCAAAAATAATTAGAAATACATCATCATCAACCCATTACTGTCCCTCTGCTGGGCACAGGTCTCCTCTCATAATGAGAAGGATTAGGCCATAGTCCACCGCGCTGGCCAAGTGCGTAGTGGTAGACTTCACATACCTTTGAGATTTTTTTTATAAATCTCTCACGTATGCAGGTTTCCTCACGAAGTTTTTCTTCACCGTTTAGCAAGTGATAATTAATTTCTAATAGGCACATAACTTTGAAAAATCAGAGGTGCGTGCCTGGGATTTCAACCTCGGACCCCTCGATTGAAAGACGGAGTTTCTTAATTACATAAACATACATATGCTCGAAAAACATTACCATCAACGTTCTAGCAAAAAGCATTCATACATATTTGTCAGCTTATTGGACTCATATCACATTTATTCAAAATAAATCCATTTAGAACACTTTTTGAAAGTCAAGAAAGTACCACCGCCTCGGAAGGTGTTTCGCTATGGAGAAGAAGCGACGCAGGAAAGAAATGACTTCATCAATCAGCAGTTTCTAGTAAAACTGTGACATTTAGAAATATCTCTCAAACCCCATGGTCGTTCCGACCTGTCGACAAACACTTGTGCGTTAATGAAATGCCTATTTATTAGTTTACATTACGTTAACGACATCCCTAATTTAGTCTATGAAGCGTTTGGATGGGTATTTTTTTTGAAGACCAGATTTTTTGTTTCCTTAAGTGAAGATTTTGAAAATTGCATCCGTATTTTGAAGGTAGAACGTACTCTTACTATGACGCCTTTCTACTACATCATTTTTTTGTACAGTTGAAGGTTTTGGAAATAATTTTCTTTTCCCTCAAAAATAAAAAAAAACTGTTCACCTATCCAGTATAGTACTAAAATAAATAACTACATTTTGGCTGTTTACTTGACAAACATGGAACGAGCTATGCTCGGAGTCTCTTTGCGGGATAAAATCCGTAATACGGAGATCCGGCAAAGAACGGGAGTAACCGACATAGCTCAAAGAATTAGCAAGCTGAAGTGGCAGTGGGCTGGTCACATATGTCGCAGAACCGATGGCCGATGGGGTCGGCGAGTTCTCGAATGGCGACCACGTATCGGCAGACGGAATGTAGGACGCCCACCGGCACGCTGGACCGACGACCTTAAGAGGGCTGGTGGTAGTGGCTGGATGAGAGCAGCGGAGGACCGAGTGTTGTGGCACACCTTAGGGGAGGCCTATGTCCAGCAGTGGAATAATAAAAGCTGAAATGATGATACTTGACAAACATAGAACTTACATAACATTATCAAAAAAAAGGAAACAACCCCACAGCTCAAACATAAAGCCTATGTCACTTCCATAATTTGGACCAACCGAAAAACATCTAATATGATAAAATCTGACAAGTTTTTCGGCCGTAGAGTGTGCCAAAGAAGCCATACATACATACAAGATTTCCTTGTCTTTACCTAATCTATACTTCTATACTAATATTATAAAGAGAAAAACTTTGTTTGTTTGGTTGATTGTAACGAATAGGCTCAAAAACTACTGGACCGATTTAAAAATTCTTTCACCATTCGAAAGCTACATTATCCACGAGTAACATAGGCTATATTTTATATGAAATATATTTGATAAATAGATTTTGAGGCGGTACAAAGTTTGCCGGGTCAGCTAGTAAATTATATTTCTCATGCCAAACTAATGCTGCAAGTAAATGACATTATATAAATTCTAATTAATTGTTTTGCTAAGTACTCAGCGGGTTTACTAAGCTCACATCCACGTCTGTAAATAGAGTAACTGCTCACTTCAGCATAACTGGCTAAATTAAATTACTGCATGAGGATTGTAGTTTCCGTAAATATTAATGGCATATTAATATTTAAACTATCAAGGGTGTGAACTTTGTTAATTCGGATTTGACCAGCGCGGTGGACCATGGCCTTAAATCCTCTCAATCTGAGAAGATACCCTTGCCCAGCAGTGGAACAGTAATGGGGTGATGACGGCGGCGATGGCAACTTGTTTTGTGTATTCGTTTGTCTTTATTAATTTTAGTAATGATTCCAAATGCCAATTAAAAACAAAGCTCCCAGTTACGTTATTGGTTTATATAAAAACTATCCGACCCGGCTAACGTTGTGTTGCCATATAAATAAAAAAATGTTAAGGGTGAACAACCCTTATAACTTAGGGGTATGTAAAATAGATAGGAGCAGATTCTCAGACCTACTAAATATGCATATAAAATTTTGTGAAAATCGGTAAAGCCGTTTCGGAGGAGAACGGTAACTAACATTGTGACACGAGAATTTTATGCATAAAAATATGAAAATAATTTGATAAAGATTATGAGCTATATCATGCTACGATTAATAAAAAGCACAACAGTGAAAATGTAATAAAACACGTTACGCTTCCCAATACAAAAGGTAGTAAAACTCGATGTGGTTCGGCATCGTGGCACCAAACCACACTTATTTCTGCCTCAATAAGCAATATTGTTGAAAAATATGACAAAGCCAGCATTCTTGTATGAGACTAAACTTTTAGACTGGACATTTCAAGGGGTTGTTGTATCAAACTTCAATGACTTCTGTTGCAATAGACCATGCTCTTTTATTCCTACGACTAGGTCGCTCTGTAACCGAAATTCCAATATACGATTAGGTCGCTCTGTGACCGAAATTCCAATATATATATATATATATATATATATATTACTTTTTTTTTTGATACACTACTAAACAACAATTACCAAATAAAAAATTGGTTGACAATCAAAAGAGATAAAGAGCAGGAAATGGACAATTATTATAAAAACATAAAAGACGACTCAGACATGTAGCCTATATCACACCCATAATTTAGAAGAATGCAACAACACCTCATATGTTAAAATACGTAAAACTGTTTGAACTGCAGGTCGTGTCAAAGAATTTTACACAAATACATATACACTCGACAACATTACCCTCCGCAGTCGGGCAACAAGATGAGCTGTAGTAACAGCGCCCCTAGCGGAATGTATCAGAACTAATTGGATGTATGGGAAATACGTAAACAAATACAAAAACAGTCCTTTTTATAAAAAAACGTTTAAAGTCATACTAAGGGTACTGTTTTATCTTAGCCTATTTAAATATAGATTAAGAAAAGAAATGTAATTTATAACACGGATTTTATAAAAAGAAGACACCGCGAGGCAAATCTAGTACATTGAAAGTTTACCACAAAAAGTTAAGCGTAGGCGGTAGTTACCAAACTAGGGATGTCATTGTGTCCATTTTATCAATTTTTTGTCGAAACTCGACGACAAACATTGTCGTAAATATACGACAAACATGTTGACAGTAACAATATTTACTGGTAAATCTCTAGAGTCCAGTAATTGTATTGATAACTTTTGACAACGACATGCCCTATATTGTAAGGTTCGGTATTGTCGTGTACAATGTGACTAGACTACTTATATTTATTTAATAACCAATGATATAGGTCTGTATTTCTAAAAATATTTTAGTACTACTTAATATGATTATAATTTCATTTTTCTGAACCATAATATATCTGCAGATACAGATTTTTTATTTAATCTATTCGAATAAACGAAATTCCAATGTTAGCTTCTTCTATATATCTTCTTCAACGCAAAGTTCTTCACTCAGTATTAATAATAGGAACAATGGCGTTCTGTTATTTTGTTCTTGTAATCAAATCTCATCCATAGAATTTATACTCCTAAATCATGTCGTTGAACGAAAATGATACTATATAATTTTTAAGATGTTATGTACTTCCGCTGCTATTAAAAATCCGCGAATAGTATTTATTGGATTATTATTATATTTTCTTGGATTATCCGTTAACAAAAAATTCATTCAAACTTTGTAATAAAGATTCACTAACTAATCTTCCAGATAATCAATTTACGGTACATCCCTATATCCAACCTGCCAACGTCAACATCATTACGCTAGGAGGTTATGAACTAAGATATGTGAGCACATATTACGGCGTCGTCATTTTAATTTTAGGACCCCAAATTATTAGTCATTTCTCGTTAACTGTCATAATAAAATATCTCAATTGCGTAGTGCGGGGGCGATCTAGTTTATAGTGTCTTGGTTAAGACATTTTGTCGGATATAAATCTATTAGCAGTTGACAAAAATGATATACGTATTTTTGCACGCTGCTTCTACCAAGTCAACGTGGTTTTATTTAAAAATAAAGAATAAATAAAAAAAAGTTTTTTTTTTTAATTTCAATATCCTTCCGTTACTTTTCAGGGTATTTTCTTGTAGAAACTGCGAAAAAAACTCCATAATATACATATTTGTATTATTGTCATAGAACCATTTCATTTCATACATTTATTATGGGATGCATAAAAAATAATTAGTCTATATGGATAAACAGAATGAACTAAAACTATCATGTGTACAGAATTTTAGCTCAATCAGTTAAGGTTTAAAATTCTGTTTCAAGATTTGACTCGCACATAGTAATAAGGCGAGTTAAATAATCTTGTAAAATATAATAGTTATTATAATAAGTCATGTGGTTATTACAAAATGGAACGATGTGATGGTTATGCAAAATGTTGCAACCGCGACCAGTTGTAACGTTTTACGGGAACGGTTATTATTATTATTATTTTCTTGATGTTTCATCTTTATACGAATTATCTACAGACGTATTAATTTAATATAACAATTAAATTCACTTTGATGTGGCATCTGAGGATTTATTGACATTGTTATATGGAATGAAAATGCGATACAAAAACACCCAGACCCATAACAGAACACGAAACATCATTTTATTCAGGATGTGTTAAAACATTTTATATATAAAATTCTCTTGTCACAATGTTAGTTACCGTACTCCTCCGAAACGGCTTTACCGATTTTCACCAAATTTTATATGCATATTTAGTAGGTCAGAGAATCGGCTACTATCTATTTTCCATAGCCCTAAGTGATAAGGGTAATACACCCTTAATATTTTTTTATTTATATGGCAACACAACGGGTGCCGGGTCAGCTAGTAATAATATATATTTACATAACTAGAATCACCACTTAACTTTACCCCAATGACATTTGACATTTATTCTATTTTTAATCTTATAACTAAAGCATAAGAAACGGTGTCAAGATTTTGTTAATATTAAAATATCTTGTACGAAACCAAACCAACCGAATATACAATAAGGAGTGACATTAAATCCTACTCTTTGACTTGAAATGTTACGGCCTACGAGCATTTTGAATTTTCCGGACATTCACAGATTTGCGGAATTATAATAATTCTAATAACAAAGGTGCTAAGCTCTGCTGTGTTGAAAAGTGTGATAAGGTAGACATACTTATCCGAACCGAGCTTAGTTCTCAGGGGTAGCGACACATCTGTGGCCGACGTCAGGAAGGCATCTAAATATGGAGTTGATTCTAGATGTCCACGGACGACTGTAGCCACTTACCATCAGGTGGACTACATTCTAGTTTGCCACTCCTATATGAAAAAAGAAACTTCGAATTTTATGCTCAACTCAAGAGTAACCAACGCAAAAGTAAAAAAGTTAGCCAATGTGAAGAGGTTTTAAAAATAAACTAAAATTCCTCGTTCTGCGAATACACGGTTGTACGATTGAAAAATGTGTATAAAAAGTAGTAGGTACTATCAATAAAAACACAAGGGTGAGCCTGATATTTGAGTAGACCACCGAAGAACTTGCCTGAACACAAAAGATTAACTAGTAAACTAAAATCGAAAACTCTCTCGAGCAGATGTTTGATAGGATTAGGTAGCTCGAGCTAATTTGCTCAGTAGAAATATTTCAGTGAAAATTTATATTTTAAAATGCCTCTTTTCTAGTAGGCCCACAGTTAATCAGGTCTTGTAGTCAAGTGTGAAGTTTTTCACTTCTTCACAAGAAGCATTCTTGGATTGTCTTATCACTAACTAATGTCTAGTAAATTTTAAAACTTGATATTATGTTGTACATTTTATGTTATCGACAACTTTTTTTTAGCTGCGGATTTGTATATTTAAAATGTATATTTCTTAGAAAGTCGTTCCGCCAAATATGAAAATGCTTTGATTACATATTTAGTGAACGATTTTTATAAGCGATATCGCGTACCTAGTCTTATTGAGACGAGTTCCTAAAGGATTCAAATATACAAAAGCCTGAGCCCGAAATACGTAAATGTTACGCGGAAATGTAATAAATAAATCTGAACCTTCAAAGACCTCAAATCAAGATTTCACTAAACTAAATGTATTCTGAGTTTATATTTCAATTGGTTATAAAATATATTGCTATAAAGTAGTGTATTTTTATATAACAAAGTATGTGGGCTAGCGATTTTTAAGATTTTAGGTCATAAACTGACTTTAAATATTATAAGAGTCCCCAAACGGTCGAATTTGATTGGTTTTTGAAAGGTGCTAGAAATCTTTGTGGTTCGACTCTGACGGCATCACCGCCACACCTATTTCTGCTAAATAACAACAGTGTTAACTGCTGTTGTGTTCTGGTTTGAAGGGTGTGGTAAGAGAGACATACTTTTCTGAGGTGTTCCAGTTAGGTCTGATTGGTCTCACTTACCATCAGGGGGACCGCATGCTCATTTGCTACTCCTATATTATAAAAAAAGCTCTGCTACTGAAATCTTCACGGATCACATACTTAATGATTATTTAATTCATAGTACCTTACATAGCACATTAAAATATGCAATGAAATAATGTTGAGAGATAACCATTACTAATATTCAATCTATCCAATTTTTACCTACCGGAGATCGAACCTTGACAATGTCTAGTACGAGTATGAAGAAATTGTCAAATGTCGATCTTTAGTAGACAAACATTGGATAGATTATTAATAACGGATAATAATATAGTGGTTCTGTTACAAAAAGATGAAACAGATTAAACAAAATAAAACTAAACCCGTACAGATTGTGAAATCAAAGAGCAATAAGATTTTAATTTTATCAACAGTAAAGGAAAACGGCAGTAGGACAACATCCAGATTATCTCACTAATGAGTGATCAGATCTTAAGATAAGATTGAGTTAATCCAGAGACTAGCCGAGGTGCAGACACAGTAACTGAAGAGATACAGAACTCATAAGAAAACATTCATATAGTACATTAGTCAAGTAGATCTTATGAAAAGTCAAATAATATGTCGAATTTGGCTAGTGCGTAAGCCGTTCGTTTTCGATGCTGGAAGTAGTGATAGGCTGCCTTAGGTGACTAGTTGGTTACTTTGTCCATGTGTGCATTTATACTGTAATTGACATACAGAAATACAGAGTATAAACTGTTAATTTTTGTGCTTAAAATAATTCCCTGATTTATGATCTGATGATTGAAGGTGGTAGAACCCTTTGTGGTTCGACTCCGGCGGCACCACCGCCACACCTATTTCTACCTAATAACAGCAGTGTTAGGCGCTGCTGTGTTCCGGTTTGAAGGGTGTGGTAAGGGAGACAGACTTTTCCGAGGCGTTCCAGCTTAGTCCTCAGGGGTAGCAGCGCATCTGTGGCCGACCTCAGGTAGGAATATCTAATCCTATCTGGGGTTGATTACAGATGTCCATGGGCGGCAGTGGCCACTTACCATCAGGTGGACTGCATGCTCGTCTGCTACTTTTATATTATAAAAAAAAAAAAAGATCTGTATACAAAATATACGATTAGCGTTTATGAATATGACTTTATGTAAGTTCTTCTGATTTTACAAAGTATCATCAATAGATAGTATAAAAGAAATGACAGCGTTGCACCACCTTTCCTAGTACCCGCACTACAAACTATGTTACTAACTCAAAATTTATTACGAGAATTTTTTAAAGTTTTGCAATAGCACTAACTCACTAGTAGTAGATGTAGCCGTAGAGATTCGTAGCTTCGTAGCTCCGCACGTAGGCGATGTAATGTAGACGCCTACGGGTGTCGTAGCAACGTGTTTATAGAGACAACTTGTGTTCTGGGCTAAATTTAGTGTTTAAAGCGACAGTATCTATCATTAAACTTAAAAGAAAATATGTTTTTAATTTGTCATACAGGTATATTAATCATTATTAAGCCTGTTAGAAATATTTATTTCATAATAAAATCATGTCAATCGTTCGTAATATGAGTTTTATTAAAATTACATATCAATAATTTCTATTTTCGCTTTTAATATTTTTATATCATTTAATGACAATGCCATTATTATTTTAAATATGTACCGTTGCTACGTACTGGTCAAACAGACCTAAGCTAAGGAAGTAAGAACAATTCTGGTTGTGTTGCACTAATTTATATAATAGTTCTAGAAAAGGCTAATACTAATAGTAATACTTCAGAAAATTCTAATTCCTGGTTACATACCAGAGAGAGAGAACTCATCCGTGATGTGTACTCGGCCAACGTCAGCCTTCGTGCGTAATGGTTACTTGTCTTTGTTCGGCGAGTTACTCAGCCAATTCTTCGCGGTATCTAAGCCTAGTATTAGAATTTTTAATTTTTATTACAATTTTTTATGACGTACTTTCTGTAACAAATTATGATATTGTGTCATAATACTATCTACTGCCAAAATATAATAATTTATAGGCGTTTAAACGTCAAACAGAACGTGTTATGATGGATGGATCTACTATCACAATCTATGATTAATAAGACAATCTAAGGTTGTTTACAGGTTATTTACCTCTAACTTAGATGACACACCCAATTCTATATTAGGTGCTTAAAAGCTCTCAATGTCAGCAATTTATCGTAAGTGGGTGGGAGAGGGAAGGCAATAGCGACAGCCATTATTTCTGCCAAATGAATATATCTCTGTCATAAGTCACGTGAACAAGGAAATCACAGGTACCCACGCATCTTGTAAGTTAGGCTAATCTGCCCTATATACATTGCCGTAGTCATAACTTATTAGAACTGATATATATCTCTTACTACCTAATGATATGGGCGTAGGTATAGTTTTGTTGAGAAAGGGTTCAAACTAGTGACGTAATTTGCATTTTGAAAAGGTTCTATTTAAACACCCCCTAAAACTGCCCCTATAATTCGGCGAGCATTTTTTCGCCACTAAAAGAGGTAACCTAGAAGCCCCTTTAATTAGACGATGCTCACTAACACTCGTAGAGTAACAAGAATTTCGAAAATAGTCGAAACCATGATTAGTTTGAGGTTCCGAAATATAGTGTTGCTTCATATTCTCTATTTAAAAAGTGTAATCTTTTTACACTATTCCAATTTAATCTTCAGTGATATTTGATATATATAAGGCAGTTATAGCTTATAGCCTAATGGTTAAGAAACTCGGTCTCTTGATCGAGGGGTCCGAGTTTCAAATCCCAGGCAACTCTGTTTTTTCAAAGTTATGTGCGTATTAGAAATTAATTGAAATTTAATATAAAACTATTAATTGAAAACATCGCGAGGTAACCTTTATACCTGAGAGATTGATAAAAAATCTTACAGCTATGTGAAGTCTACCAATACGCACGGACAGCGTGGTGTACTAACCCTTCTTATTCTGAGAGGATACCCGTGCCCAGCGGTGGGATAATAATGGGTTCATGATGATGATGACGATATTTGGTAGATTACGGCTTAAACACATTATATTTTCACTGGAACTCATGACTTTTAATTGAGACATGAAATTTATCAGTTTTTTTTATAATATAGGAGTAGCAGACGAGCATGCAGTCCACATGATGGTAAGTGGCCACTGCCGCCCATGGACATTTGTAATCAACCCCAGATAGGATTAGATATTCCTACCTGAGGTCGGCCACAGATGCGCTGCTACCCCTGAGGACTACGCCTCCGAAAAGTCTGTCTCCCTTACCACACCCTTTAAACCGGAACACAGCACCGCCTAACACTGCCGTTATTAGGTTAAAATAGGTGTGGCGGTAGTGCCGCCGGAGTCGAACCGCAAAGGGTTCTACCACCTTTAAAATTATTTTTATATAATTTATGATATAACTTTATAAGTGAAAATAAAAAACTTTCTAAACTCTTTAAAAATTCTTTTAAATATAAAATAGCTATTTTAAATATCTTGGATCCTGAAAACACTATTTTAATGCTCAGGGCCAGACGGCTAGTAAAATATTGATTTAGTTTGTGAAATTTCAAGATAATAGTATTTTAGACAAAATAAAGTAAGAGAAGGTCTCAATTAATTTAGTCTCATTTCAAAATAAATGCCAAAGCACATTGTTATAAAAAAAATTGAGGGATTTTTGGGAGCTATCTGTATACCGTTTTAAAATCGAATGACTATGAATATAATGGACACACGAATACACCCAGACAAAGAATAGATATCTAAATTCATTCAGGTATGTCTGGCCGGGGGTCGAACCCAGAACCTTTTGTGCATATGGTGTCCGCTCCACCACAAACCATCAAAAAAACATAGCACACAATGAAAACTAAGTAAAACAATAACAGAAACCTTAATCGGCAACTACTTTTACGATCAAAAAAGTAACTTTCATAAAATACAAAAAGACTTGGAAGATGGTAATATAAAACGGTGTAGGATTGAATTCCGTGTAACTTTTTGTTTTAGTTTTATTTCGTTAGAAATACGGCGGTCATTAAAAAGTTTTCAGATTTTGTGAATTTGATCGCAAATCAAATCAAAATGGTTTTTTTTTGTACAAAAATCAATTAAACAGTATTCGATATATTTTGGCACTACACAAATAAGACTCTTTAGATTAGCTTAAGGAGACTCATACAAAATATTAATATACGCGTGGCGGAGCGGTCACCGTACCGGTCTGACGCGCAAAGGGTTCCGGGTTCAATCCCCGGCCAGACAGATACATATCTGAATGATGAATTTAGATATCTGTTCTGGGTCTGGGTGTCTCTATGGCACCCACGATAAAGGGAATTCTAGTGTGGGGCTGTGAGTGGAGAAAGCGTTTATTTTATTTCATTTTTTTCATGTCTAATATAAAACATACAGCATTCAGAATTTTACGCTCTGGTTATATTTTGTGTTCTGGTTTCAAAGATCTGGCAAGAGAGACACACATATCCGAAGCGTGCGGACTAAATCCTCCGGGGTAGCAACCCATCTGTGACCGACCTCAGGTAAGACTCTAGTCTTATCTGAGGTTGATTACAGATGACCATGGAAAGCAACAGCCACTTACCATTAGATGGATTAATATCGCAATGAAATTAGGCAAAAAAATGAATTCAAATATAATAATATCACATTAAATGACTCACATAACTTCAATGTAACTGATAGAAAGTTTGAATAAATTGACTAACAAATAAGACGCATTATTTGAAAATTTTAATTTTATTTATTTCGCGGCGAAGTTCAAAACACAGGCTCATACGTAAATATGCATAAAAATTTGATCATAGTGATTTTTATAAAAAAGTATAAAAAACATCGATAATAATAAATTATAGTTATACGAGTAGTAATAACGCAAACACTTCCTTACCACATAAAAACAACTTCCTTCATCTACATGCATGCAGGTTAAATTTAAATTTTATATTACCTTATTAAAAAGATTTTATCTTTCAAATAAAAGATATACTTACAACGAACACACAACGAATACACATTGCGTATACGAAAATTCTGATTAAAAACCAATTTCTAACAAAACATATATGAGAAATTGGAAATTGATGAGCGCTTATTTTAACGGCGAAGAAAAATACAGTGAAGGCTATTTTCCTGAGAGTTTTAAATTCACAAAATTATGAAAAGTATATCAATTCGCGTCCTATCATCATGGTACGAGCCTTCATTCTGAGAGGAGACTTATCAAATAGTTTCAACAGAGCTGGTATGGTACCACCGCCATATACATTTCTATCTATCCAGTCCTCAGTACCCTTACCAGGAGTTTTTACTTTTCGACAAATATGACTGTTTTGGTATTTGTTTACGTATTTGCCCATACAAATTTTAATCAGCGCCCCTAGCGGATTGTGTCCGAACTAGAAAATCGTATGGGCCAATACGTAAACAAATACCAAAACAGTCATATTTGTCGAAACGTAAAAACTCCTGGTAAGGGTACAGGAGTGGCAACACATCTGTAATTGGCTACGTCCTATGGCTGTGACCTGTTTTTTAACCGACTTCCAAAAAGGAGGAGGTTACTCAATTCGACCGTATATATTTTTTTTTTTTATGTTTGTTCGGCGATTTTTTCACGATGCCGCGACCGATCGACATGATTCATACACCATTGTATGCGGCTAGTTTCACAGGGGGTCCCATTTCGAGGAAATTTGAAAATTTTCGCCAGTTTTCCCGGGAAATTGGAAAAACCCAATTTCTTTCTTTTCTTTCCCGATATAAACTTCAATAACTCGAGTATTTCTTAACCAATTTCAATTTTCTTTTTTTCATATGAAAGGGTGTTTTGTTGCGGTACTTTCCTACTATAACATTAGTATACTCTGATGATTAGAACTTAAGTAATGGGGTGGAACTCATCATCACTACCCCTGCTTTTTACATATTTTATGACAACTTTACTTTTGCCCACTCAATTGTCATGAAACTTTAAATGAACATTGAGTATCTAGATTAATATGATATGATGGAAAATTCGACCTTCAACTCCTCAACCCTGGCAATGCAGAAGTGCCTCCTGCCTCAACCATACAAGTTTGGCATTTGGAACTTATGGATATTTAATAAGGTTGATAGGTAGAGATATATGATGTAAAATTTGGCCTTCCACTCTTCAACTCTGATAATGCAAAGGTGCCTCCTGCCTAAACCATACAAGTTAGGCATTTGGAGCTTACGAATATATGATAAGGTATTTGAGTAGAGACATATGATGGAAGATATGAACTTCAATTCTTCAAGCCTTATGATGCAGAGGTGCCTCCCATGTAAAGTATATAGATTAGACATTTGTTATAATGAAGTTGCTAGACAGAGATATATGATGAAAAATTTGACCTTCAACTCCTTAGATCTGACGATGCAGAGGTAAGCCTAAACCACATAAATAAGCCATTTAGTGCTTTCACACATATTTTACAGGTCCTAAGCAGGTATATGTAATGAAAAAAATGACCATCAACTCTTTCACTCTGATAATGCTGGTGTGCTTCCAAGCTAAACCATAGGAGTTAGCCATTTTGTGCTTTCATATATGTATTAACGTCACTAAGCAGACACATAGGATGAAAATTTTGACCTTCAAGGTCTTAACCCTGATAACTTTGACCTTCAAGTCTTCAATTCTAGTGACTCAGGGACACTGCTGGCCTAAACCACAGTAACTTGACAATTACTTCTTACAAATATAAAATATGATTAATGAATACGTTGTAATTTTTCTCAACTATTGAATTAAGGTAAATTGGACCAACTCACTCGCAGAGTTTTACCACCCAGTTTGATTTATTAACTATTCTGTTCCTACCTAACCTAGCCAATAATTTAATTCGTATTGAATTGGTTAGGTTAGGTTGGAAAATATAAGACAATGTAAAACTAAGCGAGGAGGGCGCGGTAGCGCCCTGCGAGTGGGTGGGTCCAATCCGTATGAATTCAGACCTTACCTTTATTAGTGATACAATATATACAATTTTACATGGTATTAATACAAACGTTAGCATATCATCACTAAAAAGGGTGAAAAAAAAAATTTTAACAAAAAAATAAAACCGACTTCTATGTCACTACAAAGTAAAAAATAATTGAAATAAATGTTGGTTTAGTACATATTTCTGAAGTCGGCGCTCATATTGGACACGCTGTTTACGCCGTTATCAAACGAAATATATTGAGCGCCAACTTCAGAAATATGTACTAAACCAACATTTATTTCAATTATTTTTTACTTTGTAGTGACATAGAAGTCGGTTTTATTTTTTTGTTAAAATTTTTTTTTATGGAGTTGGTCTAAATGTCCATAAGTGGTATTGACTACTTACCATCGGATGGACGGCAAACTTGTTCGCTACTCCAATCTTAAAAGAAAAACATGACTTTAATGTTTTGCTGCTGGGACAGGCCTCACCACACACCTGAGTAGGCCTGGTTCATCACCATACTATTATGCATATTAGTGCAGTCCAAAATACTGGCTATATACAATAGACCACGTATACCTCTGTGACCTTTAAAAGTCATAATTCGCACGTACATAATTTTCAAAATAAAATGCAATACAGTTATATCATTAAGGGATCATATTAATTAATATACAAGCTAGTGATAAATTTAATTCCTAATTTTTGAAAAAAGAATTGCAACAATATTCGCATTTTTAAATAATATTCACCGAGTTTGGTATATAAGGGCGCGCGTGCCGGCCGCTGGAGTAGACACCTGAGAGCCGCGCGCTGTGCCACTCGCGACACGATACGTTACAAGTGAGTTCGAATTTTCATATATCGTACACTAAAATTCTTCTTTATTTCTTTTTTAAGCTTGATTTAAAAATAATATTATTTATTCATTTTTAAAATTGGAACTCGAAAATAATTTTAAAATAAAAGTAAATATTTTAACGTGATATTTTTTCGATTATTTCATTTATAAACTTATAAATTAAATTCTAAATACCTAAGGGTTTTATTTAAATTATAATAAAGTTTATAAAAGAAAGCAATCGTATGTAAGATTTCTAAGCCACATTGCATACCGTTCAAAAAAATAGGATTTATTAAAATAATAATCTTAAATCTAAAGTGCCTAGATTAAATTTTAAGAAAAGATGTTTAAATCTGTATTCGCAGTTGAATTCCATATAATATGGATTAATTAAATAAATAGTTTCTATTAATAAACTTTTTATATGTTAAGCGCTGCATTAAAAACAGCGTGTGAATGTGAGATAAAAATAATTATTATAATATTTATATTTTAAACTTTGTTATTACTCAAGAAGTATATAATACAAAATGCGGACTTCCTATAAAACATTCTTTACCAAACTATATAAAAAAGTTAATAATAATTACACGGATACTCTTAAATTCTTTTTCTGGTTACGAAGAAGAAATAAAAAGTGTTACGATATTTATTACGCAAAATCTTCTTATCAATAATTAACTAAATGCGTCTTCTTTATTTTCACACAACAATTTATACAAGTATTATAGTGAATGTATAATGATTTTCACACTTAGACAATCAAAAATTAATTTCTTATCATTATAATAAAATATTATTATTATATACATATGTTGTATACTGTTCCCTTTTCTGGATTTATCCTTGAGAACTTTTTTACAAACTCTCAGGCGTACAGGTTTACTCACAATGTTTTCCTTCAGTGTTGAAGCAAGTGATAATTAATTTCTAACACGCACATAACTTTGAAAAATCAGAGGTGCGTGCCTGGGATTTGAAGCTCAGTGTCCTCGAATGAGAGGCCCAATTTCTTAACCTTGTGGCTATTCCTATTGTCGATCTATTTACACACATAATTAAATTTTATACCAATAAAATTTACACTTCGTCGTTTAAAAGTAGATTACAAACCCTTTATATAATAATTAATGTTTTTACGTTTTGTTTCACGTCTTTATATCTGCATCTACTAGTATTTATCAAAGAATTTCGATATATTAGCATAGAGTAGTGTGCAAACTAATTTCGAATCAATTAGGTCAAATCCAAATGGCTTAAGACAATTTGTGGGTCTTGCTGATACATTTTACTAAACGCTAAATTAACTTTTAATTAACTCAGACAAATATGGTCAGCTTTTTTACTAAAATATATTTTTTTTGCGGAATTTTATCTATCTATAGATAATCCAAATAATAATCTTGAATATTCGGAAACTTATAAATGTTTTAGTTTTCTTAAAGGGAAATGCAATAACACTGCCAAAATTCTTAAAATAAAATGTATTTTTAGAATAACTTAATTTTAACATGACTTTGTGGCACTTAATGTGCTAAGTTAGTGTTAATTATTTTAAATAGCACGAATACATACATTTTAATTTGGATATTTGATTAAATAATTTTAACATTTACTTAATTTTATTTTTTAAATTGTTATGATATTGTTACTATAGTAGCATCGATATTCATGTTATGGAGGATTTTTTCACCATATTGATTTATCTATGCTTTAAGTACCTAATATAAATTTGGTTTCGATGCTAAAAATCATAGACACATAATTAAAAAAATAGTTAAATGCGTTGGCTTATACCATAAAGATTGTTCAAATGCTTGGTTCAGAATTTCTACTTTACGTTGTAATTAATTTTATGTACCATGTTAAAACCTTTAAGAATTTTGTCTTATGATGAAAGGCTTCGGGTGACAGTCATACTTAAAATACTTTAATTAAAAGAACAATATTATACACAAAAAAATGTAAATTAATCTGTTTGTTTTATAAATTCGGGTAAATATTAAAATATAAAATAAATGAAGGTAAAATAAATTGTAATGTTAAATCAACTTATATAATTAAATTTACATTTCTTGAGATTTACTCGGTAATAATACGTCAACATAATACATTTTTAAAAATAATATTCACAACTGATATTTTCATAAAAACGGCTATATCTTTTATATATCATCCCGTATTATGTTATTTATAAGAATAAAATCGATCGCAAACAAAAGATAAATGGATAGATCCAGTGCTTCGAAACTCATATTTTATGTTATAATATTTGTAGTTATAACTGTTCTCTTATTATAATTATGTACTATATGCACGAGAGAAACGTCCATTGAGTATATAAAAAATATTAGGACTACATTATCATTAGCGACATCTACAACAAGTAGCAGTAAATAGATAGATAGATATATTCTTTATTGCACACTTCAGTAGATCATAACAATAATACACAAGTAGTTTAAAGTATAACTTAAACAGCACGTTAAAAATTGAACTAATTTTGGATGCCTTGTCCAGTTGTCTCTGCCCATAAAATTGCCATAAAACAAATGAAAGTAAGATACGATTTTCATTCTCTATCAATCTCAATCAATTTTATTAATTGACTCAAAATAATCCGTTTTCAATTGGATTTCAGTGATTTCATGTGAGTGGTTTTTGTATCCATTATTTGAAGATTACTTTTCACGTGTGATGCTATGACGAAAATCTGATTCGCAAAGTTCCGGGTTTGATCCTCGCTTAACGAAAATGCATATAATGAAGTTGGAATTCCGTACTGGGTCTTGCTGGTTCTGGGTATTTTTGTATTCTTCTCTGTGTGTGTCAATGGAATTCATGACAAATAAAATGGAGCGATGAGTGTGTATCGAAATATACATTTATTACGATTTTAATCAATACTGTCAATAATTAATAACAATCAATACTGCTAACTTTTTGCCGTTTTGTAAAATTATGTTAGGGACTCATTAAGTAGTTCAAATGTTTAATTATTATTTTTTATTTATAACTAGGGAACTTTGAAAATTATAAAATAACATACATTAATAATTCTCATTTTTTCCTCATATGAAAAATATATCAAAGTTTTTTCTGGAACTACGTGGAAGATAAATATGAGATTGATTATATTTTTCGTGAGATCTACGAAAATCTAAAAATAATAAACGCCTCCTTGGCAACAAGTTTTTCATTATATTAGACCACCCACGGGACAAAGCGTTTACCGTATCGGTCTGACACTCACTGAGTTCTAGGTTCGATTTCCGGCCAGACATATCTAAATGGTAAATTAGATTTTTGTTCAAGGTCTAGTCTGGTTCTGGGTCTGGGTGTTTGTGTATTCGTCTGTGTGTCCATGATATCCACAGCATAAATCCTAGTATGTAAGTATGAGACTAGAAAACCTTATTTATTTTAACACAAAATACTTTAAAATCCAATAGTCTAATTTTGATAACATTTCACCAGTTGAGGGGAAGCCAATCTATCCTCATTCAAACGTAAAATAAGCTTCAACCCGCTGAACTATGTGGAAATCGGTCAAACATATCTCTACCACTGTAGAGCCGTTCAAAGAAACATATTTCGCCTCTACGAAATGACGGATAGAGACATAATTTAAAATATTGGCAAATTCACACTAGAACTTAAATGGAAAAGTAGCACAATTTAAAGGTGGTAGAACCCTTTGTTGTTCCACACTACAACCATTTAAGCCTAATAACAGGGTATTAAGCACTGCTGAATGGAATGCATAAAATTAATATGTTCAGCATCTTGAGGGCCCGCCATATTGGATTCAGAATGACGTCACTAATTTAGTGTTTACTTAAGTTAACGGTTAAGGGTTAACTGATTTAATATTCTATTGCAAGATTTAGTCCTCCCATTTTTTTAAATAATATATATTTTTTATATAATAGGACTACTCCTATGCTACCATACGAGCATGCAGTCCACCTGATGGTAAGTGGCTGCTGCCGCCCATGGACATCTGTAATCAACCCCAGATCGAATTAGTAATATTCCTACCTGAGGTCGGCCACAGATGCGCCGCTACCCCTGAGGACTAAGCTGGAACGCCTCGGAAAAGTATGTCTCCCTTACCACACTCTTCAAAACGGAACACAGCAGCTCAACACTGCTGTTATTAGGCAGAAATAGGTGTAGCAGTGGTGCCGCCGGAGTCGAACCACAAAGGGTTCTACCACCTTCAACCTCACATACATATGAACTATGTTATGTTAAATAAATCTTATCGTAGTTAACAGTTCCAAATGTCAGGATGTTCGTAAACCGAGATAATTTCAGATTATGTTGACAATGACAAAGCGGTCAATCATGAAACTAATTTGCATAGGATACGCTGGATACAGGGCAATGGAGAGTAATCGTGCACGCTATCGTCTATTACGTAACTATATTAGGTACACTATTATGAAAAATGGTAGAGTCAGTATAGTTCAACCAGGGAGGTACCTTAATATGCGTTTCGGTGGAATGGATGCCTGCTTATGTATGAGCCAACCACATTCGGAAAATGGCATTTATAATCGGTTTCAGATAGAATCAGAGTTCTTCACAGATGGGTGACAGTGAATAGTCACTGTAGATGGGTACTATAAGGTAGACTGCAGTACGTTTGCTGCTCGAATCCTATAAAAGTACCCTAAGAGGCTACCTTCTAACTGTTTTGACCGCCTTCATATAAAATATGATACCATAAATAGTTGTAGTCGTGTAGGTAGCAATATTTTACAAAATACTTTTAAGGTTGTAGAACTATCTGACGTTCGCTTGCGGCGGTACCGCCTCCGTACCTATTTCTCATACCATACCTATTTCTCTTAAAAATAAAATTGTAGTGATAGTAAGAATTCTAGATCGTTTAATGTGGTAGATACAGTATGGTTCGACCAAGAAGGTACCGCCGAGGTATATCTAAAACAAAGTACTTCTTACGTGTCAGTCAAGGGATGTTAATACAGCTTGACTAAAATATAATGTGATCTTATTCCTCAGAAGTAGCAACCCATGTTCTGTATGAAACTGTTAAATTGCCATTATTAAAACATAGATTCCTATTTGATGGAGCTATTCACCCATAGACTATTGCAATGTTTAAAAGGATAATAATAATAATATTAATAATAAACGCTTTCTACACTCACAGCCCCACACTAGGATTCCCTGTGTCGTGGGTGCGATGAACACACACATACAAATACACAAACACCCAGACCCAGAAATAGAAATCTAAATTCATCATTTAGACATCTGTCTGGCCGGGGATCAAACCCGAAACCCTTAGCGCGTCACACCGGCATGGTGGCCGCTCCGCCACGCGGATCAATACATAATAGATAATAGACTTGAACGGAGAGCTCTTTTAATCTTATTTCCCGGCATCGTGTTGCCTAGATACAATGCAATATAACCATATTATGTGATACAGATATGAAGCTCTTTACTCTTTGCAATTACGACTTCAATGTCTGCGACCACCTTTGTGGTATCTATAACCAAAAAAGGGTTGTAAAAGAATAGTTAAATTATTTTTTCGACTTTAAATTCCATATTGCCCGCCTACCCTCTATTATCTTCTCCATTGTCTTGCCCGTAATGTCTAGGGGCAATATGCCCGACTTACATATTGCCCCTAAATTTCTGAAGTAACTAACTACACACTTAGTTATGTGATGCAAATTAGTAATAACGAATAGTTTAGTTGGTAAATGCCCTGCCACTTAATTGCACTCATTTACCGTTTTCGCTCTATTTCTGCATTTATCCAGTTGTATAAAAAGAAACAAAGAAGCAACTTCAGCGTGTGTATCCTACGAGATGTAGCTTGTCTCCTCACAAGAGACATGCAAATGCGTTGTTGAGATAAATGCTGCTCACGACTGTGCATGTCATAGGCTGTAGCGATTTGACTTGTTATTTTTATGTTAAATGAAAATAGCAGAAGAGAATGCAGTTCACCTGAAGTTAAGTAGCTACAACTGCCCATAGATCTACAATCAACCTCAGAAAAAATCAGATTCCTACTTGTAGTCGGCCAAAGATGCGTTAACCACAACACTAAGTTAAAATGCCACGAAAAAATATGTCTGCCTTGTCACAGCCCTTAAAATGTCCAGGAATTAAGGCTAAGGTTCTAAGGTAAAAATCCCTAGGGTTTGAAAGTCCGCTACTGACCCAGATATAACGATCCAGATTCCGAAAGTATAGGATAGATGGTAATCCATCCTAGGATAGATGATAATCTATCCTGTACCTTCTGAATCGAATGCTTTCACTCTGTCTCCTGCTCGGTCTATGGATTATTGCTTAAATATTTTAGAACTATTCACGGAGATGCTCCGGGTGAAGCAATAACTGCCTGTCAACTCCTCGTAACATAAGAGTCTAATCAAAATACATTCGTTTAATATATTTCGCTACAGTATTTCTTAGTTATTCCCTTTGACGACCCGCGTGGCGGAGCGGCCACCATACCGGTTTGACGCGCAAAGGGTCCCGCGTTCGATCCCTGGCCAGACAGATGTCTAAATGATGAATTTAGATTTCTGTTTCAGGGTCTGGGTGTTTGTGTATTTGTCTATGTGTGTGTCCATGGCATCCACGACACAGGGAATCCTAGTGTGGGGCTGTGAGTGTAGAAAGCATTTAAGCGTTTACCTATTTTCTGTTCCGTGGTTACTACTTATTTTCCAGTTGACATTTGACATTTCATTATTTAAAACAATGATTTAAAAAGGCATTGCGATGAACTCGTAACAGTACGTTCACCACTGGTTATAAAAACTTCAAAACTGTACTTAAGTACTCTCTTAAGTCAAACCGCCTCCGCGCGTCGCCTACACCGCAACCCGTACACCGATTATAATCTTTTATTCATTTTTCTTCAGATATGCGCCGCGATTAGAAAGAATCTATCTCTAGGATTTATGTTTTATAAAACAATAACGTAGTACCATTCTGAACATTTTCTAGTTCCGCAACTGATATAAATATTACAAGTTTTTATTAATGCAAGTTTTCTTTAGACACAGATCTACGGTTATAGTTTGACCTATAACAGTTTCCAGTTCTATAGTGTGTCTAAGTTATATTTTTTCGATTTGATTCTTTTACTTTACATTTTGTTAGAGTGTAAAACAAGCATTACATTCTTGATTGAAATCTTCTATAATTTTGACAATGATTATATTTTTCTCAAAAGAAAATTAGGGCCGTTTTTATTAATCAATCTGTCCAATTTTTGCGTACCAAAGATCAAAATTAGACAATGTCTAGAATGAAGAACTTCTCAAAAAAGGAACTTTGATATTAAAAAGAAATAAATAAGTCAATTATATTATTTATTAAACGAACGTTAGACAATAAAGCATTTGTTAATAGCTTTTAATAACACATTTCTTTCCCTTTAACGTATTAAATCGCATGAATTCATAATTTTGAAAACTATAGCCATGAATTTTACAAAAATAACATCTAAAAAATATCTCAAATATTTTTGATAAACAATCGAAGTCAGTTAACCTAATACAATCTTAAAAAGTTTTGTTATCACACCCACTAATAATTTTAACCAAACTGAACATTTAGTTTCGACAAAACTTACCCAATTAAAGGCGAACAATTCATCAATGGTCCCAAACCCTCAAAATTATTATTGGAACAAGACTATTTATTGAATAAACACCTCCAGAAAACCTTTGAAGAATAACAGAGTGATTTTGAAACGAGCCAATTGACTTCTAACAAAAATAACAATAAAGTTTTAAAATCAAGTTTGGTCTTCGTAACAGGCAAAGCGTGAAATAGTTTTTTAATAAATAAGACTATTTTAAGATAACTACTATGTTCTTAATTCATATGCTTATTTTAAACAAATCAAAGTATAGGTACAATAAAACTCATATGTTATATTCAAAATCTACGGGTTTCTTTTTGATTCGGACAGGCCTCAGAAATAAGACTAAAAAAATCTTTAACAGGACTGAAAAAAAAAATTAAAGAAAGTGTCGCTCTTTTACCCCGAAAATATAGGTCCGAAATATAACGTTGCACCAGGAAGCTACTTTATATTTCATTATTAGATTGGAGGAGAAAACGGCTCGTAGTCGCCTGATGGCAAATAGTCACTGTCACATTTCTGTTTTAGTCTATTAACCATCCTAACTCTACTACCTTTCAAATAATTAGACTCGTCTTCATCGACCCATTACGGTTCCATTGCTGGGCACATGTCATCTCCCAAAATGAGAACGGTTGATAGCAATCTCACGCTGGTCATGTACGGTTTAGTAAACTGCTCATACATTTTGGTACAATACAAAGATCAATCAGGTTAGTAGGTTTCCTTGAAATATTCCTCAAATATCAAAGCAAAGCGAAATTGGTTATGTAGTTTTATTAATATTATCTTACCTTACCGATAATCTTCTGATACTGTATTGCTCCCAGGTGTAAGTGCTAAATGTGTAAGATGAAGGTCAGTGCCCTAAAATAATTTACATTATTGAAAACGGATTTCCAGGTTATTATTATTATTATTTTTTTATAATTTAAGAGTAGCAGACGAGCATGCAGTCCACGTGATGGTAAGTGGCTACTGCCGCCCATGGACATATGTAATCAACTCCAGATAGGATTAGATATTCCTATCTGAGGTCGGCCACAGATGCGCCGCTACCCCTGAGGACTAAGCTGGAACGCCTCGGAAAAGTCTGTCTCCCTTACCACACCCTTCAAACCGGAACACAGCAGCGCTTAACACTGCTGTTATTAGGTAGAAATAGGTGTGGCGGTGGTGCCGCCGGAGTCGAACCACAAAGGGTTCTACCACCTTTAAATTATTGTAGAAGCTTAGGCTATCACAGGTTAAGTTCTGTATTTAGTATGTTTACATAAGTTTGTAGATTGGCGTCGTCAACCCTTTACTCTCCCACTGCTGGGCACGAGTAGCCTCTCAGAGTAGAAGGGGTGTAGGCCATGTCCCACCCATTATTTTCCCACTGCTGGGCACGGATCTCCTCTCAGAATGAGAAGGATTTGGTCATAGTCAACCGCGCTGACCATATGCGTATTGGTAGACTTCACACACCTTTGAGATATTTTTTTATAAATCTCTCAGGTGTGCAGGTTTCCTCGCGATGTTTTCCTTCACCGTTTTGAAGCAAGTGATAATTAATTTGTAAAACGCACATAATTTTGAAAAATCAGAGGTGCGTGCCTAGGATTTGAACCTCGGACCCCTCGATCGAGAGGCAGAGTTCCTTAACCACTCGGCTATCACTGCTCTGTTTAGGCTATAGTCCACTGCAATAGAGCAAGTGCGAAATGATAGACATCACACACCTTTGAGAACAAATTTTTAATAACTGCCTAGCTTGTAGGTTTCCTTCGTCATTATAGCAAATGATAATTAATTTCTAATATAAGTTTGTACATCAACAATTAAATATTTTGATTACTTATATATTACATGCTTATATATAACAAATTTATGAATCAATGTATTCATAGCTGAATACGATACGAAACGATTTAAACTTGAAATCTAAATTGTGCTATTTGGAATTGTACTTAATTTTTTTTATTTTTCCCTTCCTTAAAAAATGATAACGTACATATAAGTAGTGTTAAGTAATACTTCGACCTTTCAAATTTATTTGTCGTTGTTATTAATTGAATTTAGCTTTGAATAAAAGGAATCGTACAGAACCTAAAGAGATATACGAGTAAATATAAACTTATTAGATGTATTCGGAATCTACTGAGTCTAAATAGAAAATAATATCCTTAATGGATATCAAATACTCAAGTAATTTTGCAATTGACCTTTTCACTCTTCTTTTAAAAATATTTTTCTTATCAATTTGTACTCCTATAAATTAGCTTTTATATTTTTGTCGAATGTATTTTATGTCAGAATTTTAGTATGTTTTCTTTTGTGCCTCTTTCTTTTAATTAATAGTTCACACAAAACAAAATATATGAAAAATCAAATTCATCTAATCACTACCAAAATAATATTTGACATACTCTTCATACTGGAAATGGTAAAATTTCAATCGTTGATTGCAGTGGATAGATTGCATATTAATAGCCGTCATAATTGGGGTTTAGCAGACTTTGAGACCCTTTAAGTTCGCTATGATGTTTCTTTAGGATTTTCTGTTTCAGAATTTCCAAAGATTCTCAATTTTCTTTTTTTTTATTTATTTATTTATTCATTGCATCAAATATGGTACATTAGATGGTATATTTTGACAAAGTTCTGCACATTTGGCCAATATCGGCATGCAACAATATAAAAGTAATGTCAAATAAACTAAACATAAATTAAAATACATCAATTAAAATTACACAATATGATAATTGCTGCTCAATGCTAACATCAATTATATGGCGTGATAACATTACAATACTTAAATTAAATGAAAAATATTACATAATTATTATTAAATTATCGAAGTGAAAAACTCTTCAACAGAGTAAAAACAATGTAGGATTAAAAATTCAAATAACATTGTTTTGAATTTGGTAAGTGGCATGTCCTTTAGAGAATCTGGTAAGTTATTAAAAATACGAACACACATATAATAACAATTTCTTTTGAAGAGACCAGTCTTCATTACACTTTGTATATGTAAAAGTTTATTGGGCCCGCGACACCTGTTACTTAATATAAATTTATCATTATGTTTTTTTACGAAATTAGCTACTTCATAGATATACATGCTGGCTAGCGGCAAGATACGGAATTTTTTAAATAATGGACGGCATGATTCCCAAGGTGGTGCACCAACGATGGCCCGGACACATTTTTTTTGTGCCAAAAACGCGCTATTAACATGTGTCGAATTACCCCATATAATTAGACCATACCTTAAATGGGACGCAACATAACCATGGTAAGCCATGAGCGAGATTTTGGCGTCAGATGTTTTGCTAAGTCGTCGAATTACGTAGACAAATCTGTTGATTTTAAAGCAAACATTTTCAATATGATGCTTCCAGTTACAATTTTGGTCTATTTCAATGCCTAGAAATTTACTTGAGCTTACGGAATCTACTGTTTCGTCTTTGTATTTTATATTTAAATTTATAGGTTTTGCTCCCTGGTTAACAAACTGTACGACTTTTGTCTTCGTGAAATTAACAGTAAGGTTGTTTTGTTTTAACCATTCTATTATTAAACTTACAACACCATTGATATCTTCGTTGTGACGTTTTTCATCTTTACTGACAACACTTACACATATATCATCAGCAAACAAGACGCACTTGTGTGCAATAGCTTTAGGTAAGTCATTTATATATAGAAGGAACAGTAAAGGTCCCAGAACGCTACCCTGCGGGACTCCACATCCGTTTTGTTGATATCGAGACTTATATGATGTTAAGATTGCATTTCTGTCTAGAGAAGAGATATCGACACATTGATGACGTTCTGATAAGTAGCACCTAATCCAGTCGTGAGCTATTCCTCTAATACCGCAGTGTTTTAATTTGTGCAATAGAATTCTATGTGATACAAAGTCAAAGGCGCGCGACATATCAAAAAACAAAGCTGTATTTTTGAGTTTTTTGCTAACATTGTGCGTGATATTAGTGATGAGATCAAATACAGCTGCTACTGTGCACTTATTTTTTTGGAAACCAAATTGTTCTTCTGCAATAATATTATGTTTATTCGCTTTGTCATTCGCAAGTTTCGAAAAATGAAAAGCGCGTACCGAATCAAACCCGATTCAAAAAACGTACACAATAATCACACACATTTTTCAAACTCGATTATTGAACGATAATAATTGATTGATATAAAAATCTATGTTTTCACAACCCTACCAACAAGCCATCACTGCTTCCATACATATTCATGGAACTAGTTTCCTTCAGCTTTGCCATTTCGCTGTACACATCCAGGTATTTGGATGGAATTGTTTGGTTAGACAGATTTGTGTTCGCTGCTATCACTTGTTGGACATTGCGACAAACATCGCTAATGGTATTACTACGAATACTAGTTTGAAACTAACTTATGGTAATTTATTAACAAAGTGATATTCAATTAGTATCTCACTCGTAGATTCATTTTATGCCTTTTTTGGAATTGAGATAGAAAACACGCGTTATGGAATTGAAGGAGGAACCGAGCATGAAGATTCCCTGCATGAAACTGCATTCTCATTAGCTACACTAATCATATATATAAAATTCTAGTCTCACAATGTTATTTACCGTACTCCTCCGAAACGGCTTTACCGATTTTCACCAAATTTTATATGCATATTCAGTAGGTCTGAGAATCGGCTACTATCTATTTTTCATACACCTAAGCGATAAGGGTTGTTCACCCTTAACATTTTTTTATTTATATGGCAACACAACGTTTGCCGGGTCAGCTGGTTAGTTTTGTAATATTATATTTAAATAATGCCGATATTTTTCAGTAATAATTGACTGAGCTATCATTACTCAACTGAGTTATCTGACTGTGTATTGTCTGCATAACAGTTAGGTACATGATAAAAACGAATCTATAAACTAAAAATAATATTATTTTAATCTGATAAGTGATACAAATTTAATTTTTCAGAATAAAATAATATTTTGAAAAGGTGCTTTATTCATTACGTTTTAAGCATCTTACCTTAATTTATCTATTTATTTTTCTTTTGCAAATATTGCAAATATGTCTTAGCGATAATATTACTAACAGAAATTATCTCATTGTTTCAGATACTGAACAAGAAACCCACCAGCATAATGGACAAGCAACGATCAAGTTCCACCAAGGCCAGCTCCTCCAGGGCTTCCGTCACCGGCATCCTGGCGCTGCTGCTCTTCATCTGCCTCGCTGAATGTGCTACAGGTAAGAAAAGTCTACCTAGAGTAAAGTATATACGTCAGAGTCAGCTTCTTCCTAGAAATATAAGCTTGCTAGATAAATCTGAAGCAAATGTCTTGCTTGTGGTTCGACTTCATAGTCACCATCTAACCCATTTTTTGGACTTTTGGACTTAAGAGACTTACACTAGACGTTAGGAACATAGTTCAAAAGGGGTAGCAAAGCATTTGTAATCGACCTGAGTTAAGATTCTATCCTATCTTTTCTAGGGTTGATTAAAGATGTCTATGGGCAGAAGTAGTCACTTTCCAACAGGTGGACCGCATGCTTCCTACTTCGGTGTTACAGTATTTTATAAATTTTAACCGGGTTGACTACAACTTTCTATTATAAAATCTTACTCATATATAATGTGTCATACACAGACACATACAAAAAAAGAAAGAAACAAAAAAACAATAGTCATTAAGATGTACCACAACGCAAGTTATTTATGTTTATGTGCATTAAAAAAAGAAAGAAACAAACAAACAATATTCATAAACATAAACATATGGTATATTCCAAGTACCATGTTTATGAATAGGTAAACTCATGTATCCGGCTTGACACCAACTTATTCTAAGCAGGAACGTGTTATGATCCCATTATTCCGAGACTAGATTAATGCGACAAGTTTGTCTCAGTCGTGATTGCAAAACAACCCACGGGTCTAGCTAGAGAAAAATTAACTCGTAACTAAGAACTGTATTTTTTTTAACTATTATAAATGAATAAGAATATAAGTACTTAATGTTTAGAAGTAAGAAAGTTACATTTTTTAAATTAAATCTAGACATATTGCCAAATCTATACAAGCTTTTAAACATAGGTTTTAAATATTTGTTGTTGAGAATAGGTAAGGCATTTCTTGATTTACATCAAGAATTTAATGAAAAATTATGTATAACTTCTTAAAAGTCTAAAAATACCCTAAAACAAATAGCTTTGCTTTAAATTAAGTTAAATTTTCGCCCGAAATTCTAAAAATCATATGTTTATTCATTTACAACAAAACCTATCCTAACCTCAATCACTAATGTAATAATTTTACGATTTCTTTGTATGTATTATTATTGCTATAAAACTAAGAAGTAATATGGAGCAAATTTAATGTACATTATTGTGCATTTTGGTAAATTTCAAGGCTTTTGAATAATGACACTTCGTCACATATGAATATTATGATTTACGGGGTGTTCACATTAATTCCGGTTACAAACGACGGCGAATCACCCTGTATAGTAATGTATAAACATCATAGACGTTTGTAAATGTTATTATTCTTGTACTAATACTATGCTCTATAGACAATGTTAGTAATTTACTGTATAAACATTTCTAATTATTCAAAATTTACTTAACATTAAAATAGTTTTATATTTAAAAGTAGAGTCCTTCGTGCTTAGAATGTGGCAGCACCTCCGTCATGGCTATTTCTGTCTTGTGACAAGAATACAGTTCTAACTGATTTCTGTTTCAAAGAAGCAAGCAAGCAAGTTCATTTTCTCGAGTCGTAAAAAAGTGGTCCGCGGACCACTAGTAGTCCAGAGCGGCATAAGAAGAAGAAGAAGCTGTATGAAATAAAAAAAAGGTTTTTTGAACTGGTTTCATAAGGCACATTCATACTAATACGAAAATCGGCATAATAGGAGGACCTTTTTTGATGCCGCTGTCTTCTTTATTGTACACTAGCTGATCCGGCAAACTTTGTACCGCCTCAAAATCTATGTATCAAATTTATAATATTTCATATAAAATATAGCCTATGTTACTCTCGGATATTGTAGCTTTCGAATGGTGAAAGAATTTTTAAAATCGGTCCAGTAGTTTTTGAGCCTATTCATTACAATCAAACAAACAAACAAAGTTTTCCTCTTTATAATATTAGTATAGATGACAAGTCAAAATCTACTAAACGGGCTAAATATTATGATGAAAAGGTTAAGAAACCTTATCTTAAAAGTAAAGTGTGAAGGAAGTGAAGCGCAATTATAGTTCTTAGAAATACAAAGGTTATCCGAAAAGTTTCGTAAATTCCAATATCCCCAATGTTAATAATTCTCACTACCAGGCAGTAGCGTAAAATAACGAATATTAAGTAGGGAAGTTTAAACCAACAGTGGTAGAGTAAAAACTTATATAATTTTCAAATATGTATTATATATTATTTCGTAAATTAATGACTCTTAAATTCTGTCCTATTTTCAGGCTTTTGTTCTTTTGTTTGTTCTTATATTTGCTTAATTTTAGCATAAACACACTGTACAACTGTTTAGACCATATCTTCTGACCAAATGCAGATTGGTATACTTTATACAACCTTAGGAACATTTTAAAAAAAATCTCAGTTGTGTGGTTCAATGTGCTTGCCTGGAATTCGAACCTGAGACTCTTACAATTGAGAGAACTGGTTTGTACCACTAGGCTAACATAATAAATTACGCTTTCTACACTCATAGCGCCACACTAGGATTGTTCCTTTATCGTGTGTGCCATAACACACACAAAGGCAAATACACTAACACCCAGACCCAAAACAGAATCAAAATTCATTATTCAAAAACGCTTATAAATAACCTCAAGTTTTGGAAAGTCGGTTAAAATTATATAATAATGCTTAATAGGTACTGCATAATTATGTTGTAATATTATCATTAAAATGTTATAATTATATCACGGAGCTACGAAGGGTAACATGACGTGATATTTATTTGACGACATAATTAAACTTCCTTTATACCTCAGTTATTAGGGTTTCACAAGGAAGTGGGTTTGGGATGTCATGTGATATTTTATGACTTAGGATTTCATGTGGGTGCGTTTTGTTATCGTGGTACCATGCCAGTAACGATACTAATATAACTTTTGAAGGTGGTCGAACTCTTTGTGGTTCGACTCCGGCGGCACCACCACCACACCTATTTCTGCCTAATATCAGCAGTGTTAGGCACTGCTGTGTTCCGTTTTGAAGGGTGTGGTAAGGGAGACATACTTTTCCGAGGCGTTCTAGCTTAGTCCTCAAGGCGGTAGCGGCGCATCTGTGGCCGACCTCAGGTAGGAATATCTAATTCTATCTGGGGTTGATTACAGATGTTCATGGGCGGCACTAGCCACTTACCATCAGGTGGACTGCATGCTCGTCTGCTACTCCTATTATTAAAAAAAATAATAACTATTATAGTGTTAATAGAAAATATAATAGATTCTTAGGGCCATCAATAAGCTATGTTATTTATATTTTATCTCTGCCATAAATCAGTAAGTAATCGATATTAAAGTGTATGTTAATTAATCATTACCTACAGATGGCAGTGATAGCCAGTGGTTTAAAACTCAGTTGAAATCCAAGTTATGTGTATTACGAGTAGATATTTATTATCACTTATTATGATGGTGAAGGAAATTGTCGTTAAAAAACCTACACACCTGAATGTTTTAGAAAATATTTGATCAAAAGTGCGTGAAATCTACCAATCAGTATTTAATACTCTCTCACCCGAGAGAAGACTCGTGCCCAGAAATGCGAGAATATTGGGTTGAAGACGATGACTTTAATCCTTCTACAATAGATGAAAGCGAAAACTATTACCACAAATGTCTGTCTTAATGTTAAAATGTGTGTTTAAAGACCATTTGGTATAATCCGCGCCAAACTGCTAGTCCGCTCTGAAGTTGTTGCGAGCGGGTGTAGTCACACAATTTACTATAGCGACACAACTCATTTCTATATTCAAAGCGGACTAGCAGTTTTACGCGGACTATACTTCTATATAACAATTTTAAACAATAACTTTAACCAACTAAAATATACGTATTGTTCATTAATTTGAACTATTATTTTTTAACGCCCACATAGAAAAGAGGAGGCGTACACGACTTCACTCTTGTAACTGAATGAATTGCCTTTTAAATATTATTATTCAGCTTGAGGGCAAATGGAAAATTCTCATACTTTTCGCAAGCGTCACTAAATACAAGCTGTGTCAAACCGTTGCTAGAAAGTGGTAGAACCCTTTGTGGCACCACCGCCACACCTAGTTCTGCCTAATGACTGTAGTGTTACGCGCCATCGTAGATTCGATTCTGATTAAAATAACTTTATATGGTCAATTTTTTATAGTTTTTGCGTATATAAGGTAATGAAATGTAATTTAAAAATCACATAAAATAACTTTCTTTTAATTATTTCTAAACGGTCAATGAGTTACTCCATTGCTATAAATATACAGTCGAATACAAAATTTCCTCTTGGAAGTCGTTTAAAAAGGTTATACACTGGATACATAAATCGAAAACTATCCAGTAGGATACCTGATGACTATTCCCCGAACAGGATCAAATCAAAATTCCGCCTTCTCATTGGCCTTAAAAATAACACGCTATAAGAAAACCCATTGAACCTTTTTTTGAGGTCAAAATCCTGATACCGGACGAAGACTTAACACATTCTTTTCTTAAAATTCACGGTTCCGTATCTGAACTAAAAATTAGTTTTAAAACATATTCTTTCCAAATAAAATAAAAAAGTGTACCTAAAATATATTCTTCAGTAAAAACACATTCCACTAGAACATTTAAAGTAGAAAGTTTCAAAAGATTACAGAGCTTTTGTGTGATGTCAGTTGCAGACGTTACGTCCCGCAAGTGGAAGTTTAGTTACAATATGAAAATTAAAAATGGTTTTCGAAAAGTTTACATGGTATAAGCAACTCAAATTTAACTTAAATCAGTTACAGTGTACACTATATTTTGAAAATAAAATTGTTACTTGAAACTTTAATATAACTTGTGAATTGAGCTACAACATAAATGATAGAAACAAACAACCGTGCAGTTCACCTGATAAGTAGCAACCGACGCCCATGGACGTCTGTAATCAACCCGAGATAAGATTAAAGTCCCAGTTCAGATCAGCAACAGATGTGCCTCTACATCTGAGGACTAAGTTGGAAAGCCTCGAGTATGTATGTCTATTGTTTTTTTATAATATAGGAGTAGCAGACGAGCATGCAGTCCACCTGATGGTAAGTGGCTACTGCCGCCCATGGACATCTGCAATCAACACCAGATAGGATTAGATATTCCCACCTGAGGTCGGCCACAGATGCGCCGCTACCCCTGAAGACTAAGCTGGAATGCCTCGGAAAAGTCTGCCTCCCTTATCATACCCTTTAAAGCGGAACACAGTAGCACTTAACACTGTTGTTATTAAGCAGAAACAGGCGGCGATGCCACTAGTATCGAACCAAAGGGTTCTTACCACCTTCTAGATTCCACAGTCAATTTCAGATACACATGTCAAGTGTATATTTAATAATGCCTTCTGGGTGTTTGTCTGTACCCACGCCACATAACCTTAAGTATTCTGTAAGCATAACTTTTATTTATTTAAATACACTTGTTTATTTTTAATCAAACATTTTACTTCGCCTTCAATGTTTTATTCTCGTAATTTGACAGTAAAAATTATTGTTTGCTCACAAATCTTCGCCGGCGGTGGCACAAATGTTAGCGATAAGCGAAAAGAGAACGTAATTTGAATGTTTTCTTTGTCGACTTTCATGAAACATTAAGACTCATCGAGTCCAGAAGAAACGCGAGTAGGAGTATGTAAATAACCTACTCGAGTGTATTCGGTATTTGGTTTTTCGGTATTTCGGTATCGTCCGTTCTCGGCGGGGCTACATTCTTCATTGCCTATCAAAGAATTATCTGTATTCGTGCGCGGCGTTTACATACTCGTCATTGGGTATATTCGGAGGATTGTTCGCAAGTGCCTAAATGTTACATCAAAGCGACTATTTATTCTGGAGGGGAGAGGGGGAGTTCTCGTTCCTCTCTCTCGACAAGAAGAAAATTCCAAATAGGAATCCTTTCTGTTGCAGACTAATTTGAAGCACTTGTTATTCTTACCTTCCATTTCCACTTTAACCCCGATCTGCGCAAATCCAGAATACGCTACTTCTTTGAAACTCCCGACACATTTTTCTCCACCATGGAGGTGAAGCCCATAGAAAATATTTACTGGTTGCAAAATAATTTACCGGTTTGAAATTACAATTGGTTGAAAAATAGACAGAAACGATTTTTCTACAAAGAGCTAACTCCCAGACAGTACCCTTAAAACATTTCCCTTCTAAAGAATTCTACATACATTTTATTAACGAAGAAACCATGTTTTGCCCGCGGCAACAGCAAATGTAAAAAAGGGAGGTCAAAAGAGTCACTAAAAATACCAAGGGTTTTCATATTGTTCTGCTACGAGTATGTTAAATTGTGTTATTTTGGAAACTGCCACCGGGTTACACCTGTCCATTTTAAAGTTCTGTGGGTCTCTAACGACCTTTGTTAAGTAATCTTAATGTTAACGCTTTCTATACTCACCGCTGTACTAGTATTTCTCTCCGTCTTTCCCGCGCTCAAACTTCCATTCCTTTTTTTTTATTAATTTTAAACCCAAATGCAAGGGTTTTAATCCATTTTTAAAATCAAAAATATTTTACATCAAAATCAATAATATTTTACTTTTTTTTTATTAAAAAATACCATTTGTACTGTTTTTAACATTTACCGTCGCAGAATTGTTTACTTCGAAAAACCTTGTCTATTACATTTCGTATAGCAAATTACAATACCAAAATGAGTTACAATGTTTGCTCAAACAAATTCAATACAAACCAGCTTTAATTTGCAAATTGTTTGATACTATTCCACATTCACACACGTTAATAATGTATTGTGATCACACAATTGCTGACACATTCTGATTCTAATAGGGCGGTTGTAGTTACTAATTATCTTTAGGGAATGTCGTTGAGCCTAAAACAACGTCATTTCTACACCTTACGTATTTCTTGTACGAAGCGACTAACATTGCTTAGTCTAATTGTAAACAAATTTTGCCTATCTACATTTTAAATTTGATAATTATTGCCAAAATTGGTTGTCAAAAAATAGTTAAGATTTAAATTAATGAAGAAATAAGATAAGAATTACTATCATCATCAATCCGTTACTGTCCCACTGCTGGGCACAGGTTTCCCCTCGGAATGAGAAGGATTAGCCCACCGCGCTGGCCAAGTGCGTATTGGTAGACTTCACATACCCTTGAGATGTTTTTTCAGGTATGCAGGTTTCCTCACGATGTTTTCCTTCACCGTTTAAGCAAGTGATCATTAATTTCTAATACGCACATAAATTTGAAAATCAGAGGTGCGTGCCTGGGATTTGAACCTCGGACCCCTCGATCGAGAGGCCGCGTTTCTTAACGACTATGAAACTACATCAAAGAGTAGAGTAGTCTCTATTTCCTTCTTGTTCTAGCTCCGATACGCCCTATTCTGATTAGAAGTGTATCGCAAGTCAAACTTAGTTATTTACGACATTCCAATATTCCCCAGCTAGACCACCTATTAGTCTACATTAGTATGTTTGCATCATTTAACATATCGATGCCTAGACCATGAGCTGTATTAGACTGGTAGTCGTAATTTTAATACTAGATTTTCAAAGTTATGTGCGTTTTAGAAATTTATTATCGCTTGCTTAAACGGTAAAGAAAATCATCACGAGGAAACCGGCATACCTGAGAAATCTTTAAAAATAAGTCTACAAATTCGCACTTGTCCAGCGCGATGGACTATAGCCTGATCTTTCTCATTCTGAGAGGAGACCCATGCTCAGCAGTGGGACAATAATGGGTTGGCAATGATGATGAAGACGACTAGTTAACTATACCAAATGTATTATTAAATTAAACGTATAAACCACAAAGAACATGTCTCACTTGGGAATATTTTTAAATGAGTTCCGCTAAAACTAACAAATTTCATGTTTTGCGAGTAATGTGTAAGCAACTCTCTAACATGGGCGATATTTTTTGGTTTTAATTTAAGATTGTTTTCTATATCGATACCTTATTTCGCAAATCAGCCAACTCCACGTTTTGTCAAAATGTATATTTTAAATTATTTTGTTAGTACATAGCATTGAACGAAATCAAAATAAATAAAAAAAACATTTTGACAAAAAGTGGAGTTGGCTGACTTGCGAATTAAGGTATCGATATAAACGTTGAAAAGAAAAATATCTAGAGAATTAAAATAAATATATTTATGTTGTGTTTGGTTTAGTCAAACCAAAAAGCATTCTTAATTACATTCCATATTGCAAACATTCCTTACTTATATATTTTTTTCAATTCCATATACATAAAATAAGCAATGCCACTAAATCTCAAAAACTATAACTATATCTCTAATACATACACGACACGTGTATATAGAATATATATAGCATATAGAATATACATAATGTGATTTGATTTGGTCAAATCAAAACCAAAAACTCGATATTTTTCTTTAAGTCATAAAAATAACTATAACACAATAACTATTATTCTGTTATCAGTGATAATATTTATTTATTAGATATATCTTCGACAGATTAGACATCAATTCAATTTGATACAAGTTACAACTTTTCGGCAGAAGTTACAAGTTTTTACAACTTCGACACAACAGTAATTGTTGTTATTGAATAACAACAATTCTGACATTTTTCGGAATGCCTGTACGTGATCAGAAATCGTATGTAAGGGATGATTAGATTCCAAACTTTGGAATATGTTGGACAAACATTATCTTCAAAAAATCTGGAATTGAGTTACGGTAGTTACTTGTCTTTAGAGACACAACACAACACTGAAATGTTTGTTCTATCTACAACAACTTACAATTTCAATAATACCTATTTGCTGTGTTGTCTTTCAACTACAGACAGACACTGTCGTCACTCACTATTAGATACGACATTTCAAATTGTAAACTATTATTTATTTTACTTTAAACCAAGTAGTACTATTGATATGAATTAAGAACATTGCATTAGAAATTGCAAAATTCCTTAATGAATACTTTATTTCTTTAATAGCATAAATTAATGTAACAAAATCAAATCTACAGTAAACTTAAATCTTTTAAAAAATTTAATTAAATAAAAATATAAATATATATTAACTTCAACATTTGTTTTCAATATAGATAAATTGAACACTTTATTCACTGTTATAATAGTTTAGTTTCTAAAATTGCATTTGACCAACTAATTTAAATTGACCACATTATATCAATATGATGTTTGCTTTTCATCAATTTAGAATATGTTATTTAGTTACCTATATGCATTGTTTGTAAACGAAATAGATTAGTATTTTATATTTTAAAAGTTATGTTAATAATTTATGCATTGCTCGTTTGCTTTAATTGTGGGGAAGATGTAGATTGCTACCACTGAGGACAAGTTGGAATGATTTGGATAAGAATATCTCCCATACAAAACCATTACAAAGTGAAATACAGCAGCGCTTAACATTGCTATTATTAAGAGACAGGTGTGGCTGTGGTGCCTCCGGAGTTAAACCACGAAGGGTCCTACCACCATCAACTTAACTAGATAGATAAGACATCGTCGCAAGGGACACGCACTCGAGGACCAAGTTACCTGATATATATAGTCCGCGCCAAACTACTAGTCCGCTCTGAAGTTGTTGCGCACAACTACAAGCATATATTCCGTAGCAACGAATGGGCATACTAACGCAGCTATGTACCTGTGGGTGAGAGCGGCGAGCGGACGGGTGCCGGGAGGGGCCCCGAGCTGTCTTCGTCCCGCTAATATCTATTATTTGCTATTCGAAGCGACTCGTTACTATATTCAGAGCGGACCAGCAGTTTGGCGCGGGTTATGACAGCCAAATACACAAATTCAGTGAACCTTAATGCTAGTGCATTACGTTTATGATGCCTTGAAATCCAAGTTCTATCTGAACTTTGCGCCTTGCTCTTCAAAACACTTCAACAACTTACTCGTATTAACAAACTTGGTTGCATTATAATAATATGCTTTAGACAAGAAACTTCACTCACGTTCTTATCCCGAGCTATGGCTGAAAGACAACGGCCCTTAGGGCAATACCATGTGAAATATAAACGACTTGAAAAAAAAATTGAAAAAATATAGGCATAAACCTTTTATCGAATTTTCAGTCGCGCCAAGAAAGAGAACATTTTAATTATTCATTTAATTCAAAACATAATTACCATAACGATGACGAAGAATATCGCGAAGAAGTCTACATGCTTGAAATACAATTTTTTTACCTATAAACATATGATACTTGTCCTGACCGACCCAGAACCCAAACTGAAGCTGACACGACAATAGGTTCCTGATCTTTTTCTAAATATTTTTCTTGAAACTATACAAAAACCCTTCAATTCTAAAGTTAGAATAAGTTTGTTAAGTTTATTGTGAATATATTCGCCTTATCTTTTTATAAAATTATTGAGTCAAAATTACTTTTTACATAACTGACAAAATATAGACCTCGCTGATCAAGTCATAAACCGAAAATGTTTGCTAAAGATATTAAATTATTCCCATTTAATGGCAACCATAAAATATTACGAACATATTAATATTTGTCGTGTTGCTAATCTGACGGCGATGTGGTTTTATGGGTTTTTATTCAAAGGCTTCGTTAGGGATGATTAATTTTATGATTTTGACATGAGAAAAGATTTTATGGAGTTTCTTTCGACTCCTATCCGCAAAACACCTTGTGAAAAGAATCTGTATGGTATCTACTTTGCATAAAATATTTTATTTTTTTACCCGACTGCGGAAGGTAATGTTATCGAGTGTATTTATGTATGTATTGATTTTTGGCACGCCCTATGACCCAAATGTCCTTACGAATTGTAACATATGAGATGTTTTTGTTTTCTTGTACAGCCAAATGGCCTGGCAGATATGACATAACATGAAGAGTTTTTTGGATTCTTCTAAACAATCGAAGGAGATAGACATTATTTTAAACAGTCGGATTTTTATTATTGTTATTTGAAAACATCTTCATATTCAGGTTGTTTTATTCAATATTCATATTGCATAATGATAATATGTAATAATACAAAAGTTATCGTAATGTACGACAAAAACTGACACTGACTAATAGCCATCAATAATCACAAAACAATTGTTTCCATAACATTTATACAAGTCTTGTACACTTTCGAAACCTTTCAAACAATTGTACGTGATGAAGAATCATTAATTAGTCCGGTCGTTAACTGTGACACGAAAATTATTTATTCAACGAATCTTGTACGTGTATGGTTGAGGTAGGTCTACACGACATAGGTTTTGTATGGTATGAATTAATATTAATATAGCATAGAATAAAATACCACAGAATAACATTTCGATCTAAAAGTTGTACGTTTGTGGTTTTACTATGGTGGCATTTACTTTAGCTATAGCCCGATAACAGCAGTGTTATGCCCTGCGGTACTCTGATGTCAAGGTTAATTCCACTGTAATTCCGAGAGAATACAACGCGTCTATATCTACTTGACTTTAGATTGTCCCTGTAGTTCCAGGACTACAATAGGGCTACGGTATCCCCTGCCTGTCGTAACAGGCGACTAAAAGGGGGCTTTCGGGGTTGCGGGCGGCAAGAGTGGGAGCTCTAACCATCCAGTAAGCGACCCCGGGAGGGACGGCGGTATGTGTGGTCGCACCGTCGTAAACACTATATGGTGTGGGAGGAATGGAAATTGCTCCCCCAGGGTACAGCCCAATCGGGGCATCGCGCTTGGAGGGCTCCGGTTGTGTTCTATCGGAAATCCCGGTGTTCTCCACCAAGCGCTGAGGACGGCCACCGGGGGGTTTTAGTGCGGTAAAAGTCCCACATAGCCCGGCGTCGCTCCCACGTCGTCGGGTACCTTCTGAAGGTTTCTCCCTCGAAAAAGGTAACACTCGATGGGAGACTGTAGACACCATCAGATGGACCGCATGCTCTTTACTTTCTTGTAACCTTAACCCTACGCTACATGGATTTCACAATTTTCAAAAATTGTATTAGATAGTTACTGAATTCACTTAGTAGTAAAAACTCAATAGTTGGCAGTCGGATAGATTTATTTTCCACCTACAAAATGGATAATATTGAACACACAATATGTATACTTTCCCTTAAAACTTCCCAAATATTATTGAATAAAAATAGGCTATTACCACATTTTTTTCATTTATCACAATCTTTTAAAAGGCTTCTAATCAGACATAAAGGCCATTCCACATTAAACACCGTTCCATTAGAGGAAATGATCTAAAATGGTATTGAAATCGTATCAATTTCCATCGGCAATCATCTAACGGTTTTAAGCCATTATCGTACCTCAATTGGAATTAGAATTCTATTTTAATGCCTAACAATTGTCTACCCGGTCGATTGCACGTTTAAAACGCCATAAAACTCATAAAACGCCATGGTGTCTGATATTTCTCGCTTCATTGCACAGTCATCATGTTTCTATTGCTTTTTAATAACGCAATAATACTACTTGTTTGTAAGTTTCAAGAAGAATAAAATTTTGTATCACGCGTTAAAAACTTTGTAAGTTTTATCTCGGCAACAGATTTTTTTCATGCAGAACTTTATATGAATTAATATTTTTCAAATTTTATATAAAATATATTTAAATTAAAATATAATAATAATTTATCTATTTTATGCTTTACTTATAATATAATAATAATAATAATAACCTTTTTATTTCGAGCGACTGTTGACTCATATTTGTTAGTAATACAGTAAGCTTATTTCCTATGTTAGTACCTAATCTAATCTTATACAAAAAATATAATGTGCTTCATTGCCGTGCCATTCCACTAGAAACAGCACAGCAATGGCTCACATAGCTGCAGTCTAGCCTATGCGCAATCATGTTTAGGATGCTGTTGGTACTTATGATATAATTTTATGTATGTATGATGATTTTCATAAAATATACAATAATGATAGTAATGATTTATATATTATTGGAAAATCATTATTTTTATTGCATTTTATCTTCTAATATTTTGTAATATTAGTTTTCGGGGGGTTTCAGGGACGATAAATCGATCATACAGTAAAGCTCGGTCATCAAGGTACTTATGTTACAATAATACTAAAATAATTCAGTATTTGCCTTCCTCCATTGACATTATTTATAAGTTTTATCTCACATCTAACTAACATTGTTTCCGCAGTGAAGTAAATAGGTGTACAACAAATGTTTACTCCATACTCCCTTTTATTTATATGATGGCCGATCCATTAACCCTATTTCACCACTAACCTGTCTATTTCATCCACAGAGCAGAGAATTAACAGTAGGGGTAGCAAGTCGTCCAACCTTATAGAGAAAGTCAACGGGTGGCGCAGTCAACGTGGAGGTACGTGGTAGTGTGACCGTTCCCTATGCTTGGCTCATGTAGATAGGCAAGTTTGCAATATAGGCATAGGCAACTTTGCAATATAGACTTAGGCAGCTATTAAACAATTGTATTATGTAGACATTGGCAGTTTTGCAATATAGGCATAGGCATCGTTGCAATATAGGCATCGACAAAGTTGCAATATAGGCATAAGCAACTTTGCAATATAGACTAAGGCAGCTATGCATCTATTAAATAATTTTATTATGTAGATAAAGGTTGTTCTGCAATATAGGCATAGGCGACATTGCAATATAGACGTAAGCAGCTATGCAGCTATTAAACAATTTTAGTATGTAGATATAGGCATCTTTGCAATAAAGCTACAGGCGACATTGCAATATAGGCAACTTTGCAAAGAATTTGAAAATAAACATATTATGTAGAAATCGGCAATCATACATTTTAGATTTTAGACTATCTAAGCTTCTAGGTAGAGAGTAATTTGAATTTTATTCATTTTTCATGCTAAATCAATAGTTATCGATAAGAATCATATTCATGTGATGTGTATATTACATTCTTAGAACAAAGTCATTGAATCGAAATAAATAAAATAATGTATTTAAAATGATTTTATTAATAAAGTCAATAATTCATCAAGTTTACAATTAAGGCATTTTTTAATTAAATTGTTAAAAAAATACTTACTTTAAGTTCGTAGAAATTAGTTTTCGTTTAATTTAAATAAAATTTAGGTCGTAGTCAACGATAAAAATTAATAAAAATAACAGTCCTGAGACACACTTTATGGGTATAAAATTAATTGGATTAAAATTTTATTGGAGCCAAGTTCAGGGAACGGTTGTAACTAAAGCATGCGCTTGGTTGTAAATAACACCGATGCACAACTGTAGATAGATCGGCACCGACGGACACCGGCTACCTCTCTGTTTGTTCACTACTCTGTGGCGCTTATAGATGCTTGGATGTCACAGAGAAAATTTGTAGTTATATAACACTTTAATTTATGTTTGAAACACTGGTTGATGAAAGTTTTTAATGTATGCTGTTTATTTTTTGTTATAAGAAATGATGCTGAAGTCATATAAGTGATAAAGTTATGTATCGTAATTGTACTAGTACATTCATAATATTTAAGTAACATATTCTTAGTTTTTTTTAACTATTCCTTTATTCAATTAAACAAATCACCTTAATAAAAAAATCACAGGGTGTAATTTTTTTAACGATACTTAAATAGCGAAATGCAAGAGAATATGAAATTCCAAGAAATATTACAATGGTTGTAACAATTTTTTTATCGAACAAAATTTTAATTTTTTTTGAAACATCTATTTACCAAGGTAATAATTGACTTCATTTTGGCATTAAAATAGATCTGTATGGTGTATAATTTCATTCCAATTTAAATTTTCACGATATTGTCACGTGTCTTAATTTGTCTTCAAAAAAGATGCAAAAAGGACAGCTGGTAGAGCTGCTGGTAGAGCTGGTAGAGCTTCACAGCTGGCGATGCATTGGTAACTCCTGTGGTGTTGCAAATGTACATACTTTGTACCTCTGTGCTTTAATTACTCTGTGAAAAGCTCGTGTTTCCTAGGAGCTTATTAACATAGTAGAAAAATTATCATTTTTACACGAAACATGCAATTATAAACATGCATGCGTTTGCATACTGATTGTAATGCACTTCACGGAAGCCTGTAATGTACTTCCCAGAAGTTTTATAACTACTTTGCACTATCAAGGATTTCTGTGAATAACGTTTTAATTAAGTTTTTAATACGTATTGCACGTAGGCTGTAAATACTCGTAGTTTAATTTTTTTAATCAAAATACTATATTGACATTTTTTCTTATTTATATTTTGTTTCATGTTTCTATACGGTAACTATGGACTAAATTGAAACAGATAAAATTTTATTTTCCATGAATATAAAGGTCATTAAAGTACCATATTATATTGATTTGATACGGTGCGACGGTTCTAATCCTACTGACAAATCGATGTTATTGTTTTTACAATTTGACACATAAAATTACATAAAAGAGTAAAATAAAAAAATAAAAATGATTTTGATGAAGTTTGGGTTAAATTCTATGTCCCTATTTCAGTTATAAATAAGGAATTTCACAGAAATCTGTAATTTGCTTCCCAGTAGTTTCTACTGTTTACTATTTGCACTGTCAAGGATTTAATGAATGTGAATAACGTTTTAATTAAGCTTTTATACGCTTTGCACTTAGGTCATCATCAACCCATTACTGTCCCACTGCTGGGCACGGGTCTCCTCTCAGAATGAGAAGGATTAGGCCATAGTCCACCGCGCTGGCCAAGTGCGTATTGGTAGACTTCACATACCTTTAAGATTTTTTTTTTTTTTTTTTTTTTTATAAATCTCTCAGGTATGCAGGTTTCCTCACGATGTTTTCCTTCACCGTTTAAGCAAGTGATAATTAATTTCTAATACGCACATAAATTTGAAAACCAGAGGTGCGTGCCTGGGATTTGAACCTCGGACCACTCGATCGAGGGGCCGCGTTTCTTAACCACTAGGCTATCACTGCTTTTTTTCTTAACCACTAGGCTATCACTACTTAACCACTAGGCTATCACTAGGTATGCACTTAGGTAGGTAGTTTAATTTTTTATCAAAATAATATCCTCTGCAAAGGTATAGATTTTTTGTCACGGTGATAATATTATTCTCTACCATATAGGTAGATATTGAGTTCATAAATATTTAGATAGATTTTTTCATATATAGTTTGAGCATCATAGGACCACGATTTGATACAATACTAAGACTAAGACTCAAACTTCCCAACATATTTTGATTTTGAGAAATTCATTTGGATAAGTTCTTTAATCAGTATTTTAACAATAAATTAGATCGTAGTTAGGTACATACATTTTAAAACTTTGCCTCCACGATTCTAGACTACTATCAATATTGTTTTTATACGACAAAGTCTAGTTATTTGTAGTCTTGGTATAATCGAAAGGAAATACATCCTGGTGCGTCCTGTGAGATGTAACTTTTAATAAATCGACTCCGGAAGCACCACCTCTACACCCATTTCAGTCTTATAACATAGGTATAAAATACTCCTGTTTTTCTTTAAAGTGTATGGTAATACTTACATCAGGCCTTTCAACTTAATTATCAGAGATAGACGCACTTGTAGCTGACCTCAAGTAGATCTCCATTCTATCTTGTTGAATACACATACCATCATGTGGATTGCATGTTCGATTCTTATTTCAAAAAATAAAAAATAATGCTGCCCATATCTCATATTAAACCTTATCGCGGCAGTTTTTCAAATTGTAATAACATTCTAGTTAGCGTATTGACGGACAAACCCATTTATAACGAGTGCAGTGACATACAGACATGCAAACCGCCCATTCTTTAGTTAAGTGATAACTTTCCACCACTGGTTGTCATTTGTCAAAATCATATTTAGATTTGATTTATAAAACAATTGTTATTAGGTCAAAGTATTATTATTGTATCGATAACTATATTATGGTATTGAATATACGATTGAAATGCGCATGGACGTTCTTCAGACATAGAGCGTGTCAGACGCGTGTCGTAGCAGAAAAATAGTATTCTCAATTAGTAATAATATACGTATATCTACTGTAACACAGACCCGCAGACACAGTGTGCAAGTAGCTGAATGGGTGGCTGCTTGGGGCCGGAACGGGTGACCGTTAGTGATATAATAATAAGCCAAGAATAAGCGTTGGTTGCTGTTGAAATCAATATGACATACATTTGAGGCATCTTCGTCCTCAAAATAGCATCTATGATCTGCTTCAGGTACATATTCTTCAAAGTGTTGGTTACAGATGCCAGTAGCCAAGTATAGTCCGCGTAAAACTGCTAGTCCGCTCTGAATATAGAAATGAATCGCGTCGCCATTGTAAATGTATGACTACACGCGCTCGCAACAACTTCAGAGCGGACTAGTAATTTGGCGCGGACTATACCATCCAGAGGACTACATTCTCGTTTCCTACACCAATCCCAAAAAGCATATGAAGACCCGTTAAATATTAAAACATGGTACACTTCAGGCTTCCTCCATTTATGAAGAGAGATTTTTATTCAGCAGTAAAATAAGGAACAGATTGCAGCTATAATATATTTTCAGTATACACGTGTGAAAAACTATGAGCATATTAAAAATGGAAACTTCAAACGAATCATTTCTGATTATGTTCAAAGAAACTATTGTTTGCTTTATTTTCTTTGTTAACACAGCCGCCTTTAGATGGTCAATGGATTATTTCCATTCTATTTTCTTTCTTTACTATTTTCAACCTCTACAATACACGATTTTAGCGGAAGACTTTCTTTTCTTTGTTGTATACATGCAATGATAATTCTTCCTGGTTAAAAGTGCCTGAAGGTTGTAGAACTCTCTGTGATTTACTACGACGGCTCCAGCGCTACACCTATTTCTGCCTAATAAGAGCAGTGTAAAGTGTTGCTATGTTCTGATTTAAAGGATGTGGTAAAGGGGACATACTTGTCCAAGACGTTCCAGCTTAGACCTCAGCCGTACCGGCGCATCTGCAGCTGACCTCATATAGGAATATGTAATCCTATCTGGGGTCGATTAAAGATGTCCATGGGCGGCAGTAGCCACTTATCTTCAGGTGGACTGCATGCTTGTCTGCTACTCCTATATCATAAAATAATACTTTTACCCATAGATACATATGCTCGAAATACCTAGCCCTCCGCAGCTGGGTAATAAAAATGCGCTGAAACCTTTGAATAAATAAGATATTTTACAAACCGTACTATTAACTGACATTATAATAACATAAAAATAAATTGAAGCGAATGATTATAAATTCGATCAAGTATGTATTTCCCACGAGAGAAAGATTCTCTATGAGCATTTCATAGTGATTCATTCTTACGTATTAAATTTACGTAACATACATCTCTTTGTATACATTATATGCCACTCAATAAAATTATCTGTTCATCTTTCAATTTATGATGTTGATGTTCCAATTATATACAATGCACATGAGCGGTAGTGACTCATCCATCAGGTTTTGTCTACACTAATATTATAAAGAGGAAAACTTTGTTTGTTTGTTTGTTTGGTTGTAATGAATAGGCTCAAAAAATACTGGATCGATTTTAAAAACTCTTTCACCATTCGAAAGCTACATTACCTACGAGTAACATAAGCTATATTTTATATGAAATATATTTAATAAATAGATTTTGAGGCGGTACAAGGTTTGCCGGATCAGCTAGTTTTTAATATAGAAACAAGGAGCAGTAGACCACAGTGTCAGACTAAGCTCGTCGGAGGCCCGGGGCAGAAAGTTGAATGAGGCCCAGTCTAAAAAGTTAATATAATATTACAAGCTTCTAGCAGTTTAATATCTTACAAGTTCCCTTGTAGACATTTGGAGGTCCCCAAGACCATAGGTCCAAGGTGGACCGCCCTTGTCGCCTCCGCCTTAGTCCACCTGATGGTAAATGGCTACTGTAGAACATGACCTCATTACATTTGTACTCAACACCAGATTTATCTGGTCTTCTTAGTCTTAATCTAATCTTACCCTAATTAGATCCCCATCTGAGATCGGCCACTGATTCGTTAGCCCTAAGGCCTAAGTTTGAACCTTGATCAGTACGAGTATGTCTCCGGTACCCACCTTCAAAGCAGAACACAGCAGCGCTTAACACTGTTATTACAAATAGTGCGTAGTCTGTATGATCGTTGGCTGCTATAAAAGGACAACTTTGTTTCGTCTCTAACTTTGACGTCATAAAGCCACTCAGAGACAAAGGCGCTATTAGCAGCTACAAACAGTTTATTGGATATAACGGCTAATGCACGGTGATGTCCCCTGAGTGCATTGTGCGCAGTTAATGCTGATCTATCCAAGATTGTAGCGTTGACACAAATCTAGTTAGTTGTTTGATAAGAAAATTTCTGTATTGACTTCGCTTTGATTTGAAATTGAATTGGATTGAATACGATGCATTGTCTATCGTATTGTATGATCCATTAAGGCTTTATCTTTCGTTTATTGTGCATTCCCGGAATTTAATAACGCACTTGGGGCTATATTTCATTTCATTGTTTAAGAATTTACCTTTCGTGCAATATGCAATACTGCGTGCGTTCCTGGAATTTGGTAACGCACTCTGAGCCATATTTCATTTCATTGTTTAAGAATTTACCTTTCGTGTAGTATACAGTACTGTGTGCCTTTTCGGAATTTGATAGTGCTCTCCATGCTATATGTCATTTTATTATTATTATGTATTTTTTCAGTTTATTGGATATACCGGCTAATGCAAGGTGATGTCCCCTGAGTGTATTGTGCGCAGTTTATGCTTGATCTATCCAAGATTGTAGCGTTGACACAAATCTAGTTAGTTGTTAAGAAAACTGTGTTGACTTCACTTTGATCTCCAATCATTGGATGCGATTGAATTTGCATTGTTGTTATTAATGTTTGATCGATTAAGAATTTATCTTTCGTTCAGTACGTAACGCACTCCGTGCTATATTTTATTTCATGAATTTGAATTTGATCTCAACATTGTTTAAGAATTTACCTTTCGTTTAGTATGCGTGCCTTTCCGGAATTTGATAGCGCACTCCTTTCATGTCATTATTCAGTCAATATATTTCTCTATATGGATTTTTTTTATTTTCCTATTCATATAGTTTAAATTATTACTTTATATTATTATTATTTGAATTTGATCTCAACAAATACTACAAGTACAACAAATACTTGATGTTTAAACGTACGTTTACGTTTATAGGATCTAGTTAACTGATGCTATAGCAGATAACATCTTCATGATTCTTATTAAGACGCATTTTTAATAAAACAGTGCATGGTTTGATAATGCGGTCTATAATGTATATGCAGAAATTAGGTTTTCATTATATTGTCTAAATAGTAATTTAGATTTACAGTTTAAAATAATAACAAAATACAATGTATGGGAAACAATAATAAAAATATTAAGAACTAGTTTAAGTACATAAATACGTGTACTTGTACATTTTCAAAATATACTCAGAATATGAATTAATTACAAATAATAAAAATCTTAATGTTTATTAATAAAACAATAAGTGTATTTAAATTGGTAATCATAACCTTTTTCACCCCCATCATATGGGTATGAAATAAAGGTTTATTGAACAGAATAAAAATAAAACTTGTTTAAAATCAAATTTATTTTCTAATTTCAGGTTCCTGCCTAAGTTATGGACACTCCTGCTGGGGAGGTAAGTTATATTTTAATAATTTTAATATACATTTAATATATAAGAGTGAATAATCTCTCGACATCTAAATCTGGGGCCCGATCTTCGAATCCAAGGCACCTCTGATTTTTCCAAAATAAATAATTGTCACTTTCTATAACATTAAAAAAATATGCGAGGAAACCTACTCGCCGGAGAAGTCTTTACTCAACCTAGATAATTTTTTTGTTCATACTTAACCTTAATCATAGATGGTTAAGAAACTTGGCCTCTTCATCGAGGGGTTCGAGGTTCAAATCCCAGGCACACACCTCTCATTTTTCAAAGTTATGTGCGTATAGAAGTATTAGTTATCACGTTCAATGCCACGATTCATTAATTCCTTCTGTAGTGCCGCCTATATTTACATATATAACATTGGACTCGCCTGGCAAGTCGCCAACACATGAACGAAATTTATATCGACTCGCAAGGCGAGTCGTTGGCACTGAACGTGTGCTAACACGTGATAATTATATCACTTGCTTAAAATTGTGAAGGAAAACATGGTGAAGAACCCTGCATACATGAGAAATCTTAAAAAAAAAGTTTTCAAAGGCATGTGAAGTCTACCAATATCATTGCCCAGCAGTGGGACAGTAATGGGTTGATGATGATGTCTATGCTACATCACTTGAACGAAACAGTTCAACAAAACACAGTTATCCCCAAATTAAAAGTCCTCACATTCTTACAATGTGAATGGAGACCGCGTATCCGCGTAAATCATACGTAACATTTCGTCCCTGCATTAATTATATCAGAACTTCACACATCCGCATAATTAGAAACTTTCCTACTCACTGTATTTGAAGAATTTAAGTGTGTCAATATGACAATAAAGTTATTAAGGCTGACCACCGATTGGCTACTATAGCGCTCCATTCAATATTCTCTATATCCAACCAGGGTTGACTGGTAGAGAATGCCATCAGGCATTACATTAGCTCTTTTTCCTTTCTTCACAGAGGTGATGCAATACATTTCAAATACATAAATAAATCATCCACCACATCAGAAGGTGTTTCTTTATGGAAAAGAAGCGAAAGAAACTCCATAACCACACATCATTTAAAAATTAAAATAACAATGAACATTGTCAGCTATGCTAATCATAAGTAGGCTTCTTACTTCTTTGCTATTACCTACATAAAATAACCAACTACGTGTATTGTTTTTACCCCCTGCCAAGTCGAGTGTTATAGGTCATATGATTGAAGCCTTAGCTTTGCATTACTTGCATTCTAGAATCATTTCGATGAATGAAAGAATTAATTTTTATTACTAGTTTTTATGTTGTTTTTAACCGATGTTTCCTGGTAATCCGATATTGGTGGGTTTTATTATAATATACAATTTTTTTTTTTTTTGCATGTATAAAGTACCGTATGAGTAATAGGGTACTTTATATTAATTACAATCTAGCCTACTATAAGACTAATGAGTAATTTTACGCTAACTTAAACTGCTAAATAATCATATAATGAAGGCGGCGTCCTCTGACACTGCACTTCTTTGTCTTATCACATAAAGGAGTAGACAAATTGTTCTTGTGTTCTATAATGTTCACTTATCACTATTTCACTAACACTACACTGTGTCATGTCACTAACTCAAATGGTTTAATCCTTTTGAGTCTTCTCACTAGGTCCGTCGTATCGAGGAGCTGGATCGCCTCGATATTGACGTGATGGTGAAGTCTTTTTTGATGGCCTTCAGCATAAGTGCTAATCACTTTTTTAACAAGGTCTACTTGAAAGTCCCGATGTAGATCTTCGTTTCTTACATACCAAGGTGCATTTGCAATACCCCTAAGTACTTTATTTTGGAACGTTTGTATGATATCTAAATTACTCTTTTTGGTATGTACAACCCCAGAGTTGAATACCATATGTCCATACAGGCATTAGGACTTGTTTATATAACAATATTTTATTGTATATAGACAGCGAGGAATGTTTCCCAAGCAGCCAATGCATAGCTCTGTATTTGAGCTCCAACTCGTCACGTTTTTTCTTGACGTGAGCTCTCCAGCGCAGCTTCGCATCAAGGGTCATGCCAAGATATTTGGCTGTGTTTGCGTATGGTATGGGTGTATTGTTAATATATATAGGTTGATAATTAGGGTGCCTATTTGTAAAATCAATGTGCACTGATTTGCTTTCATTGAGTTTCATTCGCCACTTCTTCGTCCAATTGATTACTTTGTTGATAGCTGCTTGGCATTTCTCCGCTGCTTCAGCGTGATCATTCCCTACAGCTATGATTGCCGTATCATCAGCAAAAGTTGCGAAGATGTTATTTTCTGTTTCTGGAATGTCACAGGTGTATAAGAGGTACAGGACCGGCCCCAATACACTGCCTTGTGGTACGCCAGCATTTATTTTCTTGAGATCTGAGTATGCTTCTCCTTGTCTCACTCGGAAAGCTCTGTTTGAAATATAAGATACTAATATTTCTGAGAATTGCTTTGGTAGCATTGCTCTTAGCTTCAATATCAAGCCTTCATGCCAAACTTTATCGAAGGCTTGCGCTACATCTAAGAATACTGCAGAGCAGACTTTCTTCTCTTCTAGTGATTTTTCTATTGTATTAGAAATCCTATGAATTTGATCTATCGTGGAGTGTTTTTCTCTGAAACCAAACTGGTGATCTGGTATTAAGTTTTTATGTTCTAATATGGGTTTGAGTCGCTTTAACAAGAGCTTCTCAAAGACCTTAGACATTATAGGTAATAGGGAGATAGGCCTGTATGATGCAGCTTCATGTGGCGGTTTACCCGGTTTTGGTATCATTATTACTTCAGCTACCTTCCATAAGTCTGGAACATATTGAATTCTGAATGAAGCATTTATTAGGGAAGTTAACTTGACTACAGCTTTTCTAGGAAGGTTCTTCATAACCTCGCCTGTAATTAAGTCAAATCTAGGAGCTTTTTTAGGGTTAATGTTGCGTTGTATCTCTGTTGACACTTCTTTTGTGGTCACAAATTTAATATATAGCCCTGTCTGCTCTATACTGTGACTACTATAATCACTATATTCTCCTTCATTTGGTTGAAATATATTTTCTAGATGAAGGGCAAACTGAGAAGCTTTTTGCATGTCATCAATTATCCATTTTCCGTACTTGTCTTTAATTGGAGGAATTTGCTTGATAGGTCGTTTTAAGCCTTTGTCCCTGTAGTTTCGGGACCAGAATAGGGCTACGGTATCCCCTGCCTGTCGTAAGAGGCGACTAAAAGGGGGCTTCCGGGGTTGCGGGCGGTAAGTGTGGGAGCTCGAACCGCTCGGTAAGCGACCCCGGGAAGGGCGGCGGTATGTGTGGTCGCATACCGTCGTACACACCAGATGGTGTGGCGAGCGTCAAGCTCACCTGGGCAGAGCCCGACGGGGCAACGCGCTAAGAGGACTCCGGTTGCGTTCCTTTGGAGATCCCGGAGCCCTCTACGCAGCGCTGAGGACGGCCACCGGGGGGGTTTTAGTGCGGTAAAAATCCCACATAACCCTGCGTCGCTCCCACGGCGCCAGGTACCTTTTGAAGGTTTCCCCCTCGTGAACAAAAAAAAAAAAAGGTCGTTTTAAGCCTTTGGTTGCTTTCCACAGTGAGTAGTCTGTGCTGCGATCATTATTTAAGCTTGATAAATATGTTTTTAGGTTATTGTTATTAAATTGATTGATTTTTCTCCTAAGTGATTTTGTGAAGTTGTTTAGATGTTTCTTGTCTTCGGGAGACCTAGTTTGGTGCCACCTTTTTCTTTGTCTCCGTTTTTCCCCTATAAGGACAAGTATTTCTCTTGTATACGTCGGACGTGTGACTCTCACTCTAGCTTGTGGTGTATTTTTCCAGGCTGAATGTTGGATAATTTTAACAAATCCACCAACTTCCTCGTCTATTTGTTCGGGAGTTTTAAGTGGAACGTGCAAGTTTATATTACGTGTGAGATCCACCTTAAAGCTTTCCCAGTCTGTGTGCTTATTCACAAGGCCGAGCTGGCTATTTTGATATACAAAGCTTTGATTCAGTGTTAGTATAATTGGCGAATGGTCCGAGCTCATATCGTATGAACCCTCAATGCTCATGAGACTTCCTGATATTTTTTTATATATAAAGAAATCTATCAGGTCAGGAACTTTATTAGGATCAGTTGGCCAGTATGTGGGTGTCCTGTTGATATAACTTCACATTTCAAGTCTTTCAAGGCATGGAATAATTCTTTGCCTTTAGGAGTTGTTAACCTCGAACCCCAATAGGTATTCTTGGCATTAAAATCACCACCCAAGATGAATTTTTCATTAAATTTGTTTAAAAATTGTATGTACTTCTCTTTTTTTATTGAATATCTAGGTGGGCAATAAATTGCTGCAATAGTTATATGGTAGTCCTTAGTTTCAACACCAATAGCTACTGATTGGATTTCATGTTCTTCGTGTTTAAATTGTTCATAGTGATACAGATTATCTTTAATAATAACAGCACTTCCACCTCTAGCACAATTGTCTGGATGGATTGCGTGATATATTGCATATCCTTTAAATTTTATGTGTGTCTGTGAGGTGAAGTGTGTTTCCGAAATTAAGCAGATATCTATATTTTTTGTATCTAGGACTACTTGAAGTTCGCTCTGATGTTGCTGTAGTCCGTTGGCTTTCAAATAACAAACGGGCATGCAGTCCACCTGACGGTAAGTGATATCTGCCCATGGAAAATGAGGGTCCTACTTGATATATATCTTGATATCTGTTGCAGATACGTAAACGTAACGCCTAGTATTTCTCCCTTACCATACCTTTCAAACCAGAAATAAAAGTGCTTTACACTGCTATAAGGCAGAAATATGTGTGACGATGGTGCCCCCATAATTAACCACGAAGAGACCACCTCTATACCGTTATGAGTCCTATTAATATATCTAGTAAATATGTTTATCTATAATAATATTAACCTGCGAACATTTCCCTTTTAGCAGGCAGCAATACATAAAAAAGACACTAAAACTAATACCTACACGATAATCAATAATGCACTACCTTACCTATCATTAACCGCATAAAACACACAACATAACATTTGTTTCACATGTTGTATTAAACTCGGTGGCAATGTAATAACCACAGTTCATAATAGTGACAAATTGGAATGGCGAAATTACACCACCGCCATTATTAAACCGCACCCATATAATAAAATTCGTTCCTTCTTTCACAATAATTACATACTGTGCTGTGTTGGTTTCGTTTTCAAATGGAATTTAAAGTTAAAATCAAAATATTTGTGAGGTGCTGTTATTAGTGACAGGGAGGTACCACCGCTATATCTATTTCTAGGGTGAAATAATTAGGTGGAAAGGTGTGCTGACTAACACACCACATAAGACCATCTTAGCCTTTAGTTAGATGAGTTGCTAACTCATCTGTCCTTTTTATAATATAGGAGTAGCAGACGAGCATGCAGTCCACTTGGTGGTAAGTGGTTGTAATCAATCCCAGATAAGTTTAGATTCCTACCGGAGGTCGGCCACAGATGCGCCGCTACTCCTGAGGACTAAGTTAGGAAACGCCTTGGAGAAGTATGTCTCCCTTACCATACCCATCAAACCACAAAAGAGCTGCACTTGCACCTTTTAAAATATGACGAAGGAGGGCTTTAATGCAAGGGAAACTTAGTTGGAGTACCGCGTGGCGGCGCGGTCAGCATACCGATCTTATTTTCCCGGCTTCAATCCCCGATTTCTGTTCAGGGTCTTTGTGTATTTGTGTGTTCAACTTTGCGTGTTCATAACACCCATGACATAGGAATAAACCTAGTATGGGACTATATAAAGAAACCGTAAGCGTTACAGCCTCTCCCTTAAACTCTACTGCTCTACTCTACGCTCTGTATATAAACTATAGTGCAGGTGGTACATAAATCAATTTAAGACTAATAATGAAAACGTATGACTCCGCCCACGTGTATTTATTATCATATAACATAGAGTTTATACTGTTATCTGTTTCACATTTAATCCAGAGCTTATAAAAATATCGCCCTGGATTATCAATAGCAGTTTATTGTAACTGTTTGGCATTTTAAACTTTGAATATACAGTGTAGGGTTTTCACATGATACATATAATTGAATGGAGGCGTTATAAAATTATTTAGGGTTCTTTTTTAATAATGAATTCTTTTTATATTGAACTTTAATTATTTTAAGTAAATCCATTAGTGGGATCAATTCAAACATATTGGCGACTCTTAACCATATTAGAAAAAAATGTAATAATCGGATAGACAAATCAAAATGAGTTCAGTTTATAGGGTTCCGTACTCAAAGGGTAAAAACGGAACCCTGTTTCCTGTTTGTCCGTGTGTCCGTATGCCACAGGACTCTATCTCTGGAACCGTAATAGACTAGACACTTGAAATTTTTACAGAGGATGCAGTGGCCGCTATAACAACAAACACTAAAAATAAAAAAGTGGAAAATAAATGGGGGTCCCCACACAAGAAACCGCATTTACTTGACGTTTTTTGCTTTATCTATTGAACGGTATTATGTAGACAGTTCAAATTTTCACAATGTATTAAATCAGTGGCTACTACAATAACAGATACTTAAAAACATCAGGTGGACTGTGACCACTGCCACCCATTTTGTCTATAAAACTCCATATAGAACAGGAGTCCTACCTAAAGCCTAGCCTAGTAAAAACGCGTTTCCATCTGACCTGGGATCTAAGATGATAGATCCATACATAAGTAGACCGGCATCCATACCATTCCATATGACGCGAGAACTACTTCAGTCTAGTAATAAATGTGGCTTCAATATCAAAATACCAAATCATAATGATTCTACTACATTCGCTGCAAAAGTTCTTTATTTAGTATACAAAATCATTAGCCCATTAAATAGATAATATTGATTCTCTCCTCTTTAGTATTGATTTCGGGTTTTATGTCTATTTGAGTAGGATAGGAGCTACTGATAACTTATCATTCAAAATACAGGTGACAATATCGTTTATACTGTAATCATCGGTATTACGTTTATGGCGATCAGTTGATTTTATCGATACATAATACCTTATCTGTATGACAGAATGCATGACAAATACACCTGACATTTGCTATTTATTTCCCATTGCTGTATAGGCAACAATGTAGAGAAATTTGTCTTTGGACAATGATCATTAAACCATTACTGTCGTATTGTTGGGCACTTGTCTCCTCTTAGAGTGAGGGGGATTTAGCCATAATCCACCGTGCTAGTAAAGTGCGGATTGGCGACTTTACAAACCCTTGAGAACTTGTTTTAAGAACTCACAGGGGTGCCTCACCAGGGTGATTTCCTCACCATGTTTTTCTTTACGGGTTTTAAGCATAATTAATTTCTAATATGCACATAACTTTCATAAATGTGTGTGCGTGTCTTGGCTTCGAACCTGAGACCCACTGATCTGGAAGCCAAATTTCTGACCACTAGGCTATCACTGCTTATTATGCACAATGTTAGTAGTGCAATTGAGGTTCTTCGAATGTATCTAGAAGTTGGTAGAACCCATTGATTATTCCCTAACCCATTGATTGACCCCTTCTTACTTGGTCCTAAGCAGTATAAGGTATCTTTACTCTACTATATTGTATTTTTAGTACAGTCAAAATTTTAAAAAGGAAATTTGCATAGATTGAATATTAATAACAGCCTTTATCAACTGACTTATTATTTTAAGTTTTCTAATATTAATAATAAAATATTCACATACATTTTTTGCACGGCCAATAGAATTATTCACACAAAATAGATAGAACGTATCCAAAAACAGAGATTAATGTTCAAATAGCTTCACAGAACGATAAAGCCGTGAAATTCAATTACCTCCCACATTTTAATATGATGCGACGTTTTAATCTCGTTTTGAAACAAAGATCCCTCAATATTAAATATCAGGTTCAAATATGACAAGCAAATTCTGGTTGAAGACATTTTTTCTCAAAAGAAATATACATATCACTTTATGAGATAACTTAATTTAAAATAAACTAATAGTGAGCATGCAGTAAGTAAAACATTAAAACATTAAGGAGTTTTGTGCACTATATTGTTAAAATTCTATAACCAATTCATGATTATGAAACAAAAAGAAAATTTGGACTTTTTACGTGAATTTTGACATTGCGATGTCGATTTTACATAGTGTGCTTATAAAACTTAAGTACGTGAAACGCCTAGCTTTTCTAGAAGCTTCAAGAAGATCATAGACATGTTACAATCGTCACCAAAGCTATCTGATCGCGGTCGATGCGTTTGTGATCCCTTAAGGCGGTAACACACGAGCGACGATTCATGTCGATCGTGACCAACAATCGTATCGACAGTCGCAAGCTAAGGGTCGTGACAGTCGGCTACCACGACGATCGATGGTCGATTGTCACTGCTTAATTTCGGTGACCCTGGTTCATTGACGTTCGAATATTACCAACGACGGTAGTTGTTGACCATAGATAAGTATAGATATCTCACTGCCTTGTAATTGAAGGTAGCCGTTTAATGGCTATCATGGTGTAAGTTTACGCGGAACAATGCCGACATGCGCAGTTAAGACACGATATCGAAGAAAAAGTGCGAAGAAATATCGTTTCATTCGTAAATGATCTAAAAACTACATTTTTTTATATTTTTTTAAAAACACGAAAATAGATGTCAGTGAGAATTGTCAAAAGGTTACATTTTCTTGTTAGGAGCGAGTAATCTTTACTTATCTATGTCGTCAAGTTCCCTAACGATACATTCCTTTACTCCAAAAAACTAACCGATTTTCCATTTCCCGACTGAATTCTGAAAGTTCTTATTTTTATTAAATTAATTTAAATTTAGGTCACGCTATTTCCTATAAAATATCCCATAGACAAATGTTATGAAACAATACCGTTGTCTATGACTTAGCTATTGTAGTCATTCTCTATTGTCTAACATACGGAGCCAGGAATCCGCCTGCATTCAACCAACGTACTATCAAAATAACGCGTCTTTTTATAGAACAGTCTGTTATTTTTGTAAAGAAATAAATTTCTTTCTTACAGAAATATACTCTTATCTTGTGTATATGGATTTTTTGTTTGGGATGTGTATTCGATATCTGAATTATAATTTTAAATTACAATCTAAAATAGTTATATAATAACTAATAAGTAACATCAACAACCATGGTAATAGAAATCATGGATGAAATGTATTTCTGAAGGCATTAGCGAATACTGTTTTATCGAGCAGAGACATCAAAAAAGCTTAACTCCAAATACTTACTCTTGGCTCAGTTCGGAACTTGTATAATATATACGAGATGTTGAAAAACTTCCATAGCGTGATTCAGAAATCCGATCCTATTCAGAAATCAAATAGAGCGCCACCGTAGTAGAATGGCAGAGAATTCTTCAAACCGGCGAATTAAGTACATATAGCCTCTAAAATCGATTATTAATTCTACAATAAATTACTTCCAGCCCACGGCAAGCGGTCAGGCAAGCCAGCGAGCGCTCCGGACTGGTACCTCACCAGAATCTTACGACGCATGGCCGCCAGCGCTGACCTCGTGAGTATTAATGTATAAAATAATTTAAAAACGACCATAAAGTCATACGCATGAAATCTTCCACAGATTTCATGCGTATTACTTTATGCTACCTGTCACTAAAACAACAGTCCTGGAATTTTGACTACAATAGTTTCTACGTCCCACTGCTAGCCATTATCCTATTTCCAAATCTTGCCACCGCAAGCATACTTCTCCACTTTACTCCATGTTGGTACTGAACTATTGCAAAGGATTTGTATCCCAACTTTATTAGTCAAATCGTTTGGATGATTTGAAACCAAAGCAGTATCTAACAATTACTAACCGCTAGTAACAATCAAGATCGATGGCATAACATGGGTGCTCATCTAAATCTCAACACTTGAGAATTGTGGTTTACAAAGCTTTATTTTATAGCGACATCTATTCGTTTTGTGGAAACTTTTATGTAAAACAGCGCCATCTACAGTTCCCTGTACAGAACCGCGCACGGCAGCTGAACATGGATGACGACTAGCGACATCTATTCTTAACCTTTATGTGAAACAGCGCCATCTACATTAATTTCCCTGTACCGAACCGCGCACGGCAGCTGACCAAGAATGACGACTAGCGACATCTATTCTTAGCCTTTATGTGAAACAGTACCATCTACATTTATTTCACTGTACAGAACCGCGCACGGCAGCTGACCAAGAATGACGACTAGCGACATCTATTCTTAATCTTTATGTAAAACAGCGCCATCTACATTAATTTCCCTGTACAGAACCGCGCACGACAGCTCACCAAGAATGACGACATGGACGACATCTTTCGGGTGGAGATCACCGACGACGCGCCCGCCACCAACCGGCTTGTGTGAGTACTAAAGTTTTACTTTCCTTCCGATAGATGGCGCTAGTTAACTATGTTTTAATTTATGACTTCAAACCGTATCATCGTCTATCCATCATAATAATATTCGAAACCTTAGCGAAAAAAGTCTATGATTCGAATATAAAAAGGCGGTAACAAGGATTTGAAATTCACCTTCAAAATTTGAAAAAAAAATTCAATCCACTATATGTTTATAATGATTTTACAATACATATACATTTATTAATAGCTCAGTGGCTATATCAGTCTGACATGAAAAGGGTTTTGGGTTCAATAACCGGTAAATCACATGTGTATTTCTATAAGAATTCAAAAACGAGCACGACCTGATGGTGGATTCCCATAGAACTGGTGTTCAACTTGAAGACAATCACAGCCGAGTTACTACTTCTGAAGACTATGATGGACCCTTCATGAGTTCGTCACCCCGCCTCCCTCATCACCAAACACAATAACTGTTTCAATATAGAGAAATATGTGTTATTTAAGCTTTGGTTCCAGGTAAATACACGGTGACGCAAAATTAATCAACCAATTTTGTTTTTGAATAACTTTTACACTAAATAAAAAAGTGACTTTGCGTAATGGAAATCTTTACTTGGACATGTAATTTTTTTTTTACTAATTAGAAAAGATAATATCTGTCAAGTGTCTACCACCAGCATTGACACAAATTTGCGCTCGTTTTATCATATTTTCCACGACTTTCCTTAAGATTTCCTCCGGTAACACTTCGCATTCTAGTCAAATATTTCCTTATATAGGATATCATCACATATATTTAATGTTTATGTATTTTAAGATACATGGAATCCTAGACTTTCTATATGAAAATCGTTATTAACGTATTTGTTATTAAATTTCAGGGAGGAAAACGAAGATGCTCCAATGGACCTAGGCTCCCGTACTCCTGAAGCCAAGCCCATGTTAGACGACGAACTACTTTCCAAAATCAAAATCTGGCAAATGATGGTAGGTACGATACGAGTATTTCTTTTCCGTAACAAAACATGATTACAAACTTTACAGATTTTCCTAGAGTTTTTTGACACAAAATTGTAAATTGGACAAAAAATTCACGAGCTGCATTTTACATATTTCTTGTAAAAACTTAAAACCACAGGTATATGTAGGAAAGTGGTAGAACCCTCTGTGGATTGCCTATTTCTGCGGGGTGGTAAGGGAAATATACTTTCTAAGACTTCCCCCGATACGCTTACGGATAATAGCATAAAATTCTGTTCACCGAATCTACAATATACAACACATTATCTATATTACCTACATAATATATAAAATAAAATAGAGCTGTAATAAGAAAAATAAGGATATTTTTTTGATCGGGCAATGCCTTATTTAGAGAAGCGGGTGTCTCATTTATTTTCAAATTGGCTTATCTACTTTTATGTCGTCGCATCATACAAGGGGTGATTTTATAAATATTATATCGCAATATCATTACAAACTCATTCAAATTGAAAACATTTTGGACAAAAACGAAATAGTTACAAAATTCATATATTTGTACTGAATTTAGGATCTTGATTTTAGGATCTTGTGATTTTTAATTTGTTTTTCTTATTAAATTGTTTAATGTACGAGTAAGCAGACAAATAGTAAATAATATTTTAAACAATAAAATATAATAAATATATAATATATAAATATATAATATAATAAATATATTAAAAATATAATAAATATTAAGTAATTATATTCTAAGTATGTTCAATATGTTAATCAAATTACGTACTAGTAAACGTGCAGTGTGGTAAGTGACCACTGCCACCCATGAACATCTGTAATCAACATATGCTTTGCAAGAATAATGGCACACGTAAAAAAGGTATTTTTCCAGCAGAGCCAGTTTAAAATTAAACATTTTTGTTTTGATTTTTTTTATTTAAATTAGAATTACAATAATGATAAATACAATTATAAGTAGTTATGTATATAACCACATAATGTTAGGACACATTAAAATATTTGGGAAATATTTGGGATTAAATTGTATTTTTAACAGAAAAATGAATTTTGAGTTGTGCCATTATTCTTAAGCAGCGATATGTTGTAAAGTCCTACTTGAGGCGTTACTGAGGTGCGAGGTGTCACAATTTGGCGTTGCTGTCTCCGAGGACTACGTCGGAACGCCTCGGATTAGTATATCTCCCTTAACACACCATACAAACTGTTGTGGCGGTGGTGCCTCCGGAGTCCAACCACAAAGAGTTATATCACCTTATATTTTCACCAATATTTTCTTTATAAACACTTATTTTAATATTTAAGTTTAATATTTTTCGTTTTCAGAAAGAGGCATCCGAGGATAAGTGAACACAACCCAACCGAATTGACTGACCTTCTTTAGCGCTTACTTACTTTAGTTCAATCCTTCTTTGACTTAACTGTTTCTTTTACAATACTCTAATAGATCCCGTTAACTACGATTGCAAGGCTGGGTTGCAATTTGTAGTATTTTGTAATATATAGTGAGTAAGTGAATTGTGCCATTCTATTGCCTGACTTTTTTCTTAATATTTTCCTATTTTTGTACTTTATAAGTAACCAGGCCTCACTCCGTTTAATTTAAAAATAAATTTCTTCATGTTTATAACCTTTTGTCTTTTAAAATTTTTACAACAATATTTAAATTAACAAAGACAATTACAATTTATTAGTTTTTCTATATTAATTATCTATGGTCAAAATACATTTTATAATCAGCAAGAGTATAACCAAATTTTAAATTAGATTAAAATTCCAATTTTAACTATTAAAGATTATCTTAAATATAATATATGTCTATTTGTATTCATTGTCTGTGGTCGAGAGGCAATTTATTATCTGTAAAAGAAATATTATTCAAACATAGATTATTTTTAAATTTTAAAACTGTTAAGTATACGAAAAATTAAAATTACGTAGCTGATTATATTCTTTAGGTGCAAATGTAAATTTATTTAATATGTGTTACGTAGAAGCGTAAATGTATAACATAATAATTGTTGATGTTACTATAAATAAACGATAATCTGTAATATACACAGCATGTTCATTGTATGTGTGTTTGATTGTACCCCGATTAACTATTTTCATCATAAAATGCACATACACACACATAGATTAGTAAAGATTACTCACTCCTAACAAGAAAATGTAACCAGTTTTGAGAATTGAAATTGTCACTGTCATCTATTTTCGTGTTTGAAAAATATTAAAAAAAATGTAGTTTTTAGATCATTTACGAATGAAACTATATTTCTCCGCACTTTTTCTTCGATTTCGTGTAATTGCACCACTTAACTGCGCATGTTGGCATTGTTCCGCGTAAATTACACCATGACAGCCATTAAATGGCTGACAGAACTGTCAGCCGTTTAAGCCATTTAATGGCTTCCTTCAATTACAAGGTGAGATATCTATACTTATCTACGATACACACAACTATATTATGGTAGTGCTTTGTAGTTTATAAAACAATGTTAAAATTGTGTGAAAAACAGATTCATATATTTTTTGAACATTTAAGTAGCAATCCATAGCAGATGGCTGCCAGCATGAATATCTGTAATCAAATTTATACAGAACATGTTAGTGACATAATATGTGTCTACTTTTAAGAATCAATATAGTCGCCTCCTATGTCAGCTTGAATCCACACACACCGAAACGCGTCTCTGTGCTTTTTTAGTTACTGAAAACTTTCACAACATCTATCACATTTCACCAAAAAAGAGAGAGCCTCAATTTTTAAAATATCTAATAAAAAGTTCCGACACATCCCATAGAGGCCCTATTCACAAAACAGCACCACAATGATAAAACACCTAAGTTAGTAAGTATGGAGCAACAGTGGTCGTAAATGGTATGACCGCACAATTAGCGGTAACATCAGCAAGTTCCACTAAAAGCATTGTAGCGAGATCCGCCCTCAGAGGAGTGCTAATTGCAGGTACTCTACAGGTAGAGGTGTGGTGCAATGTATAAGAGATTATTCCGTTAGTAGTTTACTTTTTGCGCGAAATAATCGAAATACACACGCCATCACAATTCACAAACTAAAACTAGCTATAATAGGTATTTTGGTATCAGCTAACTGTCACTGTGTGTTACCTATAGCTGCTTAGTTAGTTACCCACATTAAAATATGAACTATTTTGGATTAAACTGATAACCTTTAACATAATAATGCCTTTTGAATTGTGCGGTTATTTATGCAAAGAAGCACTATGTAGTGAGAGGGAAAAGTTATCCGAGGCGTTTCAAGATGGACTATCTTGAAACGCAAGGATAGTGTTTGTATTTGTAATAAAGTATTTGATCTTAGGCAGATTTTTTATCTTACCTAGGGTTAATCACAGATAGGTAGACAGGTAGACAGGTAGACAGGTAGACAGCCACATACCATCTAATAGCCTGTATGCCTCTTTCATCAATATACTTGTATACTTTAAAAAGTAAGTAAAAGTATTACATCAAGTAATTATGAACTATAAATAAAAAGCCATTAAAAGTGTCGTGTAAATGTAAATTTCGTAATTCCGCTACAACTTGTGACTTACGCCAGGTCTAAACCAGAAAAGTAGAGGCCGTATTTAGAGTTAAACAACCCGACCACTTACTAGACAACCGTAGGACTCTTAATATGTTTGTATATTTTTATACATAACAACATATATGTAACATACTTTATTACTAAAAATACTGTATACTTTAGAATTGACAGAGTATGCGATTACTGAGTATTAAAGAGAAAACGTAGACTTCTTCTTGTTATAGGACCTCAGTGGCTTTGGTTATTCCCTGCATACTCCCAACATATTAGAAAGAAAGAAAGAAACCATTTATGTTACATGCTATACAAGTTACAACATACAAAAGAAAATAATAATTACATTTATTATGTAAAAAACGAATGCTAGAAACTTGGCCTCTCAATCGGGGTAGGTTCAAATACAAGATTGAGGTTAAAAGACCACTATTTTTTCAAAGTTATGTGGGTCTTATATATAATTAAAAATAGCCATAGGTCATAAATAGAGGTTTTTATTCTGGATGTTGCAATTGAATTCCACAACATAGTTATGTTGTGGAATTCAATCAGTTCTCAACAGTGGGACACAAAATTAATTACAGCTTGCCAGCTTCGAAAATAATTTTCTCAATTTGAAAGCGTTTCGAATAATTACTGAAGACAATAGACTAAAAGAAGGAAAACCAAGATAACAGTAGAAAAATCTAGAATCAAATTAAAGACTGTGCAACAACCGTCAGTTCCAGATAAAATTTGTTCTGGTTAAAGAACACAGCGTTGTATGCATTGCGGGGTAGTTAGAAAAAGGACCAAAATGGTAAAATACCACCACCACAAAAGAAACCGATATACATTTTTATTTTTGTTACAAAACATATTGGAGCTATTCTGGTGTTATGACATCATATATTTTCTTTTTATTTAAGATATCTGGAATGTCTAACACGAAGTGTAACTCATATTTCTCATATCATGGTGATGGTGACAGGAATTGCCAATTTTTCTATTTTTTTTAGTAGTTCATCTGATGGTAAGAGCTTACTCATGTACATCTGTAATTAACCCCATTTAGGATTTGAGTCCTACCTAAGTCGGCCACAGATGAGTTGCTATTCCTGAGGAGTGAGGACTAAATAAGAACATTTCACATAACTTTGCAGAACTTAAAATCTGTTATAAGGCAGCATTTAAATAACACCATTTTAAATAACATTTTCGAATTTTGTTGACTCGGCAAAACATTTACCTCGAGAGCACGAAATAGGGCAAAACAATGTAGCTTCGAAGTAAAAATTAATTTCTAGATTTTTCAGTCACATTTGTTACTAGCGCTGGAATAATTGTAAATAAGTCAGAATTGCAATGCTGGGAACATAGATTAGTAAAGATTACTCACTCCTAACAAGAAAATGTAACTTCTAAAAATTTAGTTTTTAGAGCATTTACGAATGAAACGATATTTCTCCGCACTTTTTCTTCGATTCCGTGTTGTTTTTACACCACTTAACTGCACATGTCGGCATTTTTCCGCGTAAATTACTCCATGACAGTCGGATATGTAATGGGAAAACAGTCAGCCATTTTACGTATGTGTCAGCTATTTGTGGCTTCCTTCAATTACAAGGCGGTGAGATATCTATACTTATCTATGGCTGGGAATGTAAAATATTTTTATACTGTGATTTGAAATTTAATCCTTTTTATATTTCTATTGTATTTAGGAATTCGTTTAAAAGACTTCTACTTATTTCATACTACTATTTCAAAAGGAAACTGCCAATAATACATTCAATAATACCGTTATGATGATGATGAAGACAAAAAAAATTATTACCATTTTTTTTAAGTTTATGACGAATTACAGATATAAATGAGTCAACTAAAAATACAAGTACTATTTCTAATGAATCGCTAAATCATTAGGACTCATTCAAGCAAAGATGTTTTTATTTAGTTACTAACATACTTTTAAAAGATATAGCTCTCGCAACCCCAGCGTTATTAATAGTACTGAATAACGTATTTTAAAACTCTGTATGCAGTAAATAAAGTAAATATTAGTATTCAGATGATAAAAGTGGAATCACGAATGAAAGGTCATTCACAACTTTATCGTGCACTAAACCATCCATTAAGGAAAAGTAACAAAATGTGGGACTATCACCGAGTGAAGAGGATAGTTAACGTAGCTCATTTCCTTATTCAACCATATGAATAGGGTGACCATGACGCAGGTGATATTGGAACTAAATCTATAAAGAGACTGGTAGCGCCATCTACGTACACTGTACAAATCAGATGCTGGTATATATGTCATCGGAATATATTTATGTTATTTCATAGATTTTTAGAAAGTACCTTTATTTTCCGAAACGTTGGCTTTTCATAAAGTACAGAATTTTGATATCATTTTGGAATATCTTTTTAGCCACTAAATTATCTCAAAGTCTTCCAGTTCCGAAAATAAGACACAATTCTAAAGTTTTGCTGTGAAAAATATAAAATTAATAAACATTTTTAAAATGAAAGGATCAAATGAATACTTACTTTATTTAGACTCAAATTACTACATTCTTGAAATATCCTTGAATAAACAAAAAATAATTACAAAAATGACCAAATGCGAGTCTAACAACAGGTATTGTTCCGCAAAATTTTAGTATTAGTTATCATAGTATTAGTATTATTTATCATAACAGTTATATAGAAGTAAATTACATCGTGAAAATTTCAAACCTCTATGTGGTACAGACAGGCGGACGCATGAACAGTTAACAGAGATAATAGTGTGCCAATTATACTATGTAGATTTCGTACCAATTGACAACTATGAAAGCGGACTATCTCATTGGAAATACAAAATGTGGTGTCCCCACACGTTACTGTGGCGTCGTAAACACCGGAAAATGAACGGCGTCACTTCAACGAGCGGACACCTAGCTCCCTAGTTAATTGGAAGTCTGCCTGAAAGCCTCACACTTTCTGCGACACTTTTCCAATGTGATACGAATATTAAATGTTAATCTGTTTCTTTGCTACTATTTGTGGTAGCACTAATATTATTGAGTACGGTTACTTGTTCTTTATTGTTTTATTTCATTGTTAATGCCCACTTAAGCTGGTGATGTTTTCATCTTAATATTAATTAGTATAATTCATGTATCTTTTAATATTCGTGGCAATCGCACACCCAATTTTCATTAAATTTTGTACATATTAGTTTTTTAGATGTATAAAATACGAGTATATTGTAATGAATGATACAGTCTTTATATACATGTCGAGATATAATATTGTAATGAATGATACAGTACATACACATGTCGAGATATATGGTCAGTAAAATTAAAGTATTAAGTATCTATTGTGTCTACATATTGTCGAATGACGTCATGCCTTGATAGAAATCTAAAATATCTTGTGGACTTTCTTCGTGGAACTTAGACAAAATACAAAGGCGTGACGTCACACCTGCGTTTTCCGGCGTAATTCAAACTAAGTAGAAAAGCTTAATTTCTGGCTAAAATAATATTAGCAAATTTATCATAATTTTTACACAAATAAATACAAATTTTTACTTATTTTACAAAACCCTTAATATCCATATTGATTATATTTACATATTCTAACTAATAATATTATTTTCGAAAATAATAGACGCGTACCTTCATTACAAAAGAGGAAAATTCATTCCAATTTCAAAATGATGATATAACTGATTTATATTTAATGTTCAATGTACAAAAAATACAAAACAGTTTTTGAATGCAGAAAAAAATAAAAATATAAAAGTTGCTACACTAATCAGAAATAAATGCTCATATTAATTTATTTATCTAAAATTGGACCATCCTAGTCAAGTAGAATTTTAAATCTAAAGTTTATCAGCAGTTTAAAGAATTGAAATGCAAAGCAACATTCGTTTAAAGCAAGTATCAACCGGCGTCGTGCGTCGGCACTCGTTTTGCAGCTAGATCTACAGGTAATCGGGCGCGCAATGAAAAATTCAATTTGCACGAGTTGCCTCTACAAAGATGTTGAATTGTGCTGGAAGGTCTGTACAATATTCTTTTGTGTTAGCGTTGTGTTAGGTTGTGTGGGCGTAAATAGTACATAGAAACTATAACAGATGTTTACGATTTAGTTTGTATGTATATCTGATAAACAAATCCTTACATTTACATATGGATAAAAAGCTGTAATAGCCTAGTGGTTACGAAACGCGGCCTCTCGATCGAGGGGTCCGAGGTTCAAATCCCTGGCAAGCACCTCTGATTTAAAAAAAATATGTGCGTATTAGAAATAAATTATCACTTGCTTAAACGGTGAAGGAAAACATTGTAAGCAAACCTGCATAACCCGAGAGATATAAAAAAAGAATCTCAAAGATATGTGAAGTCTACCAATACGCACTTGGCCAGTGCGGTGGACTACGACCTAATCCCTCATTCTGAGAGGGAGACCCGTACCCAGCCCTGGGACAGTAATGAGTTGATGATGATGATGATGATGATGACATATGGAAACTGGCCAAGGTTTCATAAGGTAATAGTAAAAGTATTTCATGTGATAAAAGTCCCAACTTTTTTATATATTCCAAATCGAACAAGTTAACAGCAGTACACTAATTCATAATTGAGATAAAGTTTTGAACTAATGTAGAAATATTGTCGTCCTCTTCGTATCAAATTTTTTATAAAGTAATATAACTTTTCCCCCGGATAAGATAAGAGATTCAGAATGCTTTGGTACTGAGAACTAAGTTGGAACGCCTGATTGCCTCGGATAAGAATTTCTGCTTTACCCTTCAAATCGGAACGCAACAGCGTTTAACACTGCTATTATTAGACGGAAATATGTACCTATATATGCCTCTGTACCGACTTCCCGCTACTCGTCAAGGGATGGCGCTGCTGAACCACGCTATCGAAGTTTTCTAAACATCTTGCATATATACAAGCTCCGAACTGAGACTGTTGGAGCACGGCCGCTCCCCGGGCATGATCACCTAGCCCGGCGTCAAACCTCCATAGTCATTCTACCACCTTCAACCGCACGTATCATCTTCCCCTATTTCCATTACCTATTCTGGTATACCTACCTCCATTTAATTTCTAATACCACTACTAGTTTCCTAGTATTAGTACCCAACAAGCGAACTATATCTGTGTTATCCACAGATCGGTTTTCACGAATAGCGGTGCATTTGCAATTTTAATGTCGGGTATGTGTCGCTTACAGTTGCTATATGCCCTCAACTCACATGGAACTATCGACGCTTAGAATACTAGTAGAATATTCATGAAACTATTATTAAAACGCTCAGAAGGAATTCCAGAAATACAATATATTCTTCCATAATCATCAACATTTACATTAATACATCTTTATCCACTATTATTTTATCATATCTCCATTATAAAAGACATTGCAAAATCAGCTGACATTTCATGACTCAAAGGAAGACTCCACATTCTAAAATATATAATAGAAAAGTATTTAATAAGTGACGTAAAGTATTAACAACCAGCAATATAAATGGATCAATGCGATGTGCCTGTAACATTCGGCCATCCGACAAAGTAACGAGTCCCCTCGTTATTCAATACATCAAACTTCTGACTGCTGGTCAGCGTTATTTGATTGTGCATCTCGAAGTATACCTATCTGAGATCGCAGTGCAATACTTTCGACCATTCAGCATCTCAACCGCTGTTTTTTTTTTTTTTGTAGAAGAATATTAATGGTAATCTCCGCTTGACTCAGTACTCGTAAGATTGTGAAATATTATTATTCCTGTTTAATAGATTCTTCCAAAACAAATGTTCGTTTATTTTTCTCTTCAGCCCGTCGCCATCCACTGCTGGATGTCAGCTTTTCCATTGGTCTTACACAAGTCCCGATCTCGCACTGTTCTCATCCAATCTCTTCAAGCCAATCGTACGATGTCGTCCGTCCATCTGCATGGTTGTGTGTCCACTTTTCTGTGGCTCGGTAGACGGCTTAAGATGCCCAGCCTATCTGCATTTTAGTACAGGAACGCTGTTCCCTACATTGCCTACCTTTGTCATCTTTCGGAAAGTAACATTGGGGTTAGAAGTAGTTCATTCTCTGAAACTAAAACTTATTGAAAGACCAAGGCAAATAATTAAAAAAAATATGTTACCACAAATAGGTGATTCCCTCTGAGATTATTTTTGTTGTAGCTATCAACCAGTACAAAAAAATGGTTCTTCATATAAAATTTCGCAAAATCAATATATTTCAAAGTCTGTCCAGTACGATTAATGTTTTCTAAATTTTTCGGATGATTGTTTCTCATCACTCGATGCAGCTTACATTCACTTAGAAATTGCTCTATCTTAATGACTTTGACCTACATGACTTTCCGTAATATAGAAGTATTCAGCTATTAATTTTTCATCTTTACTATTTCCATCGATATTTTTTAATAAATCTATTTTCCAGCGAATTGTTGTCGGCTGTTCGTTCTTTTAATGTCCTCAAAACACTCACTAAGGTACCCATCGATGTTGCAAGAATTGTCCATCTATTTGTGAAAATCGGCATTAACTATTAATATCCTTTCTTAATACTGATTACTTTAATCCAAAGGTTAAAGCTTCTTTGTCAATTTATTCATACATTATTATTCTCTAGAGTGCGTGAAGCCATAATTAGTGTTGTTCAGAACGGTCCTTCATGGCATATGTAATTATTACACCTAACTTATACTCTGATAGGTCCTGAAAAAAATAAAATCTCCCAGTTTAGTTCATATCCAAAGAATAGTTCCATATCCAAAGAAGTCTTAAATCCTATAAATCTATTTTTAAAGTTCTTAAATGCCGCTTCTTCTCTTGCTCATATAAACAATTTCGAGCCCCAACAATTTTTTCAAAGTATTTTGTTGATTCTTCGTTGGTGACTTATCTTGAATTTACTTTATTTTCGATGAAGATACAAGCCTTCAGCATCTTTACATTCAATCCAAATCTTAGCCGTTGGTATTGTTTTTGGTTTTCCACAGTATTAGAATAAGCATTAGCAATCACATTTAATTTATATGACACATATTCCTTTCCAGCAAATTATCTTATTGGATCGGTTCGCTCGTATCTTACTAACAATTTCCGTAAGACGCATTCGCTCGATTCCTCCCCGTTCCCAACGTCAGTCAGCTTTATAACGCCGTCTGGAATACACACTTTCACGAAGTATCTACTGTGTGTTAACTTATTGGCGTCTCTGACTCGTTAAAATATACAGTTGACATGAACCTCTGAGGTTTTGCCGGTCCAGCATGAACTCCAAAAATATATATAGCCAAACATAAAACCACCTCCTTCAAAAATCGATTAAAATTAAACAATTCTATTTGTGTTCATCATTCTGCAGTTTCATTATCAACCTTTACTTAATCGTATGTTTGCTTCATTTTTATTATAATAGGTATAGAATGTCTACTTGACGTCACAACAGCCTCTATCGATGTTGAGTATGATGTACCTCTATCAATGGATTGACTCTTCGAAGGAAACAGATCCGTGGAAACCCCCATCTTTCTTCCCTATCTTAAGGGGTAAAGTTCATTTCTAATATTCCACTAGAATCATTATTTCCGCCTTGAACATAAAATCTATGTCTTCAACTTTTTTTAAACTTGTGTCCTGGCTCCTTATATCCATCAACGCCTTCTTGAAATACCTCGAAAACTGTTCTCTTAATTATTTCATCATTAGCACTGATTTTCACATTAAGTCTTCTTATGTTTCAGATAAAATATAATTTAGCTGGAATTAATTTTTATTATTGCAAGTAAGTTCCGATTTGCTCAGGGAATTTCAATGGGTTTTACGTGCATGTCAGTAATTTTGTCTTAAGCACATTATTTATAGAAAATATTTACAATAACTTTCTATGGTCTATTCATAATGAGACTGTGATGCGTATGATTCAATTATTGATAATTTTGTTCATAAATCACAATCGCAATCTTTATCATAGAACTGTAACATAAATACTATTCCTTTCGTTCCCCAAACAGACTGATGTCGGTATCAAATCTTATTTTTTTTTTCAATTAATCCGTTGTTAATTCGTATTAGTTGTGTCATAGAAACACTTGCTTCTAAAAATAAATATTCCATAAGCCTATGATGAATATTTTGTATAGTTAAATATATCTAAAACCCTACTATATGTTAATTAGCCCAATATCCGTAGACTTTGTAATATGGCCTGGGGTTTGATTCGTCTATTTAGTCTTGGAATAAGTTAACTAATATCGCATGATATTTGTGTCAAGGTATATAGGTAATTTGTGTCAATTAATTTAACGTGTTAACTGTTTACATCACTTATTTTATACTCGTATAAATATGGTCTTCCAATTATTTAAAGTTAAATCACTATTTCAATATTTATGAATAAAGAGGATCATACAATTACATTTTTGTCTGAACTTAAATTTCATTTCAATTTCACATCAATAAAATGAAAACATATACATAAACATACGTATTTTATTATGCTATGAAATTATATATCGTTACCACTATTCTATCCCTGTGGCTTTGTAATAAGATATCTACTTTTAATTACTCAGTTAAGAGATAACTAAATTTGTCACATAACACTCATGCATGGAACATGCTCTCTCATGGACCAAGCTCATGTGATATGTAGACAGTATAGATATCCTTACACTGTTACTTCTCATTATTCAATATCATAAATTTCATAAAAATAATTGCATGAATATATACGTATGTCATATACACGTATCGTATATATCATTATAATAATTATTTGTACTCATCTTATAAAAGTAAAATGTAATTATATGCTCCATTCAAATAAAACATTACTACCTCATCATTCATATAACATTTAGTACAATATGTTATTTGAAATAATAAAAACATATAAACTATCTATTGTCTTTAAATGTTAATTATCACTTAAAAGAGAAAACAGGATCAGGAAAGGTTTAATTACACATACTATAATTCTGTACGTTATACCATTTCGAGCAAGTGAAGTACCAAGTATGGGGTATTCTTTGTTATAAAGTACACTTTGAATTCAGTATCAACTCCAAACTTAGGTTATATTTTGATTTTCATGATTTACTATTGTGATCACGTTGACAAAATTGTAACTTAAAATGTTTTCACTACTTACATATTTTATATCATATAAATCTACATATTTCATATTTCATATATCTAATCTATTATATATTACTTCGTTAGTCTAATTGTCCTTTAGTCTATTTTTGATAACGTGCTGCTGTGTTTATCTCTTCTCTATATTCTCTTATCTATCTTCTTATTTCTTATCTATCTTATCTATCTCTTTATGTTCTTATTTTCACGTTCATAAAACTCTTCAGAGACATTATTTTGTGCGGAATAGGAAACCATAATCTCTTAAGGACTTTTGCAAAATCTTCCAAAAATAATCAGTAGAAAAAGAGTAGGTATTTTGATTTATAAAGCACTGTACTTTTAGTATCACTTCTGTAAGGAGCGAATACTTTTCGTTTCAGGTGATTATTCAAGTGCAGTAACGTAGACACGAGTTGTTCATTTTGCTTTAACAGATTTTCTTTAACAAAAGCAATCTTGATTAGGATTTTCGTTATTATTCGACCTTAAATTATAATAATGAGTAGTCTGTCGATTTCCCTCTTCTTTTATTATCACGTAAATACGTTGGGACTTAACACATTTCCCGTAATTAATGGCTTGCGATCTTTTCTAAAGAGACTTCGGCCGCGATGCTGATCATAACAAGTTCTCGGACTATGTGTGGAAATACTTCGGCTGCAGTGCTGATCATAACAAGCTCTCGGACTATATCTGGTACTTCGGTTGCAGTGCTCGGCTGCGTTGCTGGTCATAACAAGCTCTCGGACTACATCTGGAAATACTTCGGCTTCGTTGTTCATCATCGCTGGCTTTTTTAACTTCTGCAGTTGGCTACGAAGACCATCTAAAGTGCATTTATGGATAACTTCACTTTGTTTGTCTTCCTTTATCTGAAACTTACACATTAATCCTATGTAATTGTTCGTTTAATTAATTTTACATTATTTATCGTTTATGAGGTTTATTTCAAAGAAGTTAAATATATAAGGCTGTAGATAGGGCCTTATCAGTATTTTCATAAAAACGATCATCCTGGTTCATACTGACACCATTTCGAATTGGTGGTAATAAGTCAAGGATGATATTTTATTTCGCCATGACCACTATTTCTAAACCTCATTACATACGACGCACTTTTACAACATTGATATTATTGCGCTCAGACAAAGACAAAAAAAATATCCAAATAAGTTTAGTAGTAATAACCCTAAGAATAAGCCATGCCATAGGAATGTCAGGTTGTTAGAACATTTGGTCTGATTTTGTTATGGTGTTTTAAATACAATTTCAATTTATGAAACTATTCAATAATGCACACCGCACCAGCTGGCTTGTATAACGATGTGAGTATCTTCAATTTAAAATTCATTGTAATATGAGACTGGTATGCATTTATATCATCAAAATAGAATTTCACACAGCATTTTAAGTACAAGACGTATGAATTTACTTAATATACGTTTGAATACGAATTAAAAATTAAAATTTGTAAGATTAATCGCGAGAACTAAAAGTAAAGTCAAGTTCAAATATCTATTCACAATATTTAATTCAAAACAGACATAATGTGCCGAATAGAAGAAGCAATATTGATATAAAACAAATAAAATTTTACAATATTATTTCTAAATACATTGGACCGACGAAAAAAGGCTTTTGTTATATTCCCCTTATCAGTTGCTAAGCAACGATTGTTGGTAAACATACTTCCAATTTCGCTGTCTTTAAATGTTTATTTACATGTGAAATGTGAAATTTGCGAAATTATGACGCCTCGATTTTTATGAAAAATGCAAAAATACATCACGTAATTCAAAACAAAATAAAAATCAGTTGAAGCGAAAAAACGATTAAACTTGTATCGAACATTTTAAAACAGAATATTCACCATCTTAACATATTCATATATTTCAACATTCTTTCAGTATTAATTTACTTCATAAATTCATTCGACTATAATTTCAATTATCGTGTATTCTACATTATTTCTTTAAATCGTTTACAAAAAATAGCAAAAATAACATGACCTTTGAGCATCCATCATCCGTGGGCGTTGCAAAAACAGTATATTTTTGCAGTAATCCCACTTCTGAGCTATTAAAACGCTCAGAAGGAATTCCAGAAATACAATATATTCTTCCATAATCATCAACATTTACATTAATACATCTTTATCCACTATTATTTTATCATATCTCCATTATAAAAGACATTGCAAAATCAGCTGACATTTCATGACTCAAAGCAAGACTCCACATTCTAAAATATATAATAGAAAAGTATTTAATAAGTGACGTAAAGTATTAACAACCAGCAATATAAATGGATCAATGCGATGTGCCTGTAACACTATATATACAAATACAGTGGAGAGAATTATTGAATGGGACTATGTATTACTTACATAAGCTTATACAGAAGTCAGAACATAAAAAAATATTCACAAAATCAGTAGTAACAGATGAAAGCTGCTTTTTTTCGTAATATTATAGAAGTAGCAAAGGTCTACCTGGTGATAAATAACTTCTGCCGCCCTTGGACATTAGTAATCAATCCCAGATAATAGAAGAGCCACAGATGTTACTAGTGTTGCTACCCCTGAAGACTAAATTGTATCTCGAGGCATTTCGTAGGTATATAGGTATGTCTCCGTTACCACATGCAACTGGAAAGCAGCAGCGCTTAATCCTACTGTTATTGGATACAAATAGATGTGGCGGTGTTGCTTCCAGAGTCAAACCACCTTCAAATAGTTCTACCAAATTTTCTACTCTGCGTTGAGTCTGCGTGTATGTGTTTTCGTTTTTGTGTCTATGACAGCTTTTTGTTTCGTTGACTAGGGGGAAACCTTCAAAGGTACCCGACGCTGTGGGAGCGACGTCGGGTCATGTGGGACTTTTACCGCACTAAAACCCCCCCGGTGACCGTCCTCAGTGCTGCGTAGAGGACTCCGGGATCTCCAAAGGAACGCAACCAGAGTCCTCTTAGCGCGTTGCCCCATCGGGCTCCGCCCAGATGATTATGAAGCTCGCCACTCCTTGTGGAGCGCACGGCGGTATGGGGCACACAACCATCGCACATACCATCGTTCTTCCCGGGGTCTCGGTCGGTTAGAGCTCCCACTCTTGCCGCTCTCAACCCCGAAAGCCCCCTTTTATTCGCCTCTTACGACAGGGAGAGAATACAGTAGCCCTATTCTGGTCCCGGAACTACAGGGACAGTGAATATGACACCTACGACTCAGATAACATCCTAGTGTGGCACGATGTGTACTTTATAACACACACGCCATAAGAATAATTTTAATGTGACACTACGAGTTCTTAAGATGCGTTACCGATTATAATATATAAAACCACGTAACTAACGCCCTTAAAACATTGTAATAAGTTAAAACTCGTCCCAATACTTTCACCTCACTTAAGAGCGTAGTTAAAGAACAAAACAACCACAATTCGAATATTAAAACATTATTTATTTGTCAGTTCAAAGCAAAAGTTCTCAACTCAGTCGGAAAGGAAGTAATTATTTCGCTTCAGAAGGGAATTCTGTCACAGAATTTACACTCGAACATTGTTCTATAGAAATGTTAGGATTATTATGTCGGGAACATACGTAAGTGGAACGAAGTTTTGTGTGATTAAGATTACGGCTTAGATTACAGGCTATGTGTCTGCAAATTCGCACGTAGCCACAGCTATGAACTTTGCGTTCTGAAAGAAAATCTTAAACTTGCTGTGAGACAGTTATGAGTTAAAAATCGAGTGAGAACGAATCTGAAAGCAAGGCCACTGACTCTACCTTGGATAACAACAAAAAAACACATTATAACATAAAATAAGAAAAATTCTGAACCCAGCAGTGGGACAGTTATGGATTAAAACAAATTTTAGATAGCAAAGTCATAACTTCGACTAACAACATAAATAAATCAATATAAAAGAATAAATAACACTTGAAAAGTGTTATAACCCTTTGTGGTTTGAATCCGGAGACATCACCGCCACACATATTTCTATCTATTACAACAATGTTAAGTTATGATGTATTCTGGTTTGAAGGGGATGGTAAGGAAGAATAAGCTGAACAGTTCCAACTTATTTCTTAGTGATTCAAGGGCAGCAACGCATGTATGGTCAAGCTCAGTTAGAACTCTTATCTTATCTGGGGTTAATTACATTTGTCTATGGGCGGCAGTGGCTACTAACCATCAGGTGGACCGCATTCTTATTTAATACAATATCATTACCTTAAATTTTAATTATGTTTAATTACTTCCTATTCATATTCTGGTTTGAAGGGCGTGGTAAGGGAGACATAATTTTCCGTAGCATTCCAACTAGTCCTTTAGGGGTAGCGGCGCAGCTGGTATTCAGGTGGACCTGGAAGGTGGTACCTACCTAAGTGTTAGGCGCTACAGCAGTGTTTGGCGCTGCTGTGTTCCGTTTTGAAGGGTGTGGTAAGGGAGACAGACTTTTCCAAGGCGTTCCAGCTTAGTCCTCAGGGGTAGCGGCGCATCTGTGGCTGACCTCAGGTAGGAATATCTAATTCTATCTGGGGTTGATTACAGATGTCCATGGGCGGCAGTAGCCACTTACCATCAGGTGGACTTAAGCTCTTCTGCTACTCCTACATTATGAAAAAAAATACTTCAGGTATGAATCTACTCCTATCTCGGTTGATTACAGATGGCCATAGGCGGCAATAGCCGCTTACCATCAGGTGGACTGTATGCTCGTCTGCTACTCCTATATCGAACTCTTATCTAGAGTCAAAATCAAAACTCTCTACATTTACATCGGTATAGTAACCACTGTGTCACGCAGGCCATCACTGATATAAATAATTTAAACGTATATTTTTTCTGTACTATTCTTCTTTTTACAGATAAGGCCACAGAATATAAAGTACATTTAGATAAGCAGTAAATGTAATAATAATAGGCAATAAATTTTTAAATATGAAAGACTGTCCCAAATTATACCAGTAGGCAATTTATTAGGGAAAGGGCCTATTAATGGAGAGTGAAATAATTTATCTGTCCATATTTAAGCATAGTCAAATAATTTCTATTTTTTTAGATATACAATTTAAGGAAATAGTGGAAGATCTTTGAGAGTCACTCGGAAACGACAGGGTGATAGATTTTTAATTGTAGATTACAGTCATTAAAAAAATGTGATCCAATTTTTACAGAAATCGTAAATATAATATCCAAGATAATAAAGTTTATATACCACAAAGATTTTATACTACTTTGATCTCTATCATTGCATGTTTATCTTGTTCAAATCGTAGTTTTAGTAGTTAGACAAAGTTTTCAAATCATGTATTATCGTCATCGTTAACACATTATTGTCCCACTGCTGGGCATGGTTCTCCTCTCAGAGAGGGGCTTAGGCCATAAGCTACCTTCCAAGCCAAGTGCAAATTGGTGTTCATTAGTATAACTCTTTTATATATATTTGGATTTACACACAAACACTCCAATTTTTATTATTTTTACTAAAAGGCATGAACTGTCCAATGATATAAAAATATGATCTATTAATAAACTAATACTAAAACCCAAGTGTTATCACATGTTACACTCAAATAACCATACATAAAGGCTGCTCACTCCATTATTCATTTCAATAGATTATTCTATTATAATTAATAGTTAGGGAATCCTAATCAAAACTTCGAATTGATTAAACATGACAACATAACTAAGAAATAATTGTCTACCTCCTATTGTCTACGATTATCAGGTTATTTGGGATCCAAATCGACAAAAAATAAATGTTAGAAGATATAGTATATGAGTTGATGAGAAACTATTAATTCATAACTAATAAATGACCAATTTATACCCGGGAATTGCAAGCCTTTCAAATGTAAAAAAGCTATTTAAAAGCATTTTTTATTAGGCTGAGTCTATTAATACGGTTACCGTACGAATAATTTATAATTATTAATACGGGTACTGGACAAACAATTTATTATTCGATTCGAACCGGTAGATTTTGAGAAATCTCAAAAAAACTACAAAAAATTTTTTTTTTAAATGTTTTTTTTTAATAACTTTTAAACGGTTCTACCGATCGATTTTAGAAACTAAGCTCTTAACATCAAAAAATGACGTCGATCGCCATCAGCCCGTTCGAAATCAATTTAAAAAAATAACCTAACCTAACCTAACCAATTGAATAAATGTACGAATAAATATATTTTAAAAAAAAGTCCAGTACAGTCCAGTACCTGTACAAATAGTCACATTGTATTTATTAATAAATAAAATCAATAAAAAATATTTAAATTTATTACTCATTTCAATCTATTCATGCTTTAAATATTAAAGTAATTACTAGGTTATAAAAACATTGTTTTATAAAGCATATTTTAAATAAAATATCCCCAAAAAAATCTTAATTTAAGTAAAAGGTTCTCGAAACTAAATGTTAAAACTAAATAATTCATTATACAGATTCCGAGTGTACCTAAATCGGTTGTCTAAAGTAATAAAGAAGAGTTTTAACCCTAGCTAAATTAGGCCGATGATAACGGTGCCAACTAAACTGTTTATAATCAAATTATCAAACACCTCAATCTACTAATGGTAGAACAATTTTCGAGGCCAATTTCCCAAATTTCTTTCAATCCAGTTAAATTGCATCAGCTGATTGTGTAGTTAATCGCAAGTTAGTTGGATATGATCTTTTGAATTAGTAAATATTTACTAATGGAGTAAAATTAACCGTTCGAAGATAATTTTTGAGAGACTATTAATCTAAAGCTGATTAACTAATTTTAGGTAAGTGATTAATTTAAAACAGGAATTGAAACTTAATCGAATGCCTTTTTAGGCTATTTAAAAGCATTTTTTACTTATTATTACTATTATTTACTAATTGAGTAAATACTTCCTATTTATTTTTCAGTACAAATAGGAACTTTTAAACATCTTATCTGATGACTGAGCTTAATATGAGATGAGGCGATCGTATAAAATCTTTTTTGTACGCTATACAAAAAAGTTTTTAACTATTTTGTGATTGCCTATAAAATACCTTTTAAATAGAAAATGTTTTCAAAGGAAAAAAAGCTTATTATTGTTTTATAGAATGTCGAAATGATTTGACTTTAATTTGTTTTTACCTATTTTTATTTAATTATCATTAATTAATTAATTATAGTGGTGATTTCAGGCAGCACTATCTTGTCCTGTATAGAGGAAATCATCTCATTTTACCTAAATTCGATTACAGATTCATTTCGTTTCGTCAGCCTAATGTGCGATTATTCTATCAATGATGAAAAGTTAACTATTAAGTTAAGATTAAAACTACTTCGCAACAATCCGCTACAAATATGTATGATGGTATATATTTTAAACAATGCACTATGTACCACCCTCCCTCAAAGGATGCGTGCAGATGCAAAATATTAAAAATATACACCACCAATCATCATACATACCACCACTAATACGTGTTTCGCTCCAAAACGGAGCATCATCAGGGTTTAGTTGACTCTACGACGGTTAATCGTTAAGTTAACTGACATCTACAGACTTCTACAAAAGCGCAGAATCTTTCACGCTAGCAATTTACTATCTAACTATCTACCACCTCCAGTGAAGATAACATTAACATTAACATTACCATCAGGTATGAGTAAATACATTGTTTTTTACACATCCACATCCAGTATATAAAAATGCCAAAGGCTGAAGTCCAGAAAGGCTTAATTGACCTCTATAAAGCGTCTATTCAAAAGGTAAATAGCCTACATTAGTGTAACAGCATAATCTTCTATCCGAAAACTGTAAAAGGAAATAACGATATGCTTAATTGTGGGTTTACGTGTAAACTGGTAATAATATTTTGTTGGTATTTCGTATGTGTACTTATTTTTGGGATCTATAGATTTTTTATATAGTTCACAGTCCATCAACTTTCATCATCATCATCATCATCAACTCATTACTGTCCCACAGCTGGGCACGGGTCTCCTCTCAGAATGAGAAGGATGAGGCCATAGTTCACCGCGCTGGCCAAGTGCGTATTGGTAGACTTCACATACCTTTGAGATATTTTTTTTATAAAATTCTCAGATATGCAGGTTTCCTCACGATGTTTTCCTTCACCGTTTAAGCAAGTGATAATTAATTTCTAATACGCACATAAATCTGAAAATCAGAGGGCTTTGAACTTCGGACCCCTCGATCGAAAGGCCGCATTTTTTTAACCACTAGGCCTATCACTGCCATCAACTTTATTTGCCAGTTATTTGGACAATATCGGATTATATCTTAATATTAGTGTTATGCGTAAAGTCTGGTATGGCAATGAGCTAAGCTTAGTGGTTAGAAACTTCACTAAATCAAGGGCTATGAAGATTGAATCCTACGTACTCATCTCAGTATTTTTAAAAGTTATTTGCGTATTAGAAATTTATTATTAATTTCTTAAATGGTTAAGGAAAACAATGAACACTAAAAAAAAAATTCGAAGGTATGTTTAAAGATTTAAAGATTTTTATTGATGATGATGATGAAAGTCTACCAATTCGCACTTGGCCAGCGCGGTGGACTATGGCCTAATCCCTTTCATTCTGAGCGGAGACCCGTGCCCAGCAGTGGGACAGTTGACAACAATATTATTATCACGCGTTTTAATACTAATTCACTTAGAAAATATAATTTCTATTTAATATTAGATCAGTAATTTTCACAATAATCTTGTATGACAGTATTAATTATACAATTATGAGATCGCAATCATTCGCTGTATTTTAATATGTATTTACTATATTTGTATATGTGTAATAATTTTGTATTTTTTTATCTGCAATTCACTAATTTTAATGTACTATGCCTAAGGTTCGGGAATATATAAATGAAAGCCAAATGCCACATATAGTGTATCTAATAATTTATTTAATTACACAAAACTCTTAATTAGAAACAGTCATTCTACACCGTTACATGTTTAGAAATTACAATGATGGTAAACTTATGTATTAGTGTAATGTTTAACGAAATAATTAGTAAACGAAAGTAAGTACAGAGATAATTAGTTAACAAATAGGTACACAGAGATTAGGCCTCGCATAGAGTAATATAATATAGTATACTAAACTTAGGGTGAGTTGCACTGTAGAGCCGTTTAAAGTTAACTATAACATTAATATTGACGATAGCGATGGAAGGTGACAGATCTGTGTTGCAACTTGTTTGTCGTTCACGTCATTTGTTATCACGATTTTTAGTCCACGAAGTCCTACGAAAGTTGACAAGGACAACAACTTTGACCGACCGATGACGTCAAGTTAACAAAATCTAAAAATGTGCAATCCATGTATTGGTTAGCCGAAGATTTGACAGCTGATTAGGCTTTTGTTAACGTTAAAGTTGCATAGAGCAACCCACCCGGCATAGCATATATTATATCAAGCAGATATTTGTTTTTTTTTTTCAAAGAAAGGAAAGCGTAGCGCCTATCGTAGAGTAACAAAAAGCGTAGCATAGATCATAGCACGTAGAGGTTTACGTAGCACGTAAAATATGCGTCCGGGATGTAGTCGCGTAGCAAGAGTTACCCTTTTTAAGAAAGCCTTTTATATTATATTTTTATATCTGCATTAAATGAAACATTGGAAAATATTGCGTGGGTTTATTATGTACAGGTGGATCGCATACTTTTCGAGTTTTATATATTGTACGTGTGTGTACTGCCATCGTACCGCAGACGAAGAATCAAGATAGAATCCTAATTTTATTTATTTGTTTTGTGATCGTATATTGTGTCTTGGATTGGGACTCTATTTGGTTACTTCGTCTACACACCGCGTAAAAAGATCCATTGAATCAGTTTATGTGCCAACAGATTTACAACTGTGAAGAAGCATAACATGTAAAGTTCAAGGAAGTCGTAATTTTTTGAACATTTACTGTTGTATATGATACATTTCTGTAACAGCTATTTCATGTCAAGCCTTATACAATAATCGTTAAAATTGTGTAGAAATATACAAATCACGTCCTTTAATAGACAGTTAAACAATAAATCCAGTTATACAATACTCTGTCCTTTGTTTTTACCATTTATTACAAATTTATCGGATAACTCCTCCTGGTTAACATTTTTATAGGGATAACAATGGCTTACACACTGCTATGATTGACACAAACTATAGATTATATAATTTAAAAAGCGAGTCGCATAAAATACCAAAAAATGATAAGCATAGACATAAGATCCAGGTGTCTAATGTGTAATCAGAACATTCATTTTGAATTTGGGCTCTAATTGGTTACTTCATCTGTGGTTTACGTACGATGGCCTAATACAAAAAAATACAGATAACATAAATAATATAATCCAGCCTTAAATATAAAAGTATATAAGAAAGATTTTTTAATTAACACATTTTAATTGACAATGATTAATGAATGGAATAGTTGAAACAACTCACATAACGATAGTTATACTACATCTACAATAACCACCAAATTCATTGTTAAGTCTTAATTTTGTTTAAAAGATCAATATTTTTTTATTTTTATAAACTTCTAAGTGTACCAGTAAGACAACTACAGTATGTAGTTGTCTCATTTTATGTTAGTTGATTAGAAAGAGATGCATAACCGCGATACTTCTGATAATATAGATTGCCATTATTTTAAACTATTTATTACTAATCTGGAATATACTTGTGAAAGGTACACATTGATATTTAAATATACGCTATAATTCTGAGACTACATAGATATAGGAAATATAAAAGAAACATGTATTAATAACATCATTGTAACAAAAGATAAGAAACAAGAAAGAAAGAATTCTATTGATAAAGTTATGAACAAGAACACAACAAGTGACATCAGTTGACAATAACATTTTTTAAAATAATGTGCAAATTTTACGAAAATGAAAACAAATATAGTCTTTAAATAGTTCAGAAGAGAGAAAAGGAAATTTAGTTCATCGTATACAGTATTCTATTAAACTTTTATTACGTTGATAATATTTAACTTTATAATTAAAAACTTTAATATAAACAGTTTTATTAAAAGGGCTTTTCTCCGACTTGCTACAACCTAACTTCAATGGCAAAATATCCTTAATGAAGCCAGTATAATTACAGGTCGTAAGTAGTATGTTCCGAAATGCTAAATACTGACTTCAATAGCAATCCTTAATGAAGCCAATATAATAACGGTTTGTAATTTTATTGACTTCATAAAGTCACAATACTGAAGTCAGTTGAGTCATCTAATATTTTTATTTCTTGTTCTTGTTGTATTTGAATATGATAACCGTTTGAAGTAAAGTACTCACGCCAAGTGCCACTCGTTAGTTCTAATTAATTAGATTCCTACTGAAGTCATTCATAGACGTATGCCCAATGTCTTTTCAATATACTTTCTGAAGTCAACAAGAAAGAACCCACTGAAGTCAGCTTCCTTATGCAAGTTGGAGAAAACCCCATACCTTACTTCATAAAGACTAACTTAAATACCTATAACATTGTTATCCAATCTGAGTGTCGCTGAAGGCTATCCAGTCACCGGTTTGGAAATATACATGTAGTGTGTCGAATGGTGTATAATCTACAGGGTCTCGATAAAGTAGCCGTCGTCGTTGTTTTGCTGTGATCGCCTGTAGTTCTCCATCTGTAGCATACAAAAAATGTTATTAAAAGCTCAGTCATGATCAATGAAAGATGTTCAATGTTCAAAATAAATTCGTAATAGTATAGAAATTATTTTTGGGCTGTTAGGAATCTATCTAGCTTCCTCAAAATTGAAACCTTGCAAGGAAATTGGTCCAGGTCCTTACCCAATGTTTCACTATGTTCCGAAGCTTCATCTTCACCACATCCCTGGGGCCAGGGTTATCCTCGCGTTCGAAGACACCTGGACAAAACAGAAAGTAGAATTATAAAAATTAAGTTGCATTTTTGCGAAAAGCAGGTGGTATAGTGACTTAGTGGTTGTAAGTTAAATATATCTGCCGTAGAAACAATTTAGCGCTACATCGTTCAAATCTGAAAAAAGTACCAGAATAGACCTATAACAGAACTCTCGAAGAAGTTGTTTTTAACTGAAATTCCTTAAAATATTCAGGAGCATTCCCATAACGAAAACAATAATAAGATTGATATTTATGACGTTTATACTTTGTTGATACTTTGATTTACTTTTTGAAAGTAAGTTCATCAATAAACAGCTTTAGATTTATCCAAAACAAACACCACAAGTTGGTTACCTCCATCCCTGATGGGAATGATGTCGTCTCCGGAGGCCAGGATCCTGTAGCTTGAGTGCGGGTAGACGGGGTGAGGCGGCGTCTCCTCCTGGCCGAGCTGGCGTTCGATCAGATCCGAATTAGAGGGCTAAAAATGTTCATTACTTAATTTTAGGATCTAGTCAATGTTGATTGACCGTAGAGCCATTTCTACACCGATTTCTGCCTTATTAGGTATTCAATGTTAGGGCTGCTGAGTTTTGGTCAGAAGGGTGTGGTAAAGGAAAATCATTTCATGTAGGAGGATGTCCTATCTGGGGTTGATTACAAACGTCCATGGGAGACAGTGGCCACTTACCATCAGATGTTTTACTTCTGCCTTTTCATTCATAAATTTAGAATATAGATAAAGTACAATATTAAAAAAGAATAATAAAACGCGGTCAATTGCGGTCAATAAAACGAAAAAAGAAATTAAATGTAAAAATGCGTGTTTGAAAAAAATCTACAAAGTATAAAGAAGAGCTTTAAAGTTTACGGCTTCTACCGCACATATCCCTACATAAGTACATTCTTACATATGTGTTATCAGACAAGTAATTTAGAATTCTCATTTAATTCAAATTTTAAATAACCAAACCTAGTTAGTAAGTCAAGACTCTTATTAAATTTTCAAAATGTGTGTAGGTCGCGCACGTTACCTAAAAGTCAACAAATTTCGCACGGGTTTGTTATAAACTCGTGCTTAGTTATCCAATTTATCGATACACGAACTCAAGTTCCGTTGTTTCTTAAGCTCATGTTTACAAGAACAAGTATGAGCCCCGGGCGAAATGAGGTGAGGTCCGTTTTGAACATAAATATTGATGGTGAAGTTTAGATGTGCTCGTTTTTTAGAGAATTTACGCAAAATCAATACAGCTCCTGACGTTTCGTAAGTGATTAGGTGTTTAGCATTTATAAGGTCGTTTTTAATACTTTTGTGTATAATTAGTACAGCATTTTATCTTAATAATATAAATAATTTTATCAGAATTGGTTAATTGCAATTTCTTACTTGATATAGCTTTGAACTCAAAGATATAAAATATGAAACTATATTTGATTGTCAATGCAATGTTAATCAATAATTCATTATTATGTCTGTCTGGTTGAACCCGGAACCAATTTGCGCGTCAGACCGCTCCAACCCGCGAATCCCTCCAAATAGTATTCATATTAAATAATTACAAAATCAAAGTAAGATTTGACCTACATAGGTAAATTCAAAAACTAAAATACCGCGCACAATAGAAAGCATCACTTTTGAAATATTTCTTAAGCCAAAAGGTCAGGTTATCAAATACAATAGATGGAGTTCTTCTGAGTTTCAACTGAAAAATTCTTTGAGACTTGACACCCTATGGGCATAGTAAATATACCATAAGGATCAACGCACATAACGCGAATTATTTTTACGAACAGCAGACCAACTGACGTATGTAATTCCTTCCGTCCATGATACTGAATTTAATTCTAATTTCAACAAAAGTCAGGCTTACAGTTAATGTCATTAAATGAATTAGCGGTACAATAGGTAGAGTTCCATGACTTTCCACTTTCCTGGGCATCTTTGAATACTTCACGTATTTTTCAATATAGAGTTATGTTCAGCGCACTTCACCAAACAAAATAAAAGACCATAATGACCAGTTCTAGTAAACTACACTTCAAAATGTCTTTATGTAAAAACAGTTTTCATATTCAAAAGAGAAACAGAAGATCATCCATCTCGTTGACGCGGTTATGGTTGAAAATTTAATTTCCTTGCCATTTAAAAAAATATTTATCAATACATTTATCTAAAGAGATGTTAAATGTTTTGAAAATTATTTGTAGTGTACGCTGAACCTTATGAGCAAGAAAGGGAAACAAAAGTCTCGAAAAAACAATCGTCGAGGCACTTCCTATTTCATGGTGCTTTTTGAATGAAAATGCACCTTTACTTTGAAAAGTCGCAGCGAATTCAAAATCATTTATATATTTTATAAATAACTGTGCAATTTAACAACCAAGACAACAATCTCCAACATATGATTATCAGCTTCCAGTTCCAGGTTCGAACCCAGCTTTACAAATATCCAAATGATAAACTTAAGTATTTGTTTGATAATCATGAATAACAAAGATTTGTTTGAAACTTAAACTTTGAAACTTAAATCGATTTTACTAATTATTTTACTATTACGCAGCTTTATTGTCTAGAACTAAGATATTATTATGTAGTTAGTTACTCGCCCCCACACAACGTAAAGCCATGGGATATACCTAGTGTACAAAATACGGTTCATCCTAAATGAGAATATGAGTGAAGACTTGAGAAGATGAACTTGCAACAACTTTAACATAAAACTAAAGATTAAAAACAAACTTGCAACAAGTGTACGTAGATACTCTTAAATTTACTAAAGTCATCAAACACAGCTTAATCTAACGGTCTTTAAGGATATTTATAGAATGATTGAAACTATTCACATGACACACATAGTACATATAAAAAGATGTAGCAGATGAGTGACGGTGAGCTATGAGTGCTATACGAGCTTTAACACACGCCGACGGCCACCGGCGTCTACCAACGACATGACATGGGGCTCTTCAAAAAAGGTGCAAAAAGAGCTCTCATGCAAAGCCGGTGATACATTGACGACTTCTCTGGTGTTGCAAATGTCCATAGGCAGCGTTGACTACTTTCAATCAGTTAGCACGTCTGCCTAATCGTTAGGTTAAAATAAAGAAAACAACGAAAAAACCAACGACTGTCGCCAGCGACTTACGCCGATTCACGCGATCGCCGACCATGGGCGATCACAGATAGCTGACAGCAAGTGGTGACACTTGGTGGTAATCGCTGAAGGTAGCTAGAGACGAGTAGCGACAATCGGTGACCGTTGGCGGCAGTCGTCGACGGTCAAGTGAACTGTTAATCTAAGTTATATTCCCTTACTTCCTCTACAGGTGCGTCGCCAGATCTCTTCCCATGGCCGCCGTAGCACGAATGGCCAAACGCAGAGCATCCACCTGCAACAAATCATAGAATTAAATAACTGGACATAACCAGATTGTCGTCTAAACATGAACACTTATGAATTTTTCGTCAAATGGTCACAGATCACTGAGATGACCGCACAAAATAGAACAACAAATAACAATTGTTTAAAAATTTAAATCCATTTGAAATAGAATCCTATGTCAATTTTCAAGTGATCAGTACCAACCAGGAACATCTGTAACCAATTATAAATGCGTCGCTACTTCTGAGAAATAAAATGGAAGGCCTTGAAAAAGTAAATCCGCCTTATCATATAAGGCCTCCGCCTTATCCGCCTTATCATATATCCCTTTGTCCAAAACACAGCAGCGCTGGATTGCTGCTAAGACACAAATAAGTCAATCTATCTACTACAGACGGCCGCCAAATAATTCTCCCAGTTTTTAACATACGTAAAAATTACTTTTTAAAATGCATTCGTTTCATCCCAGAATATTTGAAACAGGTACAAAAATTTGTTTATGGTAATTTGGATAAAATACAGAGAGAAGCGAGGATTACTCACGCTCACGCATAAATATTAATAAATTCATATGAGTTCGTAAAACGATAATCATTTTGTAATTTAATTGAAACGACTCATTTGTTTTGCGTTTTTCTTGTAATTATTTGCAAATCGAAGCTCGTGAAGGATTTTTTTATTTATTTTTATATTCTTATTGTAAACGTCAATTAATGTTATTGGTACTATTGAAAAGGGTATTTTGAACGCTTTATTTAAAAATAATGTAATGTTTATGACGGCTTCTATGGTCCGTTATCTACGGATTTATGCACGGACAGCTTTTTTTATAATATAGGAGTAGCAGCAGTCCACCTGATGGTACGTGGCTACTGCCGCCCATGGACATCTGTAATCAACCCCAGATAGGATTAGATATTCCTACCTGTTGCCGGCCATAGATGCGCCGTTACCCCTAAAGACTTAGCTGGAATGCCTCGTACAAGTATGTTTCCCTTACCACACCCTTCAAAACGGAACACAGCAGCGCCTAACACTGCTGTTATTAGGCAGAAATAGGTGTGGTGGTGGTGCCGCTGGAGTCGAACCACAGAGGGTTCTACCATTACTTTTGACATTAGAAGCCATTTTGTTATTCCAAACAAGAGGTCTTTGCAACGGATTCTTCCGTGCTACCACTGCCGATACTCTTCGGTGCATCGGTGCGGGCTGATTCGCACCTGTACGATAATTCGTCAAGGAGCTTCAGAAATCAGCACCGGAGAAAAGAAAAGATAGAAAATTGTTCTTCACATTTTTCACTTTTGCATATTTAAATGCTAAATTTTCTTGAAAGTTTTTTTTTTAAATGCTTTCAAGTTTCAATGCTAGTTTTTTTTTTTTAAATGCTTTCAAGAAATGTGAATCAATTTAATCAATTATAAAATGTATGACATATTTAATTGGCTAATTTTATTTCCAATTTGAAAGTTAAGACGTTCATTTTACAAGATTTATTTAATACCATATAAATAACTAAGTAACAAACGCTACCTAAGAGCATTAACTCCAACGAAAACTTATTTTTGGGGAGCAAAATATCTATTTATTAACCCATTCCCATACTCACGCTACCAAGAATCAAACATCAATTTTATAATCCCACGCGTCATTTCGTCGAAAAGAAAACAAAGTGTCATTGTGTAAAACTACAAAATGGCGCCCGTGACCCACTTCCTTTTCATTCAGTAAAAGTTGTGAATCGCCTAGACATAGCAAGTCATGTAATGTTAGTTATTAAAATTGTCGATGATAAGCTGAAAAGTTGCTGAAAATCATGTTAGGTTTCATTATAATAAAATTTCGGTAGGCACGACTTTTATGTCGATACAAGGTCTTATCTTTGCACTAAATGACGTTGATTTAAGTTTCTGTATGTAAGTAGCTACATATATTTAAGGCAGTATTACGGGTTGAGTGTGATAATTTAATTATTGGCTCTAGAGTCAGTAATTTGGAAAATAAGCTTTAACTTTAAAGCAATAAAGTTTTATTTTAAAACGTATTATAATACATGTACGTACATACATTTCATGCATCAATTTATACGTTAGATCAGTTATAGATAGTCATTGGACCAGTTTATTGGTAAATTCACACATCACTGGAAAAGTCCTTTTGTCACGAAGATTTTCCTTCTCCACCAACAAGTAATTGTTTTTTAAAAAAACTTCCAAAAATGTCATTTAGATTCGAACCTGAATTTGTGTGTAATCAAATTTATACCATCCTTAATGGGCAAATTATTAGTGATAAAGTTTACGGCCTCGAACCCACATCACGATACACCGCCACGACGCCATTAACTAGATTACCACCCGGAAAACTTCATGTATTGTGACGTCATTAGTCATTAATTCTCAGGTTTAATGCCCTTAAGCTGAGGCCTTTAAAAGCTTAAAATGCAGTGATAGCCTAGTGGTTAAAACTCTGCCCCTCAAACGACAAGTCCAAGGTTCATCAGGCCATAGATTAGTAAAGATACTTCGCCTCCTTCAAATTGAATGAAGCCACAAATGGCTTATTAGTAAGTTCTTTTTTTGAATTCTTAACAAATAGAATCATTTTTAGAGAAAATTTACGAATAAATGACTAACACTGCGTAATTTACATAATAAATGAATAATTAATACTTGGCGCTAATAGTAATTGTCAAATTTCGATCTTTAAGTTAAATATGGATAGATTGAATATTATTAACGGGCGTTCATTGCTTCACTTTGGTAACTATTGAATCAATATTTTGATAGACAAAGTTCTGAAGTACTATCGTCAACAGTTGATATTATTATTTCCTTCCTATCTGCAACGATAGCAATGGTATGACTTTGTAACTACTCTGCAGATCCAAATTTACATAGGATGTTAATTATATCTTAGGCATAGATTAGTAAAGACACTTCGCCGCCTTGAAATTGAATGAAGCCGCAAATGGCTTATTATAGTAAGTTCTTTTTTTGAATTGTTGACAAATAAAAACATTTTTAGAGAAAATTTACGAATAAATAACTAATACTGCGTAATTTTCATGATAATTAAATAATTTATAATAATAATTTCAAATATTTTAGGGACATTTTAGCACGGAGACGTGGCAAAATTTTTTTACGCAGCTGTTTCAATTCTCAAAACTGGGTACATTTTCTTGTTAGGAGTGAGTAATGTTTACTAATCTATGATCTTAGGTTATCCGAAGACATATGTCAAAACTAGAGATACATTTTACAAGCTTTTATTTAACTTGTTTTGTTAATTCCTATGTAAATGAGGGTCAATTCCTGAAACTGATTTTTTAGGAAAGAAAGAAAGGAAGAAAATTCTTTATTCAGTAATTTCAAACCAAATAACCCCAAATAATTGACCTGAAATTGTAAATACATGTGTAGTTTATATGACAATGCATGATTACTTCAGTGACGTCATTCTTAATCCAATATGGCGAACGTCCCAAATCGGCGGTTTAATTAGTTTTTTATTAAGCACCCCCATGTTATGGATATCACATGAAAGGTACGAATACGAAAAAAAACGTTACTAAAAGCATATTTTTAATATAAATTTATTATAATAATGGTCGTCGAAAAATAAACAGTTTATATTTCCAAATTTAAATTTATCATCATGGTCGTTGCCATCGCCATCACCAAATGGAACGCAGACAATTCCTTGCTTACACAGGCCTCGTGAAACATACCGAACTAAAAAGACAAAGTCGGAGAATAAGAACCTGCGTAACCAAATTAAAAATGAAAATGTTAGCATTTCATCTTTTAATTTGCATGACATGGCATAATTAAGCCGCCGCATACATTCGTTTTCCTTGTTAGGTTTCCTGATCAGGATTTCAGATTCGTTTTTTTTTTTAGCCTTCCGCAGACATACGGTTTTTTGTATCAGGAATTTTACACCACCATTACTCTGAGTGACGCTTTCGTGAAAGCACGTCAATGTGGACGACGAGGAATTCATTGTAATTACCTTAGCAAAAAAAGAAATGTCGTTATTGGGTACACCCATTAAATACGTGCAGGATGAATGAAAGTCAGTTTTATCTCAAAAGAGCAAAATTAGGAGCAGATCCAGACGCATTTTCAAAATTACAGGATGTAGGTGAAATCATTTATTGAGCTTCATAATAACATACGAGAGATAAAATAATTCGCCAAGTACGAGTCGAACACATGGAGCAAGCATATGGAGAGTTCCGTACCATGAAATTCTGTTCCGTCATTATTTCTTTTATATATTTTAATATACATTATCTGTATAAATTTCAACTGTCTTCCTAGTACGATTTAGCAGTTAGATCGAAAAATGCCGAAAAATACCGGTTTGTTGTATGGACACCCTCTTTAATATTCAACTTTGTTTTATTTTTAGTATTTGTTGTTATGCGGCCACCGTTATGCATCCTCTGTAAAAAATCAAGTCTCTATCTATTACGGTTCCAGATATAGAGCCCAGTGACCGACGAACAGACAGCGAAGTCTTAGTAATAGGGTTCCGTTTTTACCCTTGAACCCTAAAATACACATATGAGATGATGTTTGGCTACGGAAGAAAAACTGACACATTAAGGTACGACTTTATTTAAGAATAGTCATAGTCATATGGATAGGATGTATGAAAAGATGTAGATGGACTATTCAAATTTACACGTGAACTTTTTGATACATATGTATTTATGTTTTTTCAAAGATGGAATTAATGTTGATGGTGGAGATGAAACATTATAATATATAGGCGAGCTTTGCTGCACAGGCTATGGCTAGGGATTACTATCACTATTCTATTTACGAGATGATGAAGACGATGGACAGCTTCCCGTAATAATTTTTTTGACCAATTGAAGCATACCCAATTGGAATTCGATTTTTTGATCAGTAGTCATTTTCTTCATGTAACTTCTGAAACTTAGTAGAAATTTAGTGTCATCATCTTCAGTCACATTGGGTGACATGGTCTCTGTTTCCTGTTTATGTTGTAATATATTTAATATCTGTGTTGAGGCGTCTTTCTTAAATTTCTTATTCACAGATGGTGTTGTTTGCTCTACATTTTTTATATCATCCTGTTCTATAGTTTCTTCGTCACTTTGTGACTGTAATTGAGATTCACTACTTTCTGAATTTTCATCTTCATACTTTCCTTCAGATTTTCTTTTAGCATATATTGGCGTAAGAAAAGAAAGCATTTCACCGTAGACATATTTTTTCTTATTTTTAGCTGCACTGCCACTGGAAGCCTTATTATTTTTTTGGAGTTCTTTTCTGTAGTAATCCCTAATGTTTGTCCATTTCTTCTTCAAATGGGTACCTGAAAAATATTAATAATTAAACGTTTGTATTTCAGATTCCTAGCAACTGGAAGTAATTTGAAGAATTACACTTCGATTATTACTTGTATGACCATCCCACCAGATTTTGCCGTTTTAGTTACGAAGCATGCTGCGAATTGCATAATTTTGTACACCACCGAGATGGTTATAATTTTAAAGATATGTTGACGTATTATTTTGAAGATTTATCATTCAGTACCCTTAGGCCGTTCGTCCACCGAACCGATACCGAGAACGAGATTATTTCGGGCCGATTTTAATATGACGTGACGGCGATAATTTTTTCACCGCGACCAATGTCACCGGTTTAGTTTATTCCAGCTATCACGCGTGTGATGGGATTGTATGGACAAGTTCAAACGTGTTATATATTGCCGGCACATCGGCCCGTCAAAATCTCGAAATTCGGCAGCAAGGATGACGGTGCTCGCGTGACGGACGTGCGGTGGACACGCGGCTATTGTAAATGTATGTACCGCTACTTTAGCGCCGTCATTTCATTCTCGGTATCGGTTCAGTGACGCTGGCGGTGGACAAACGGCCTAAGTATGAGTTTTTACGTTTACTCGAAAACGTTTAACTTTTACGAATTCGCTTATACAACGCTCCCGTGCCAAAACATAAAAACTCTTACTAAGGGTACAGGACTCCACAACAATCTACAAATCGAAGCAGAACTATAAGAGACAATTTTCTTGAATACGATGATCCCGGCTGACATATCAATATAAAAATAATTATTAAAACAGATTGAAAAGTCAAAATAAAAGGAATACAATATTACTTACACGTATTCGTTTTATATGTGCATGTTTCATAATCATTGACAACCTCTTTGCACATCTGGTGCCACGCCCATTCCTTCATATCTCTGTTGTGATAGTCATTGTTTTTAATATCCCATAGGCATGGATGTTTTTTTACAGCCATTATTATGTCTTGGGCCTCACACATTTTGTTGTTACTCGTAAGAAGAACTCCGTCCCAGACAAATAAACGCACGTCCACTCAGCGCAGCGCAGGCGCGGTACTGAATGGAATTTCCGTTCGGAATGACGTCATTCTTTCTTTCTATTCCGACTCACCGAACGCACGATATATTTACACCCCGAACGTCTGGTTTTTTCCGTTCAGTACCCTTACTATGAGTTTTCAAAACATCCCACAATTTTACGTTACGTTTACTGAATCCATTATTCTGTTCCCTTTGCTTCAGTAGACTGAGTAAACGTAACAATAAGTAAGTGTTCAAGTCTTTTTGCCTGCCTCACATATTCGCAAAAAAGAGAGACAAAACATAAAGCGCCATTTTGCTATTTAGACAATGTTACGTTACTGAAACAATCCGGATACAATCCGCTAGGGGCGCTGATTGAAAATTGTATGAGCAAATACGTAAACAAATACCAAAACAGTCATATTTGTCAAAACGTAAAAACTCATGGTAAGGGTACAGATAACGAACGTATGCGTGCGGCAGTTAGAACATTTTATACGAAAAAATAGCATTCAGATTCTCGAATACGGAAACCAAACAAGGAAAACGAATGTATGCGGCCGGCTTCTGGCCTCATACATTGGTTTTCCTTGTAATAAAATAAAACTAAGAATTACTTGATCCAATTTACAACATTTATTTATATTCCCGCGCAAAATATAACTCCAACGTCAAGAGCGTCCATTTTGTTTTTTTTTTATGCTAATGCATACAAGATTGTATACAGTAACGCATACAGCCAGTGACTATATAAATGGGCACTTATTATTATAAAAATAACACAAAATAACTAATTAAAATAATACTATAAAAATAATTTTAATATATTTCTAACACTTGTTAGGTTAAAGTTTCGTTTGTTTAGTTTGATTAAAAACCGAATGACGTCAATCCGAATGTATCGATCGCATACATTTTGTTCGTGTCGCCGCACACAAACGGAAATTCCATTCATATTCTTCTAGATCTGCTCGTAATTTTGCTCTTTTGAGATAAAACTGACTCTCATTCATCCTGCACGTATTTAATGGGTGTACCCAATAACGACGTCTCTTTTTTTTCTTTTTTTTTCTTGTAAAGCGCCAGTAATAACTATTACTTTTAATTCGTCGTTGTCCATGTTGACGTGCTTTGGTGAAAACGACACTCAGAGTAGTGGTGGCGTTAAATTCCTGATACAAATAACCAAATGTCTACGGAAGGCTCACGGAAATTCGAATCTGAAATCCTGATCAGGAAATGTAACAAGGAAAACGAATGTATGGCGCCAGCTTTAGTTTAAAGACGTTATCCTAATCCCATATGGCGAACACCCCAAATATCGGTATATAATATATATTGGTATTGACATCTATTATATACCGATTGATATTGATATCAAGTGAAAGACTGGACAGAGATTCTATAAAAAAAAAGCAAATATCCAAAAAACATCTTGTTTTTAAAAGGGGTTTTTTATATATTTTTTTCATCTTTTAAAACGTTTTTTATATATTTTTTTGATACCACGGCCATCGTCATCGCCAAGTGGAACGCAGACAAACCCTTACACGGCCTCACGTGAAACAAACCGAACTAAAAACACAAAGTCGGTGAATAACAATCGGATGCCACTGATTGGCGGGCCGGCGGTCGATACCTGGGTAACCAAATTACTGAAAACGTTAGCATTTCAACTTGGCCCTTTTTGAAGGAAACTGAATAATGGAGTGAGTTGCGACGTGTGTGATGCGATATTTTTGGATATTTGAATGAGTGGATTGGGGTTTATATGGAATATTTTAGGGTTAATAAAAATCGAGAGTTTCAGTGTCATTGTTAACCGAGTACTATACTCATAGATTCTCATAGGTAGAGTTAGAGGTCATAGTCCACCGCGTTGGCCAAGTGCGAATTGGTAAATTTCATACGCCACTGAGAACCACCACTACTTGTCTTCAATATGGTCCACCGCATTGTTGAATCATTTTTTGCTTAAACAACCTTTTTATTTGACTTAAGTATTTAAACGTGTTACTTATCATGAATATATAAATCCTTAAACCCTATAGATTCGTTTAATTAAGTCGATAATACTACAAATAAACATTGTCATTCTTTTGACATTTGCCTAAACTCCCAATTGTGAAGCTTCGTTATTCTCCGCGGTCAGTTTACACAAGGACATTCTAGCGTCTGATCCGTTTACCTTTCCCGTTTATTTTGGCTTACACGTGACGTCACTGTGGACATGTTACACGATTGAATGGGTACAAATAGACAATTAACCTCGATCTATACTGTTTGGAAATTATTAGACTTTTTGGACATTTGTAAAGTAAAAATTTTTCTGTAATCCGTCTTATCAACTGCCTTATTAGAACAATGTTAAACGGTGCTGTGTTCTGGTGAAAGGTGGCAGGTGAAAGTAGAAAAAAACACTTATACTCGTACGACCAGTTCCAATTTAGTCGTCAGTGATACATGATCAACACTAAACTTGATTAGTTTCGTGTGTTTTTAACCAAACCAATCATGTATGTAAAATTTCAGGTTAATCAGTTGAAATTAACTGGTTTAAACTTCATTTACAAGATTAGATCCTCAAATACACGAAATAAAAGGGCAAATTAAATGAACAGACAATACAGTAAATAGGTTCATTTATTCTCTTTAAAAGTACCAATGCCCTTCCAAAGTAACTAAAGGCTACAATGTAGGTATTATATCGCTTACCAGACTACATTCCTATCAGATTTTTTACAACTTTAGTTACATTACAACAGTAAAACAAGTGTTTAATTGGGTTCTCCAATAGCACATACAATATGTAGTATAAAAGCTAGTGCATTTTATATATAAATTCGAAAAATAAAAAACTTACATATGCCATAGGTAAGTATAATAATTATTCTTAACTCACTACTGTATCTTCTTATGACTCTTCTTATTCTTCTCTGACTCTTCTTATGTCACTGCTGGACATGGGGCTCCTCTCAGTCAAATGCGAGTTGGAAGTGTAGTGGGGAAGTGGGATTTTACCTTAGATTTTTTAAAGAACTCTTAGGCATGTTGGGTTCCTCATGATGTTTTCTATCACCGTTAGAGCAAGTTATAATTAATTTGATAATTTTAGATGAACATTGAACATAACGTAAAAACACCGAAAGCCTGGGATTCTAACTACAGATGCCTAGATGAAAAACCGAATTACAAACCACTACGCTACCACTAGTGATCAGCAATAATAGCCTAGTGGTTAAGAAACTCGGTCTCTCGATCGAGGGGTCCGAGGTTCAAATGCCAGGCACGCACCTCTGATTTTACAAAGTTATATGCGTATTAGAAATTCGTCGAAACATCGTGAGGAAACCTGCATACCTGAGAGATTTATAAAAAAAAATCTCAAAGGTATGTATGTGAAGTCTACCAATACGCACTTGGCCAGCGCTGTGGTCTATGGCCTAATCCTTCTCATTCTGAGAGGAGACCTAGCAGTGGGACAGTAATGGGTTGTTGATGACGCTATCACTTATGTACCCTTTCTTAAATTCTCAACCTTATTTTATTCATACATTAATTACAGCCAATCGTAAAACTAAATTAAAAATGCATTTTAATTTACTGGCAGCGTAGTTCAAAACCAGGTGCTCAAAGAAGCTTCTTAGCACTTAAAGTAATGAAGTTCATTTTTGATAAATTGCAAAGACCAGACGATCAAGTTCCTCTTTGCATTTGAGAGACAATCAATTTTAATGAGCGTTTCCTTGCTTCGAAGGGTTGGGTTGTCTGGTTATTGTCATGTTATTGTGGTCGTTTCGAATCCTTTTAGGCTTAAAACATCCAGAGAGGCTTCCCAGAATTCGGAATAACACGTTTATTATCACCCGCAATCATAGATTAGTAAAGATACTTCACCGCCTTGAAATTGAATGAAGCCACAAAGGGCTTATTAGTAACTTCTTTTTTTTTAATTCTTGGCAAATAAAAACATTTTTAGAGAAAAATTACGAATAAATTACTAATACTGCGTAATTTACGTAATAAATAAATAATTATTTCAAATATTTTAGGGACATTTTGCACGGAGACGTGGCAAAACTTTTTTACGCAACTATTTCAATTCTCAAAACTGGGTACATTTTCTTGTTAGGAGTGAGTAATCTTTACTTATCTATGCCCGCAATATGCCCGATATATTCCTTCACCTTTTTTTAATTGAAGAAGCTTGTAATAGGTCTGATGTTTGGTGATCACCACCGCTCATGGACATTAGTATCCAACTCCGTATAGAACAAGGGTTATATCTGAAGCAATGATAAAAGCCCACTCCTAAGACTCAAGTGATCGCCTCATATATAAGTAAATGGGCGTCTGAACTTTTCCACCGAAATGCAAATAAGTGCTCCTTGAAGAAATAGATGTGATCGTGAATTTTGATTTTAATTGTGTGATTAGTCAAGACTCATTTGACTGGGGAATAGTTGCTACTTACCATCAGATGGACGGTTAACTCATATACTACTGAAATGTTACAAAATAAACTAATTTGCCATACTCCACCCATTTACATACTGAAGTATGATTAAATCTTAATGGTCTCAGGGGTCGAGGAGAAACACATCAACAATATTGATGAACTACTACAGACAATTGCAACTGTATACATTTGTGAGTGCCACAATGCTAGATCTGTTAATAAGATTATAGTTAACTATTCCGACGTATCAGTCATAAAGGCACACAGGGTGGACGTTAATATTGCAAACATTGCGTCTGGTGCAGGTTACGGCGATTGGATTAACTCTAACGAACTCGTCTGACATAATCTTGTGAATCCGGCCCAAGGCATAAGCGTAGAGAGATATCGTAGGACCTTTAGGGCCGATTTTTCAATCCTTAGTTAGTGGACTTTATCTATCTAGTGGTTAAGAAACTCAGCCTCTCGATCGAGGGGTCCGAGGTTCAAATCCCAGGCACGCACCTCTGATTTTTCAAAGTTATATGCGTATTAGAAATTAATTATCACTTGCTAAACGGTGAAGGAAAACATCGTGAGGAAACCTGCATACCTGAGAGATTTATAAAAAAAAAATCTCAAAGGTATGTATGTGAAGTCTACCAATACGCACTTGGCCAGCGCGGTGGACTATGGCCTAATCCTTCTCATTATGAGAGGAGACCCGTGCCCAGCAGTGCGACAGTAATGGGTTGTTGATGACGCTATCACTTATGTACCCTTTCCTAAATTCTCAGCCTTATTTTATTCATACATTAATTACAGCCAATCGTATTCTAGAAAACTAAATTAAAAATGCATTTTAATTTCCTGGAGCGTAGTTCAAAACCAGGTGCTCAAAGAAGCTTCTTAGCACTTAAAGTAATGAAATTCATTTTTGATAAATTGCAAAGACCAGACGATCGAGTTCCTCTTTGCATTTGAGAGACAATCAATTTTAATGAGCATTTCCTTGCTTCGAAGGGTTGGGTTGTCTGGTTATTGTCATGTTATTGTGGTCGTTTCGAATCCTTTTAGGCTTAAAACATCCGGAGAGGCTACCCAGAATTCAGAATAACACGTTTATTATCACCCGCAATCATAGATTAGTAAAGATACTTCGCCGCCTTGAAATTGAATGAAGCCACAAACGGCTTATTAGTAAGTTCTTTTTTTTAATTCTTGACAAATAAAACATTTTTAGAGAAAATTTACGAATAAATAACTAATACTGCGTAATTTACGTAATAAATAAATAATTATTTCAAATATTTAAGGGACATTTTGCACGGAGACGTGGCAAAACTTTTTTACGCAACTATTTCAATTCTCAAAACTGGGTACATTTTCTTGTTAGGAGTGAATAATCTTTACTTATCTATGCCCGCAATATGCCCGATATATTCCTTAACCTGTAACGATCCGATCTGTTTGATTTTTTTAATTGAAGAATCTTGTAATAGGCCTTATGGTTAGTGATTACCACCGCTCATGGACATCAGTATCCAACTCCCTATAAAACAAGGGTTCTATCTGAAGCGATGATAGATGCGTTCCCACTCCTAACAACTCAAGTGGTCGCCTCATATATAGTCAATGGGCATCTGAACTGTTCCACCGAAATGCAAATAAGTGCTCCTTGAAGAAATAGATGTGATACTCTCCCTGAAGATCGTGAATTTTGATTTTAATTGTGTGATTAGTCAAGACTCATTTGACTGGGGAATAGTTGCTACTTACCATCAGGTGGACCGTAAACTCATATACGACTGTAATGTTACAAAATAAACTAATTTGCCATACTCCACCCATTTACATACTGAAGTATGATTAAATCTTAATGGTCTCAGTAGTAGAGGAGAAACACATCAACAATATTGATGAACTGCTACAGACAATTGCAACTGTATACATTTGTGAGTGCCACAATGCTAGATCTGTTAATAAGATTATAGTTAACTATTCCGACGTATCAGTCATAAAGGCAAACAGGATGGACGTTAATATTGCAAACATTGCGTCTGGTGCAGGTTACGGCGATTGGATTAACTCTAACGAACTCGTCTGACATAATCTTGTGAATCCGGCCCAAGGCATAAGCGTAGAGAGATATCGTAGTACCCTTAGGGCCGATTTTTCAATCCTTAGTTAGTGGAATTTATGTATCGAATAAAATTTATTTGACAAGCAAGTAATTTTAGACTTAAGTGTTGAATCTATTTATAAGGTAGCAATTCAGTCTACCTGATCGTAAGTAATCAACTAATCATTGATTGAAATTTGAAACCAACTCCAAATATAACAAAGGTTTTACCGGATATCGATCACAAAAGCGTTGCCTCTCCCGAGGCCTAAATGGTCGCCTCATATGTAAGTTCTATCTTAGTCCAACGGCTAATTTTTAGCCTGAAGTTTGCGTAAAACTGCTAGTCCGCTCTCAATATAGAAATGAATCGCGTCGCCATAGCAAATTGTATTTACCCTTGCTCGCAACAACTTCAGAGTGGACTAGCAGTTTGGCGCGGACTATACCTACGCATTAAATCATATCGGAGCATAGCACCAGCGATTTCTAATCCGACTCTGTAGTAGGTACTCGAAAGACTGTACCCTTTATTACGTACCTATATAAGACCTTATTAAAGCAACGGTTACAACTTAGCAACAAGCATAGATCAATTGGTGAAAAACGACATAAATTAATTTAAATTAGTATAATATGCGTCACAGCACTTGAAACACAATGATTTGCAAAGCGGAACGGTCCTACAAGCAAGGATTTCCGGGTTCGATCCCCGGTCAGAAGGATATCTAAATGACCAATTTTGATTTCTATTTTAGGTCCGAATGTTTATGTTCATCCTTGAGTGTGTCCATGGCACCCAGTACTCAGGAAAGTCCTAGTTTATCACTTTAGGTGTTTTCTACACTCATAGCGTTTAAAAAAAGCCAAAAATAATCAGTATAAATTTTACTGTAGCTTTTCTATTCTTCCAACTACCCCGCTGTCATTACCGCCTCTACCTTGTGCTATTAAGATCTAAACACATTGTTTCATGTAGCCGAGCACGTGCGCGCTGCATAATTCTCAGATGCCGAAGCGTCCTGCATTCCGAATGCGACTAAGTTGTGTCCGTTTGTCCTGTCGTGAAATATTATCGGTATCATACTATTTCATTGAGAGAGAAATGGTTGGTCTCACGTTGGTCCAGTACTTAGGTCGAATAATCAATGCATATTGTCCATAGATGCAAGATGACGCAACTGTTGTTCTATAGTAGCTTCATCTGTTTTGATGTGAAACATCTATAGCCGCACGTAAAAAAGATTTCTGGCGTGGCGACGATTACCTTTAACTACATAGACAAATGTTCTATAAGGGACAGAGCTATTAGAACAATGTGATAAAAAAAGACAACTAGTGTTTGACCTTGCGTTTCAAGTGTACGCAAACGTAAATATTGACCATGGAATATAGTGACCAATGATTACTTCAGTCAAAACGGGACATCGATTTTTTTATGTCAAATACTTTTTACTTGAAAAAATATAGTTAGAAATAATAAAAAACACGCTTTTATGATAAAATTAACTAAAAAGTAGAAAATAATTTTCAATCTAGGAATCATTTAAGGAAAAGTAAATAGTATAATTGTGCAAAAAATGTGGGGCGCTTTATGAAAACTGATAAATGGAGCACCCCATGTTTTTTTCACAATTATAATATTTACTGTTACTTAATTGACAATGGCAACGGTTCATTTCGGAGACAACGGCACGAAGCATCGAAAAAAGGGACTGTCCCGTTAAAAACGGGACGTATGGACGTATATTTCTCATTGATACTCATGCTTGTCAAAGACAATGAAATAATGGAACAGAAGGTAAAAAATGTCCAGAACTGTCGATAATAGTTTTAGTACATCGTTTACGTAGAAATGTTATAGTACAGTTTAACTAAATAAATTATTATTATATAAATATATAATTTGATGAAAGAATGTATCTATACAGATGTATCGACTGGTTTAAAATATACGATTTAAAAATTGTTTATATTTATTATCGTATATTAGTAAAGATTACTCACTCCTAACAAGAAAATGTACCCAGTTTTGAGAATTGAAATAGTTGCGTAAAAAAGTTTTGCCACGTCTCCGTGCTAAAATGTCCCTAAAATATTTGAAATAATTATTTATCTATTATGTAAATTACGCAGTATTAGTTATTTATTTGTAAATTTTCTCTAAAAATGTTTTTATTTGTCAAGAATTCAAAAAAAACTTACTAATAAGCCGTTTGTGGCTTCATTCAATTTCAAGGCGGCGAAGTATCTTTACTAATTTATGTTTATTATTTTCAGTTTTATTTTACACACGACCATTAATTGCAAAGTTGTGTACATTTTATAAATGTACTAGCTGACCCAGCAAACATTGTGTTGCCATATAAATAAAAAAAATGTTAAGGGTGAACAACCCTTATCACTTAAGAGATATGAAAAATAGATAGATAGTAGCCAATTCTCAGACTTACTGAATATGCATATAAATTTTGATGAAAATCAGTAAGAGCGTTTCGCAGGAGTACAGTAACTAACATCGTGACATGCGAATTTTATATAATCTTACCGTGGTCTTTTTGAGGATTAATTTCTGGCTATACAAAGATTGTTTATTAAATTATGTTTAGGTTAATTTATTCAATTAAAGAAATTTTAAAATACCGTATACTATCCTATATAAATTTTATGGTAATATTTTTATTATTTACCACAGATATCGAAGAAAATTTAGAGATTAGGATACAGAATTTCCCATATATCGATTTTATTTTATTAAAATAAACTATAAAAAGTTATATTTTGACTAAAACACACTAATATAAAAATTAAGCAGTGGGATCTTAAACTATAACATACACGTATGAACATCGTGAGCTTCAATAAAATGTCACTTCTGTTCTGTTGATCTATGGTCATAGATCAATGAAAATTTTTTCATTGATCTATGACAGTTCAATTCAATCAATGAAAGTTTTTGTCAATGAAAGTGATAAAGACGCAAAATGCATGGTCATGCATTTTGCGTCTTTATCACTTTCATTGACAAAAACATACTTTGTCTCTTTCTGGTTACTCATGTAATCATGGCGGATCGAACACGAAAAATAAACAAAATTTAATAATTTCTCTTCATTTACGTGTGATAGGTGATTCCATGAATCTTGTTTCTTTTTCGAGCATAATTTTTGCATTTATGCATTGCACAAGAAGGCATTTTGAGGCTTAAAATTCAAAATAATGACGTTTAACGTGTTCAGTGACATTCGTGTGTATTACTACGCCGCGCGAGAGCGACTGGAGTCGTTTTAACTCGTTTTACACCACTTGACGTATTTTGTATGTTTTAAGTATTGCCCGCTTATTTTTCTGATAATAAAATGTCTGACCGTGATAATTTAGAGAGTGAAAGTGATCAGCCTTCTGCAAAGAAAGCAAAATCACACTATGACACACCATCGAGTCATCAGTAAGTTAATTATTTTTTTATAATTAAAGTATGCATTTATCTGTGCATTAAGCACGCGTATATTTGGTGTGTTTTGAGCGCCAGCAAATGTAAAATCTACTATCTTGGTAGATTAAAATTCACATAAAAATCATTGCATACAATGTTTTTAAATTATTAATTAATTTTAATGTCATTCTTCTCAGAGAATAAATTTATTAAGACTGACAGAATTGTATTTCAAAATCAGCTGATGGCGTGCAGCGCACGAAAGTTTTTTCTTATTTGTTATAAATATGAACATTAAAAAATTAATATGTTTTTTTCTGCATATTACCTACTTTTACAAAATAATGTCGATGTTTCACATCTGCCAGGCGTCCCGTGACGGCTCACATTTTTTTATTATAATTTCGGAGTACCAGATTTACATGCAGTCTACTTAATGGTGGCGGTGATTGCTGTCTATAGATATACGTAATCAACCTATGACATAGTTGGAGTTCTACATGAGGTTTACTATATAAGTATGCCATGCTACACCTCGAATTTCGTTGGAATACTTCATGTAACCTTTATCGCACTCTTCAAACCGAAACACAGTAGCGCTTAGTATTGCTGTTGTAAGGCAGAAATAGGAGAGGGGATGGTTACTCTGGAGTCGAAACACAAAAGGTTCTACCACCTTGCATCATAGTAAAAGCAACTCTTTATAAATATATTTTACATATCATTCTATGTCCTCGTCGGAAACGTAGTGTAATATCGGAGTGTACGAAGGATAACTTACTCCATATTCTATAACAACCACAAAACAGTCATAGTAGTTGCCAAATACTTACCTTAGCAGCGTCGGTGATGGATATTTGCCATATTGCACAAAACGATTTCAATGATAATGCCGATTCGAGGTAAGTACATGCGCAAAGCTTATGGCGCTCTCATGGGATTGCGTCTAATTAGTACACGTTAATAATAAACTCAGCAACAACACGAAAGTTCGAATGGATCCTTAAATTCTTTAGCCTAACAATACCGGCAGGACCATGATATCTATTAATATCCATTGAAATAAGGAAAGAAATTGTAAAGCAAATGGCAAAATTATCTTATCTCTTATTACTTTAGGTAACAGGTTACTATCTCCCATAGACATTACAACTATAATTAATATATACTATGTAATGAATACTATAAAACAGTAGTTCTGTGCATTTATGTTATTAGTAACTTATGGTTTATGACTTATATAAGGTTTACATAAAACATAGAATCAAATCAATCACCCTTTGTGAAGGTGGTAGAACCCTTTGTGGTTCGACTCCGGCGGCACCACCGCCACACCTATTTCTACCTAATAACATCAGTGTTAGGCGCTGCTGTGTTCCGGTTTGAAGGGTGTGGTAAGGGAGACAGACTTTTCCGAGGCGTTCCAGCTTAGTCCTCAGGGGTAGCAGCGCATCTATGGCTGACCTCAGGTAGGAATATCTAATCCTATCTGGGGTTGATTACAGATGTCCATGGGCGGCAATAGCCACGTACCATCAGGTGGATTGCATGCTCGTCTGCTACTCCTATAATAAAAAAAAATCAAAACCAATGTTACTAAAAAACAAAAATACATGTTAATGTCACAATCAAAACTCTACAGCATTAATAAAAGTTAAAGCTACTAAATCATCATACATTGTTTCGTCATTTCATTCCAAAGCTGACTAAACGTTGGAACTTTTTCTCCAAAATCCGTAACTAACTGGGCATATCGCGGCCCATTAAGATAGTTAGAGCAATTACCCAGATTTGCATACTGCTGGAAAATTATTACCACGTACAATTTCCCTCATGTGAGATGACGCTTACGATAAACCTACGTTTTATATCTCACTTTATGAGCTATATGATAAACACATGTGAATGAGAAATACGTCATTGAGTACATTTTATAATGTATAGGTAATAGATAGGTAGGTTGTAATTTTATTAATAGTGTTATATATATAATAATGATCTTTCTTGTGGAAAAGAAAACGAAATTTGTTGTTCTGTAAAATAGAAAAACGACATTAAACGTTTTTTATTCCACTAAAACATTTGTCTATTTAAATATATGTGACATAGAATTTAATGTCTCAAATAAATAGACAATAGAGAAAAAGTTCATAGATAAAAAAAATAAATTAACTTTTTCTTTACATCTCCCCCCCTGGAGAAAGAAAATAATAATAATAATACTAATAATAATTACAATTAAAGTTAACTTAATTCATCTTCTTATCTTTCATTTTACTCATCTTCGTTTTCCTCTTCTTCTTCATCTTCTATTCTCATTCTAGGAACTGGAATCAGTTTTGTAATATGGAATAGATTTGATTCAGATTTATTGTGACCTGTTTCAATTTTGTATATTGAGTTTGAAATCTTTTCAGTAATTTTATATGGTCCAATCTTTAGTTCATCTAATTTCTTCCTGTTTAATTTATTTCCATTTTCAACATACACCATATCTCCTACATGGAATTCATGGTGTTTTCGATTTTGTCGAATAAAGTTTTATTATAGTTATGTGATTTCATCGTGTTATCCAGTGCTGTTTGTCTGTCTTTGATCCAATCATTATTAGATTTGTTTTCCTTCAATTCTTCTGGTAGAATTCTACTATCCGTACCATATAAAAGATAACTTGGAGTAAAGCCAGTAACCGTGTGATTAGTATCATTATATTTATTCACGCACTCTCGAGCTATTGTTGTCCACGCCATTTTCTTTCCTTTTTCATTTATTTTGCATCTGATTTTATTCACCAATGTTTGATTCAGTCTTTCATTTAGACCATTCGAGAATGGTGCATTTACTGCCGTAAAAACCACTGGTATTCTTTTTTCATTCAGAAAATTCTTAAATTCTTTCGAATTGATACCCGGGTATTGATCAGTGAGAAGCATACCAATATCTCCTGTTTCCAATGTATCTTTGACCAATTTTATAAAATCTCTTGCATTCTGGGTCTTTGAAGTCAAAATAAACGCATATCTTGTGAAATGATCTACCAACAGGTGTAGATATTTTTTTGTTGACCGTGAACCTCCGAAACCTCCAATTGTATCTATTGAGACAATTTCAAAAGGTTTTGTTGCTGGCCCTAAATGGGACATCAAGCCAAATTTCTTAAGTCCTCTTGATTTATTTTTTAAACAAATCTCACAACTTTTACAAATTATTTTTATATTTTTTGTCAAATTTTTTTCTGTATAGAGTGGACAAATTGTCTTTTGCATTTGTCGAATTCCAATATGGCATAAGTTTTCATGTATATTTCTAACGAGTTTAATGCTAAATTCTTCTGATAGTATTATCTTTTGCTGCCTCCTAAAATTTTTAAAATATATACCCTTATTTTCAATTAACTTGTTTATGTTATTTTGTATTTCCATATTCTTATTCTGATCCTTTAAAATATCTTCCATCTTTATTAAATTGACAATTTTTAATTGTTCATCTTTATTCTCATCGGGTTCTAATACGGGATTCCTGCTTAAACAGTCAGCTTCTAAATTTGTTTTACCTGGAGCATATTTGATTTGAAAATCATATTGAGATAAATAATATGTCAAATCTCCTAACTCTTCATCTGTTCTAGATTTTAGGTTCATATTTTCCAACGGTTTGTGGTCTGAATAAACTGTAAATGTTTTACCTATCAACCAATATTGCCAATATCTCACAGCTTCTTTGATAGCTAAACATTCCAAGTATATTGCTTTCTTTTTCTTTTGAGCTTCATTGAGTTTTTTCGAAAAGTAAGCTACTGGTTTTTCTTTTCCGTCTGTTTGTATTTGTTTTAAAATAGCACCAATACCTTCTAAAGAAGCATCAGTATAAATATTTATGGGTAAATCTTGATCGAATATTTCTAAGACTGGTTGTGAACATAATAGGTTTTTCATCATCTCAAATGCTTTCTGGCATTCAGCAGACCAAACAAACTTTTGATTTTTCCTGAGTAATTTATGTAATGGGTCTAATACTATTGCACTCCTTGGTATATATTCATGGTAAAAATTTATCTTTCCTAGAAATTGTCTTATATTTTTTTGCGTCTTTGGAACAGGAAATTTTTTTATCGAAACTAAATTGTCTTTTATTGGTCTTATACAATTATTTTGTATTATATGGCCCAAATATTTCACTGAATATATATAACTATAATATATAATATATTATAACTGTTTATAAGTATTTAACAAAATAAAGTTTATAAGAATGCGAGCCCAAATACAAAATTACTACTTTTACTTAAAGGAATTACAATCCCATAGTAATTGATACAGCTGAAACTATATAATCCAGAATTTTTAAAATGATTCATAGCTGGATAGAAATAGAACAAGCTCATTAAAAAAACACTGTAGTGTCACACCATAGTGAACTGTAAGTAATTTTCACACAAAAAACGTAAATGGATTCTGAATAAACAAGCTATCCTATGGGACTCTACCCTTGTGCACTTACGTGCATTGTTTCTTAGTATACTCCTACGCTTAAACTCCAAACATTATTTGGGATTAAAGTGACTATTACTGTCTAAAAAGTAAAATTAATCTGTCGAATTCCCCTTTGAAATCGACGTAATTTATTGCACTTTTTTCTACTTTGTAAGACTTTGTCATTGCTCAAATAAGTAAGTATGAAAGGAGTTAAATGTCCGTAGGCTTATGATGAAAATGGCTAAATTATTTGAACGAAATTATCTCAAAGTAAGCATTCTTCACAACAATAAAATAAGAATTTGAATCTCAAAAAATCCTCAAAAGTAGGAACAATACTTACAACAAGTAAGTAAACAAGAACAAACCAAGTGAACTAAGCATGTTAACAATTTAATATACTTGAAGTAACATTAATACGAATAATAGCCCATTAACCTTATCTGAAACAAATTAAAACTAACTTTAGTCACGTCCAAAACACAACATGCATTACAGTTCATGAAGGTAATCTGGCATCTGAGTTATCGTTCGTGCTATGCATTGTATTATGTGACATGCTATTATGTTATAGAAGTAACAAACGGTCATACAGTCCACATGAGTGGACACCGTTACTCATGGACAACTGTAATCAATTCTAAAAGACCAAAAATCGTACTGTCGATAAAAAATATGATCCCGGAGATAGAAGCAATAAACACATATACAGATTTCCCATATACGCCATATGATAGAGAAGTTTAGGCGGCCTAGGTCCCCCTACTCCTAGTACGGGAGAGAAAAGACCATCTAACAGGAGGACCGTTTTTGTTTTTCTCCGACATATTTCCAAAAACAAGCGCCAACACTACTAGGCATAAGTGGTGGTGGTTCCTAAATCGAACAACGTAGAGTTCTATCTACTCCTACAACTAAGTGAATTCAACTTACATTAGCAACATGATCATCAACCCATTACTGTCCCTCTGCTGGGCACGGATTTCCTCTCATAATGAGAAGGATTAGGCCATAGGCCACTGCGCTGGCCAAGGTTGAATTGGTAGACTTTAAATACCTTTGAAAACGGATTTTTTAAAGATTTCTTAGGTATGCAGGTTTCCTTACGATGTTTTTCACCGTTTAAGCAAGTGATAGTTAATTTCTATTATTTTTAAGCACTTAACTTTTAAAAATCTAAGGAGCTTAAGATTTTAACTTCGGACCCCTCGATCAAGAGGCCCAGTTTCTTAACCAGCAGGCTTTCGCTACTTAGTTACATGCTTCAACTTACTTGATATATGGGAACAACTAAGTACATAAAAGTTCTCAATCAATTAAATGATTCAATGCTTTCAATTCGATGCTTCCTCTGGATTTATAGTCTCATGAATTCAATTGATTCCCTTAGCATCCAGCTAAGGATGACAATGTAAACAGTGTAACAATTCGGTCCAGCGCATCTAATTCAGTATGACAGTGGGTAATATAATTCAGTATGACGTACCTAACTTGATCGAATGTGTCACTGACGACCTAATACTAATAGACACCCAATAGGTAATATAAGGCTAGATGTTCATAACTATTAAGAATCATTTTGTCAATTTTTTACCTACTGCCATTGCCTGTTAACCTACCAAAGATCGAAATTTCACAATGACAAATATTGCCCGTTATTAATAATCAATCCATCCAATGTTTTGCTTACGTTAAATGTCGAAATATCGATGTTTACCTTTGACAATTATTTCATACTAGAAATTTTAAATTTTCGATCATTGCTAAACAAAACTTGTGTAAATTGAATTTTAATAATGCGCGTATCTAATTGTCTAATAACTAATTGTCTAATATCAATCTTTGGTAGGCAAAATATTCGATATTGTTTAATTATAACTGGCGTAGGTCGAGCTTAACTCGGATAGAGTTAAAATAACCACAAGAACAATCCAATAATAACAGGCGTAGGCGTGCCGTACAAGCGTGGGATCTATGAAACTCGATGTCACAATTGGAAACGTCTGTAATTTACCGTAAGAGTACATAGACAAATATTTCCCATACCAGTCTGACACGATGGTTCCGGGTTTTGTCTCCTAATCTAATTGATGAATTTAGATAACTGTCCTGGGTCTGGGTGTTTTTGCATGTAAATTAAAATATACGAACAGAATTGAAGAGTCTCTTTGTAAAAGCAAAATTACAGGTTTTTGCTAAATTCATTCTGACGGAACTTTCATTGACAGTTAGCTGATGATATAATTAGTAACAAAGGCTACGTTTATTTAAGAAAAATACTGCGAAAAAATTAAACGCATGTAGTAAAATAAAACTATTTCTTCGATCAATTTACAACTTTTATTATTCTCGCGCAAAATCCAATTTTAACGTCATGAGCGTTATTTTTTTATGCTAACTCATACAGTCGTGTAGCGCATACAGCCAGTGTAATGTAATACGATATAATTAATTAAAATAATACTGTAATTAAATAATTTGAATATATTTCTAACACATGAAATATCTCAAGTAGTTACACTCATAAACGCGGGTGATACCAAGAGCATAGGTTGAATTTAAATATAATACAAATACAATTTCATCCACACAAGTATCTCCTTCGCATCAATACAGGAAAATCCAAGATAATGGCTATTTTCTCCAGTATTAAGTCTTCGCAAATAGCCCGTAATGGCGTACGAAAAGCGGCAACTAAGTTGTCAAAACTCTGCCCCTATTCGGCCCACTCATAAAAGTTAGCCGGAATCGTTGGCCCCTGTAATTCTGTTTAGTGTTTTTAAACTTAATAGTTAATTATTATACGAAAATAGATACACTATCGTTATGCAAGTTTGAGTATAAATTGCTTAAATAACTGTTGTCATCCAAAGATACAAAATTGTAATTTTAATTTAAATAAAGATTTACTCGTACATACAAGGCACGCAAAGTTAATCATCAAATTCTGTTAAAGATTTCTATTACTCAAAATCACTGTTTTTTTATTCAGTACAAAAGTTATTAAAAAACAAAATTGTATTTTTTTTTATAATATAGGAGTAGCGGACGAGCATACAGTCCATCTGATGATAAGTGGCTACTGCCGCCCATGGACATCTGTAATCAACCCCAGATAGGATTAGATATTCCTACCTGAGGTCGGCCACAGATGCGCCGCTACTCCTGAGGACTAAGCTGGAACGCCTCGGAAAAGTCTGTCTCCCTTACCACAGCCTTCAAACCTGAACACAGCAGCGCTTAACACTGCTGTTATTAGGTAGAAATAGGTGTGGCGGTGGTGCCGCCGGAGTCGAACCACAAAGAGTTCTACCATCTTACAAAATATGTATGATTAATTTTGCGCCACCCTGTATAATATGAAGTACGATGTATGTACGGGCTAATATTGCATTAAAAATGCATGAACCTTAATTCAGAAGAGAAAAGCTTCAGAGATTTTATCATAATTTGCTTTATATAGGTATCTTGAAAATATAAAAAGGCAAGAATCCGTAAATAATGAACGAAACAAACATCTCGTAAATGGAAACGAGATGAGGTGATAATACGTACTATACATTACATAAGGCCGTTGTTCGCTTATCTCAATTCCAAGCTTATGTATATGTGTTATAGGCAAACTCCGAAGCTCCGGCGCTCCTAGGTTGGACTGGTCAATCCTCAGGTCAGACTGAATGACTTAGTCAAAGCCCAAACAAATGTAAATTTTCGGCCTTTGACTAAACAATTTTCGTCAAACCTGGGAGAGACTAATTTGGTCAGGCAAACGTCAAAACACAATTTTATTAAATCGGGGTTTGACGAGTCAAACTCCGATATAGGTATGAAGTGTCTTATCTTCGTATATTTGGAAGCATTTTATCATTTAAGCAGCTTTCAAGTCTTAAGAACCGCTTAACTCTGCCAGTTCTGACACCTGATTGGTCAGCTTACGTGATTTTCACTTTTATATTTGAGATGCTTTGAGAGAATGCCGTGTGGCATTAGGCCCACCTTTTGTACGATGTGCAATAAAGTATAAAATAAATAAATAAATGCTTTGGAATATACGGAGGTTAGTTTGTAAGATTAGGTATAAAAAAATAACATTTTTAAAATTTTGATGTTTATTGTTTTAATAATTTAAAAAAACCTAACCTAACCTAACCTAACCTAACCTATATATATATACATATTATATATCTTTCTCACAAATCAGAATCAATTTTTAAATTGTCTTAAAACATTTTTGCTTATTAATAGCTTTAATTAAAAAATCCTGCTTGGGGCCGCCCGTATAAAATTGCGAGGACCTCTCAGCAGTATAATCTTGTAAATCCGCCTTCAGCGGAAAAAAAAAAAAAAAAACCTAACCTAACCTAACCTAACCTAACCTCACTCATCTTCAATTTTACACAATTACACGCCCGCACGCTCAATGAACGAACATGAAATGACAAAACAATCGGTCGGAACACCGCAAGAGACATTATGAACCTGTTTAAACATGTTCAGATCAACGTTTGACCGAGTTTTGCAGTCGCTTCTAGGATTGACTAGGCCAAAACCGAAACAGAATAATTTACTTTCGACGTTTGACTGAAAAGTTAGGAGCTCCTAGGTTTGACTAAAAATACTTCAGGCAAAGGGCGAAAATGAAATGTATTTCGGGGATTGCCTGATGGCTTTGGCCAAACCTAGGATAAACCAGTCCTTCCGCGAAGAGACTGTGTATCGGACTTTGACTATAACATATGCAACGCACTTAAATAATTGGCTATGAGTAAATCGACCTCGCACACTGAAGGTTCCGTGCGACCAAAATTGACATTACTTTATGTTTTTAGTATTTGTTATTATAGCTGCCAGTGAAGTAAATCCATTGTGAAGATTTGAATTATCTACCCGCTATCCCTGTCTCAGGGCTTTATCTCCTGAACCATAGGAGACGAACAGAAGGACAGACAGCGGAGACTTAGCAATAGCTATGTTCCGTTTTTACCCTTTGGGTTTTTTTTTTGTTAACGAGGGTGAAACCTTCAAAAGGTACCCGGTGCCATAGGAGTGACGCCGGGTTATGTGGGACTTTTACCGCACTAAAACTCCCCCGGTGATCGTCCTCGGCGTTTGGTGGAGAACTCCGGGATCTCCAACGGAACACAACCGGAGTCCTCCTAATGCAATTCCCTTCTATCGGGCTCTGCCCTGGGGAGAGTAATTTACGCTCCTCTCACATCCCCTGGTGATTACAGCGATATGCGACCACACAAACCGCCGTCCTTCCCGGGGTCGCTTGCTCAACCGTTTGAGCTCCCACTTTTAATCGCCTCTTACGACAGGCAGGGGATACCATTCTGCCCCATTCTGGTCCCGGTACTACAGATACATCCCTTTGGGTACCCTAAAAACATTGATAGTGTGATACATAAACTTGTAACGCCATCTCTTTTCATACGATGAGAATTGACACAAACTAACTATAAGAAAGTCATTCATTCACACAAGCCAAGGACACTCGTAACAAGTTCCACTGATGATCTATTTGTCTATAAAACATACCTGCGTAAAGTTACAAGATAAAGGCACTCAATATTCGATAGCACACGTATATTCGATGTGAGGTACTGCGATAAACACGTATTAGAGAAACTTTTGGAGGCTTCGCTTTCCAAACATAAATATTGTTAAGCATCGGCTTCGTTTCCGTTTGTTTGTCGTTTATATTAGAATGACGTATGGGATAAACAATAAAATAATACTACTCTTTATGAATTTGTGGGCGGTGTTTTTCCCCCACGCAAAAAGATCTTCTCGTCAAAGTGTTTTTGTTAAACGAGTTAAATGATTTGACTTTTATGAATGATTATTATTAGGTTTTCCTTGATAGGTTAACATTGTTTATTTATTGTAATTAACTTTGTTTTGTTATTATTATTTTATTTCCTAAGTCCCTTACAGATCTACTGTAAGTGTACATTGCTTTAAAATCATGTTTCCAATAAAATAACAGTCGTTACATCGCAAACTTAATACCGAATTAAATGGTGACTAAAAAAAATATTGTTTTGTTAAGTTCTTTAATAAAAAATATGATTTCTTAACGTGTGGATATTTTTGGGAAATCTCGACCGAATCCAAAATATCGAAGGACCTGTGGAAAGTTCTGTAACACCTAAACTAAATATACTTCTTTGTAAAGTATTTTTAAAACAATTTATAAGAAACTAACTACTTAAAAAGCATAGTACATAGTTATGACACGCTACCCTAAATATACGTATGTCTTAGGCAATGTAAAACAAACTATCTACTTACAACAGTTAGTTATGACACAAAGTAAACAGTAAACCGCAGGCTACCGGGGCCCGCAGCTGCCAAGCAACCCTTAGGTTTAACTTCCCTCTTACATAAACTTGTATAACCTTTGGTAAGTTAACATTTGTGACCTATTGCGCTACTAAATAAATTAAGTCTTATATAAACTTACGTGTTTATAACCAATCTATCCTGTTTTTGGTTACTAACGAATTTAGATAATTTGTAGTAGGCAGAAATAATTATCATAATTTATGCATGGGCATTTTAAAATATTTACTATACTAAATAATCTATATATTAACAATAAAAATATAATACTAATAAAATTAAAATTGATTAATATTAAAAAATAAATTAAACTTATAAGATAAAGATGTCGTACAAAACTCCAACTTCTGGCATAGTGCCCAGAACGCTGGCAGCGCTGCCTCGCTGTATGGCGAGGCTAATTTTTTGGGCAAAAAAGCTGCCAGCCCTCTGGTGACCCGAAGCGAGGATAAACCGATGGGACCACTCTTTCATGAAAAGTTTCATGTCAGTCGACCACGGACCCAACGCCAGCAACCCAGCGCCGCAAACTCATAATCTTTTATAATACATAGTAGCATATTTGCGGCGCTTGAGAAACTGAGCGCGGTCGACTGCTGCCCCAACACTATTGCAGGTGTAATGTATGTAGGCAGAAATTGTCAAATTTCGTTTTTCGGTAGGCTAAAATTGGACGGATGATTATTGAGAGGCGTTAGTGTAAACTCATAAATATTTACACGTACATTCGTACGTTCGTAAGTAACATAAGGTTTTAACAAAATTATCGTAAACTAGCTGACCCGGCAAACGTTGTGTTGCCATATAAATAAAAAAATGTTAAGAGTGAACCACTCTTATCACTTAGGGGTATGAAAAATAGATAGTAGCCGATTCTCAGACCTACTGAATATGCATATAAAATTTGGTGAAAATCGGTAAAACCGTTTTGGAGGAGTACGGTAACTAACATTGTGACACGAGAATTTTCTTATTGTAAATATTTTTTATGTAATATATAGTTCTACATAAATTATATCAAGATGTTATGTGTACATTGTAAACAATACAAGAGTGCGCCCACTCGATTTGCTGCATTTAAAAACTTGTTACAGAAATTTCAAAACTTTACACAATTTTAATACGTTTTACTTTCAATTCACTACATTCCTTTAGTAATCGACAAGTAGTAAATACATACAATTAATAATAACAAATTATTTTGAAAACAATACTTTATATATCTGATTTTCATAGTCACTGCAAATATAAGAAGTGATATTTACTTAAAACAAATTATAATACTTACACCAAAATTACATTTTTAATATTCTGTACAAAATGATCAAATCATAAGATTTAATCGTACAGAAACATATAAACATTTCTTACTCCAATTTATGGTCTTATGCACCAATAAGCACGAATTCCTTATCTCCATTCACGAACCCTTCCATACAGAAATCAAGTACAATCTAACCACGCTCAAATTAAAACGGCTTTTTACATCTAAAGGTGAATTGCTTGCATTAACCCTGCTCATACTGAACAAAGCGGGTTTGGCTTGTACCTTCGTTTCGGTTAGATAAGTAATTCCAGTGTATTGGGAAGGTCTAATCAAAGACGTTTTGTTATCTGTATTTTACCTAGTTCAACAGTAACAATCATGCATCTGGGCTTCGTCATCGTCAACTCATTATTATACCATTACTGTCTACTGCTGGGCACTACTCTCCTTGAAGCGTGAGAGGATTTCTTGCTACAGGTTCCCGTCTTGGTCAAATGCTAATTATACTTTTTCCATTTCTTTATTTTCTCCATGACGGATCGACGCACATGTAATTTTTTATTTACCTTAAAATGTCATACAGATAATACTGTACTTCATGGACAGGTAGTGATGTACTTCACATAATGATTACTATAGGAGCTATAATGATAAACGTAACACGATAACAGACACTTTTTTTTACAAAATGTAAGACACTAAACTACTGCCGGATACATTTGTACAAATGTATTAACTATAATATTATATATCATTACAAGATGTTACACGTATAAATTTTTGATTGATAATGCCTACTTCTTTAAAATTTTCGAAGCTGTTGTAAAATAAGTAGATATATACTCGACAGTGACAGTAGGTACTCGACAATGAAACGAATTATCAAAAGTATCAACATGAGTAAATTGTCTTATTTTTCTTACGGCGTAAGCTTTGTTGTATTTGTCTTCGTTCAAAATACATATAATAAATATATTAGATCGATATCATTGCTTATTTGGTCACAACACTACAAAGAACTGTCATCGAGAAAATAAAGAAATGGAAATAGTATAGTAGACTTTACACTCATTTGATATTTTTTTCCGTGTAGGTTTCCTCACAGTGTTTTCCTTCACCGTTTAAAAAGTGACAATTAAATTTTATAGACATTATTACTATTCTATCTTATCGTGGGTACCGTTGAATGACTAAATATAACTCGAGGGGATGAGGAGCAACATCATTCGAGGAAGTAGTTTATCTACTACAGTCACTCACACAAAGTCAAACGCTGCGGAGGTGGTCAAAGGATAAATCACGAGTCTCATTCAACATGTGCTTTATTTTTCTCAAGTATACAAAAAACTGTTATTTACAAGTATTTAACATTGAATTATTCAAATAAATTAATGATAAGCAAAATATTAATGAAAAAATTGCAAAAAGCCAACGGCACGCGGTGTTCCCAGGCGGTCACCCATCCAAGTACTGACCGCGCCCTACGTTGCTTAACTTCGGTGATCGGACGAGAACCGGTGTATTCAACGTGGTATGGACGTTGGCGACAGAAGGAACAAAATTGGGATACACAACCAACACTCAATATTAAACATTTTAACGACCTGCGTGGAGGAACGGGTGCCATACGTCTGACGCGCAGAGGGTCCCGGGTTCGTTCCCCGACCAGACAGATTTCTAAATGATACATTTAGGTTTCTGGGTCTGAATGTTTGTGTTATTGTCTCTGTGTGTGTCCATTGCTCCCACGATACAGGGCATCCTAGTGTGGGGCTGTGAGTGTAAAAAGCGAAAGCGTTATGTGTTAATCGTTTATTAAAATTTGAATAAAAGAACTCGGAAATTATTTTTCCTTAAAATACTTCTGCTCCACAAATGCTCCACAAATTGGCTAGAATTTCTAAAATTGAAACAACACCCAATATTATGTATACTACAGTATTACAGTAGAGACAGTAAAATATACATAACTATACTTAACTATACATAACTTTGTCTTGATATCTTACATGTAAAGTGTTGAAACTTAATTAAACTCACATTAATGGGTGTTGCCCATTACATTATTATATTTAAAGTGATTAGACCTTTCCAGTCGGCGGGAATATCTCATCTGACCGAAATGAAGGTCCGAAATGCCATTATTCGGGCCAAATTAATCTTTTTGGAAAATTATTTGCTTACAATATAGTAGAATTGCGTAAATCATCACAGTGAGCATATTTGTTTTATTACAAGTTTAAAAGTAATAGACCTCTGTGTTTCGACTCCGGAGGCAACATTGTCACACTTGTTTCTGGCTAATAATAAGTGTTAAGCGCTTCTGTATTCTAGTTTAAAGGGTGTGGTTAAGGAGACACACTTATTGACGGCTTTCTAAGTTAGCCCTCAGGTGTAGCAACACATGTGTGGTTGACCTCAGGTAGTACTCTAATCTTATCTGGGGTTGATTACAGACGTCCATGGACGGTAGTAGTCACTTAGGATCAAGTAAACTTGTCCCTGTAGTTCCGGGACCACAATAGGGCTACGGTATCCCCTGCCTGTCGTAAGAGGCGACTAAAAGGGGCTTCCGGGGTTGCGGGTGGCGAGAGTGGGAGCTTGAACCGCCCGGCCAGCGACCCCGGGAAGGACGGCGGTATGTGTGGTCGCATACCGTCGTGCACATCAGACGGAGTGGCGAGCACCACGCTCGCCTGGGCGGAGCCCGACGGGGCAACGCGCTAAGAGGACTCCGGTTGCGTTCCTTTGGAGATCCCGGAGTCCTCTACGCAGCGCCGAGGACGGCCACCGGGGGGGTTTTAGTGCGGTAAGAATCCCACATAACCCCGTGTCTCTCCCACGGCATAGGGTACCTTTTGAAGGTTTCCCCCTCGTATACAAAAAAAAAAGGATCAAGTGAACTGCTTGCTCGTTTGCTACGATGCAACTTGTGGTAAGTGACCACCGCGAATGCATAAGTGTGAAGATTGTGCCTCCAGAATCGAACCACGACGGGTTCTTTGTGTTTATTTATTTATTTATTTATTTATTTATTTACATGCCAACAGCAACACACACAATACATTATATAGTACTTAGAAGTACACTATAGTAGTATTAATAATATAAGGTTCGTATGAGTGCCAATTATAGGCATGAACAACGTTTATATTATATTAGTCTGTATCTTTAATTTGTATGGAACAAATCGAACCATACGCAACCATTATAAGGGGTCGAACACAAAACTGCGATGCGACGCGATGCGAATTCGCAACGCAGAAAATTGCGATGCGAATTGCTGCGATGCGATATCGTGCGGCGTAGCGTCTCTCAGGGTGACCAACAACAACAACCACTGTGCGATGCGAATCAATTCGCAAGTTCTTGCGATGCGTCGAGGGAGCTCGCAGATTTTTGCGATGCGACGTCGCATCGCAGTTTTGTGTACGAACCCTAATGCAGACTGCGCATGGTAATAATGAAACAACCGCAACTGTTGCCCACTAGTTTCGATCTGTGCCATTTAACTATGATATAAGTTCTACTGATATAAGTAGTGGGACAGTAATGGGTTGCTGATGATGATGATAAGTGCTACTTATGTGTTGATACCATTAGGTTATTAATTACTATAATTTGTAGCTGATTTAATCTAATTTATGCAAATTAGACCAGTCATTAACATGCACCAAAGATAGGCAGTAGCGTCAAACGTTTAGATATTCACGACGTGCTAAATGACCTACGCCTGGATCGTCCCAGGGGATTGATATGACGTACGGGGACTTCAGTTAATTGGAAATGAAGCAGGGACCCGAATTCGCATGTCACTGTAGGTTGGACCTATTAATAGAGATACGTGGATATTGTAGACGTGATACTATGCCATAGATTAGTAAAGATACTTCGCCGCCTTAAAATTGAATGAAGCCACAAACGGCTTATTTTAGTAAGTTATTTTTTTGAATCCTTGACAAATAAAAACATTTTTAGAGAAAATTTACGAATAAATAACTAATTTACGTAATAATTACGTAATTTAAGTAATAAATAAACAATTATTTCAAATATTTTAGCACGGAGAAGTGGCAAAACTTTTTTACGCAATTATTTCAATTCTCAAAACTGGGTACAATTTCTTGTTACGAGTGAGTAATCTTTACTAATCTATGTACTATGCGTAATACTCATAGTACGGTATGATGTGATAGCCTAGTGGTTCAAACCCCAGGTATGCGCTTTAAAATTTTCAAAGTTATGTACGTATGACAACCTATTAAAATTAATTATAACTTGTTGTAACGATGAAGGAAATACTTACACCGAGAGTTCTTAAAAAATCCTCATAAAGATAGATAAAAACAGCTGTTATTCGATGCTAGAAATAATTCAACCACAGCGGTACGTCCGCCACGTTGCTGTATTGAAGAGTAGTTTGAAGGGTGAAGGCATTTAGTGTAATTTTTTTTTAATATAATATAAGAGTAGCAGACGAGCATGCAGTCCACCTGATGGTAAGTGGCTACTGCCGCCCTTGGACATCTGTAATGAACCCCAGATAGGATTAGATATTCCTACCTGAGGTCGGCCACAGATGCGCCGCTACCCCTGAGGACTAAGCTGGAACGCCTCGGAAAAGTCTGTCTCCCTTACCGCACCCTTCAAACCGGAACACAGCAGCGCTTAACACTGCTGTTATTAGGTAGAAATAGGTGTAGCGGTGGTGCCGCCGGAGTCGAACCACAAAGGGTTCTACCACCTTTTAATTTAATTTAGTGTTAACCATTGTCTGTCTACGGTGATCACTAATTTCAGTTAGGCTGCAAGCTTTGCTGCTAAAATTGCATATTAAAGGTAAGTAGGTACTTACGTTTACCACTCACACCGACAGACAAAACCAGCATGGCGATCACCGAGACAGTTAATAAGTGTTGCGGCATTTTTTACCTGGAAAGAAGAAACAACTATTAAAAATCGTTTAAAATAATGTAAAATATTATATGATTATTTTTTTAAGTATATTAATGCTATTTAAAACTATGTATATATTTGATTCAAGCATTGTAAAACTAGTAAAATATCGATAAGTAATAGACTCTCATTTACAGAAATATAGAGTTAAAATTGTCATTAAAGTCAAAATTAATGTAACTGTGATCTGCGTAAATTAAATAAAATAAGTTTACAACTACCAAAAAGAGCTAAGAGTTAATAATCTGTTTCGAAACTAAAATAAACCTGAAAAAGTCTAAGCCCTCTGTAGTCTCATTACTACAAAAAGTCAAACAGTTAGGAAAAGGGACGACACTAATCTAGAATGAGTAGCATAAATTCTATCAAATTTAAAGTAGAACTATAAGTTTCGTGTATTTAACTTTTATAATAAATCAATTCTGTCGGAGATATATTTGTTATAACTAAAAGTGATAAAACTTATTCGTATCTATTATATTATTAAAGAACAGAATCAATATATGTATTTAAAATACAATATTTTTAGGCATTAGGCATCTTAAATATATTTAGAAAGCATACAGCCCTGTTAGCATAAGTAGACTCGACTGTGAATAATGTGTTTAACAACCCATATACTCGTAGGTGTTTTTCTTCGGCACATAAACAAGTCTTCAGTGACATTGAACAATTATACAATTAAATTTATTTTCGGTCATTATTGAACGAAACCTCGCGAGTTCAAAGCGTCTAAAACAAAGACTTTATATATTTTTTATTTATTCTTTGTTTAGTTATTCTTTTTGAGTTACGTCGTTACTTAATGTAAGGTCACGTAATATTGATTTTTCGACTGAGATTATAATTACGCAAAAGTTTAAGTTATTATAACATAAAAAAAAATATTCTAATATAATACTTATAAAAAATTCCTCGATAATAACTTTTAGATTTTTTTAGTCATATTGAGTTTTTATTTCCACTCATTAGAAAAAAAGTATAAAAATACAATGGAATGGCAACTGATGTGTATCTAGTATGTATACTAGAAAGATATATCAGCTTATGGTCTAAACAAGAAGCAAGTTGCGAAGCAATTAGTACCTACAAAAGCTTGGAAAATGTAAATATAGAAATGAAACATTTTACCAATCGTGGTTTAACTCCGGTGAGACCAGCGGCAAACCTATTTGACCCTTATACGTTTATACCACATATGCGTTACTACACTTCAGGACTAAGTTGGGTTGTCTCGAATTATTATATCTTGCTTCAAGCGCATAAAAGTGCTGTTATTCAAATCAAAAATATTTTATTCTTAGTAGATTATTTACAGATCTCTTTTTGATCTTCAATATATTTACCACCACTTCACAAGGTGTCATATAATAATATTAGATAGAAACAAGATTGGTTGTGGTGCCTGCGGAAACACATAGGGTTCTACCACATTCAATTATCTGTCATAAAATATCTCGTAACATAACAAATGCATGCAGGAATTTAAAATTAAAAACCCGTGTAACGTATACCGGAGAGGAAGACGTCAGATCTAGCGACGAGTAATCCGATTAGGCGAATCCTTCACGTCGCTCGTACAAACTAGTTAGAACGATACGAATTTTACGTGTACAAATTTTCAAAAACTGTCGGCATATAGCTTTATTTTAACAATTTAGGTTACTTGTAAGAACAATAATGTATTATATAGTGACCATTTCAATTTTATATTTTACGTCCCTTCCTTGCAACACTTTTGAAAATTTTGATCAACCTAGATCTTTTCAAAATCACATGTACCTATTTTATGCCAAATATTTTTAGGTATTATAATTATGTCAAAATCAATTCAGCCGTTTTCAAGATTTACTTCATTGGGAAAAAAAGCTAGAAAGGATTCGACACCAACATCATCGCCACACGAATTCCTAAATTCACAAGATCTATGAGAGAAATCTACTTTCATTTGAATGCCATAATAACATTATCATTTACATGCATTACTGGGATTCCAACCCTGAATTTCCACCTGTCAGACCGGTATGGTGACTGGTCCGGCGTACTATAAATTCAAAAGTACTAACGCAAATCAAACGAAGTATATCAATACTCGTCCTTGTTAGAAATATATCCAAATTATTTTATTATAGTATTATTTTAATCAATTATTTTGTGTTATTTTCATGATGTGTTATTTTTATAATAATAGGTTCCCATTTATATAGTCACTGGCCGGTACGATTGTATGCGTTATCATAATAAAAAAATAGAACCCTCTTGACTTTAGTTGTATTTTACGCGGGAATAATAAAAGTGGTAAATTGGATCAAGAAATAATTTTATTCTTTTATACTTATTATCTTTTAAAGTAATATTACAATAGAACTATATTTTTTGTTTAAAATGTGCAACAGAAGAACAAAAACTTGCCAACAACACAAGAACAAAAGAAGAAAATACTGTTTGGTCTTTGTAATGTAACATGGTTGGGAATATACCTAATATAATTAACCCAAGCAAACAGACAGAACAAAACAATTTTCTTGTTCTTCGGGGATTTAAGTCTAACAATTGTAAACAGGGTAGAGGGAAACTGTAGACGTTTAATTATGGTGTGTATTTGAGAAATGAAAAATTTGAAGTTTCGTATTTAATTGCACACATACCTATTCTATCTGAAAATCGTAATTCGTTATCCATGCAGATAAATAAATATGTAATCTGTAATTTCACTGTTTAAGCAACTAATATTTAATATCTATAACGCAAAAATATTATACGGAGACATCAGAGATAGGTATGTGTCTGGATTTGAACCTCGGACTGCCAGAGTTATCTGTGTATTCGGCATGAACTATCACTTGTTTATATGATATAGGAAAATAATGATATAGGAATATCAATTTCAAAATATGTAAAATCTACAAATCCACACTTTGCCAGCTTGAAGGAGTGTGGACTAAACCATTTTCCTTCAGAGAGAAGACTCGTTTCCACAATAACAGCGGGATAATAATGTGTTGACGACCATCCATACCCCTACCCTATTAAGAGGCATACGAGGCAGCGTTACCACTTTCGTTAAAATACTAACAATTAATCAATTTCTTAGGGTACGTTGCATTGAAAGCCCGCTTAAAGTTTGCGTTAAAGTTAAATACTAATCTCCGGCGGCACCACCGCCACCTATTTCTGCCTAATAACAGCAGTGTTAAGCGCTGCTGTGTTCCGTTTTGAAGGGAGACATACTTTTCCGAGGCGTTCCAGCGTAGTCCTCGGGGGTAGCGGCGCATCTGTTGCCAACCTCAGGTAGGAATTTCTGGTCCTATCTGGGGTTGATTAGAGATGTGCATGGGCGGCAGTAGCCACTTACCATCAGGTGGACTGCATGCTCGTCTGCTACTCCTATATTATAAAAAAAAATACAACGATGACTTTGACGATAGCGATGGAATGAAATAATTATATGTTGCACGAAATTATTTGTCATTAACGTCATTTGTGTCGCCGCTATCACCACAATTTTTAATCAACATTAACAGATGTAATTTCAACCTTGAATAAAATGGTGCAACTAATGAATTTATTAATCATGGATTTCACCGTTGGTCAGGCTTTTGTAAACATTACAGTAACATACAATCCACCCTTAGTCCACCCCCAACATGTCACAGATATAGACAATGTCATGAGTGGCTAACGGACAGTTACGTTACAGTTACGGACAGTGTGGTCTATTTCCACCGCCTGTCAACTGTCATGAGGCTTTTGTGCTCTATAGCTGTTATAGACCGGCGCTTTACATAAAATGCTGCGTTCGAAACGTTACATACATTTCCATGACTTACTATGTATTTGCTTGTGCCTACATATCCGTATCACAAATGACATTCAAGTTTATATAATAAAAAAAAATACCATAAAATAAAAGTTTGATGTAATTTTGCCTTATTATCTTGACATAAGAACAGGTGCTGGAAAGGAAGCTGAAATACGGCAATTTTAAGACAAAAGTAGACGTAGCGGGGAAGCCAATATCTGTCAACCCCGGGTAAGATTTGAGTTCTACCTGAGTTCGGCTATAAATTCGTTATTTCTGCTAAGGATTACGTTGGAATGCGTCGAATAATTATGTCTCCCATACTACACTATTCAAACTTTCCCACCGTTGTCATTAGATAGATAACGTTATTTCTCGCAATGTATGCCTACATAAATCAAGGAACATGATCCAATTAAAGTATTTCAGTAATTAATACGATAATCTTAACGAGTAACTTTTCCAATTGTCCAATTAAAGCGGAGTAATTGCCTTAAGCATAACAAATCATAAATTATACAGTAGTATAATAAAAATAACTAAATCAGAGATAGAAATAGATTAAAAGATGGACTCTTTTCTTTTTCTTTTAATTATAAACATAGCAAACAAACATGAATTCCATTTTATGGTAATTGGCTACAGGCTACCTGAGAATGACCACAACGCGTTATTATGTACTCCTTAGTACTAATTAATACTTGATCTATTCAAATTTTGCTTATCAAAAATCCACATTTGACGATAAGGTACTTCTTGCTAATAATTGTCAAATTTCGACCTTTATAGTCGTCACAATTTAATAGGCCCATTTTGACACATGCCATAGCTAGGCACTAAGCATGTGATATACAAATCGATAACCTAAGAAACCGATTTTTAACACAAATCGATTACAACTCCACATCGTATTGTATAGATTACTTAATATTTTGTAAACATAATATTTATTTAATATATTTCTAAACGATCTAAATATTTAACAAAAAGGAGAAAATAATAAATTGTAGCGTAATTTAGTTATTTAATAATGTTTAGAAGATTAAATAAAGCATCATTCATAAATTGTATATTTTTTTTCGTTTTATCATTCACTATGAAACAAAGCCTTGATTATTTTATTGTTGTTATGATGAAAAAGGGATAAATAATTCATTATTGCTAATTCTAAGTTTCGGTTATTTGAAAGTTAATCGATTATGGTTTCTTCCGAATGCTTTGAAGCCGCAAGCCCTAACCGTCACGTGGTCGTAAACTGCCTACTAAAATTTAGTTTAAAACATTAATGACATTAGGGTGGCATATGTCAAAATGGGCCTTTTATATTGTGACGATTATAGTAGGTAAGATTTGGATAGATGGAGTATTAATACAGAACATATGTTGGAACGCTTCGGATATGTTTTTTACAAACGACCACGGGGTGTAGCTTCTACCTAACGATTTATTCCTTCAGCACCGAATCTATGAAATTCTTAATCGCAAAAGTTCTTTAAGATTTTTTGAGAACACATCAATATAAAATGACTGAAGGAATTGTAATTATTATTAGAAAGATTATTACAAAATATTGTTTTGTCCTCACAAAACAATGTTTAAGATAGAACATTGAAACTTTACATGTATGTATGTACGAGTATATCAGATGCGATAATATATTCCAGTGTTCTGAGAAGAGTTTCCGAAGCAACATAAGTGCCAATAAAATCGCTTCAGTAACTTTTAAGTTTATCTCTCTACACATGAATAGGTGATTTTAACGATTTATGTATGTCTCTGTAAATATTATCTGGAATATCACCCGATTCTAGGTTTATTTCGCAGCATTTGATTTAAAATTTTAAGATGATTAATTTCATGAAAATAATATTTTGCAAAACGTTATGTACGTTTATGTACGTTATATATGTTACGTTTTATTATTAAATATTACTTATTTGCTTCTCAATCTGAGAAGAGCTCCGTACTCCATTTAAATGCTTAAACTGAAATAGAACAGTAGTCGATATATTACATTTTATCACTTTGGTTTGGTGATATCTGTAATATCTATTAGTTTTATAAGGCATATCAAGATTTAATGGCGAACATAAAGGCGCATCAGTTTTAGCGGACGCCCTACAACACACAAGCGGTTAACCCCTCCCGCGGTTAACACAGTATGCGTAAGAAGGGTTAGTGCGTCGGAGGAGTAACTCCTATTACTCACTGGTACTAAACCGCAGAGGCAGCTAACCACACTACCAACCACTTTGCCAGCTTAATATATAGTCACTTGTGATTTTACGCACTTAACCGCCACATAATAAGGAGATATGCTACACGCGTTCGCCGCTCGCACGGTTAACCGCTAGAGCATTGAAGGGATAAGGCTCTCTTAATTGGCGCTCTCCTAAGGGCAGTGACTGCCTAGTGGTTAAAAACTCGGCCTCTCGATCGGGGGGTCAGAGGTTCAAATCCCAGGCACCTCTGATTTTTCGAAATTATGTGCGTATTAGATATTAATTATCACTTGCTAAAACGGTGAAGGATAACATCGTGAGGAAACCTGCATACCTGAGAGATTTATAAAAAAAAATCTCAAAGGTATGTGAAGTCTACCAATACGCACTTGGCCAGCGCGGTGGACTATGGCCTAATCCTTCTCATTCTGAGAGGAGACCCGATCCCAGCAGTGGAACATTAATGGGTTGATGATGAATTGGCGCTATTCCAGTCGGTCTTGTATTTTCCTAGAAAATTGTAAATAAAATCAATATTAAATTAAGAGTTCATGAACTTACTTATGCAACACGCGAACTCTATTAATGATGTTATGCTTTTGCGAACAAACTTTTATTTCCAAAATGATTTATAAGCTTAAAAAGTCCGTTTTGTACATGCAAAGTTGTTTAAAACAATTATTATGTTATTCAATTAGTTAAATTCGCAGTTTTATGATGCTTATGCTTTTGGAGAACCCCCTGTCTTAGTTCTGTGGGAATGCCTCAGGAGAAAATGCCGTCCACATCTTACACTTCCGTGACAAAAACGACAGTGCACCATGAAGCATTGAGGACAGCCACGTATCCAAGTGTGGGTAGAACATCATCCTTCGACGAGAGGTACGATGGAGGAACAGTGACTTAGGCACCAGGTCCAATAGTTCCAAAAAACTCTCACCATTATAAAGGCAGTAATAAAAAAAAATCTACCACATTTATTCATTTATAGTCTTTTCAATAATACTACGATTAAATGACCAAAGTAAAGTAGGTATTCGCTTTGAGTACTCTATAGGTCAACTAAATATTTATTGCCTAACTGCTGTTAAAATATTAAAATGGGTCCAAGTAACTTTTAGAGAGAATCAAAATGTTTTTACAGTTTATATCGAATGGACTAGTTTTAGTACTTTTAGTTAGTTCGGAACCCAGCGGGGTATGAATTGCTGTAGAGAATTCATTTCAACTTGTATCCGACTAGTCGAATTCAGTTTTTAATTGCCTTAGCATGCAATTTACCACGGCATTTACCTTCTTTTTATGATATAGAAGTAGCAAACGAGCATGTAGTCCACTATGATAAATGGCTACTGCCGCCCATGGACATCTGTAACGAACCCCAGATAGGATTAGATATTCCTACCTGAGGTCGACCACAGATGCGCCGCTACCCCTGAGGACTAAGCTGCAACACGTCGGAAAAGTCTCCCTTACCACTCTCTTCAAAGAAGAACACAGTAACGCTTAACACTACAGTAAATAAGCAGAAATATGTGTGGCGATTGTGCCGCCGGAGTCGAACCACATTATCACCTAATGGTGCAATAATAGATATCGTACGGGTTAGAAACGGTCTGTGCCAAAATCAAATCGCGACTGTTCAGGCACGAGCCGTGCATGTCAAAATATTGTAAAGAAAAATATGATTTGGTCTGATACATAGATTAGTAAAGATACTTCGCCGCCTTGAAATTGAATGAAGCCACAAATGGCTTATTTTAGTAAGTTCTTTTTTTGAATTCTTGACAAATAAAAACATTTTTAGAGAAAATTTACGAATAAATAACTAATACTGCGTAATTTACGTAATAAATAAATAACTATTTCAAATATTTTAGGGACATTTTAGCGCGGAGACGTGGCAAAACTTTTTTACGCAACTATTTCAATTCTCAAAACTGGGTACATTTTCTTGTTAGGTGTGAGTAACACACGTAACACTTTACTAATCTATGGTCTGATGTGACACATATAATGCCTCAGATATAAATAAGGCTTAAGTTTTAACTGTCTCTTGTGGAGACTTGCAAGCGTCCCACTCATGTATAGAGATGAAGATTCTTCACATGACTAGAAAGATAAGGACCGCTGTTGAAGACTATTTAACCACAACATTTTATTGTAATTCTACGTTTCAATTAATTATTTAATGAATTAAAACCAAGGTCAACTTTAAAAAGGGGTCAAGACTTACCAACTTACGTAATAATGAAGTCTTTAATTCGAGTAACAAACGTACAAAGTTCATTAAGATTAAAAGATCATCTTTCGTAAAGTTCAATGCAAAATTAAGAAAGGATTAAATAGACAGATTTAAATTACAATAAATTAGTAATTACTATATAAAACCCCGACTATGTACAAGGAAAATGAACTCAAATGGGATGTGACGTAGCCTACATTACTCCCACAATTTCGGTTCCGTTCCGTTGGAGATCCCGGAGTCCTCTACGTAGCGCCGAGGATGGCCACCGGGGGGGTTTAGTGCGGTAAGAGTCCCACATAACCCTGTGTCGCTTCCACTGCACCGGGTACCTTTCGAAGGTTTCCCCCTCGATAACAAGGGCATAGCAACGAATAAAACATACACACATACATACTCGAAAAATCCTTCGCAGTCGAATAAAAAGACATGAATTTCGATTTCTGTTTAGGGTCTGGATTTGTGTACCTATTCGTCTTTATGTGTGTCATAGCTGCCACACACATATGTATATACTTACGCTGCAAAACCTTGTAGACTGTTAAAAATACATTTCTGTTTAGAGTCTGGATTTGCGTATTCGTCTTTATGTGTGTCGTTGTCGTGCCATAGGAAAAATCCTAGTGTGTGTCCTAATAAAAAAGTGATGGATGGAACTATGCTTAAACGATGACTATATAATAAGGAAGACTATTCCCTCCCTTAATACTTCCGATTATTGTTTTTCCGTGATGTCATAAGTTTCCTGAGAACTTATGAACCGTTTGCGGTAATTCCACGTTTTTCTACTTCGCAAGGGTAATGTCGTTTGAATATGATTTTCTAAAAATAAGGGATGAAACCCCTTTTAGTTTTATTGTTATCGATTTTTATGGCCCTTAAGTAATAACCCGGAAGTTGTAGGTCACATTCAGAAATTTTATGAGAAAAATATAGTGAATGAATAGATCAAAAATTCTTTCATTTTAATAATGTACGAATGAAGTATTTTAATATGAATATAGACGCATTGTGTTCGCTTTCTGTTCTTATTAAATCTATTTATCTAAAATATACTATACAAAAAAATCTAAATACAAAATTCTGAACGTTCATAGGATTTGGTTTTTGAAATTTGGATGCCTCCCGGGATAATGTTTCCATAAATGGAGATAATGGTCAATTCCAAGAAATGGCTAAGGGTAGTACACTTATACGAGACATTCCAACTTAATCCTTATTGGTATAAATCCTACGACAAACCTTACATGTGTCCAATCATATGTAGGATTAATCACAGTTGTCCATGAGCAACAGGGACCACTTACAACTAACAGGTGAACTGTATGCTGGTTTGTCACTTCTATTTCATGTCATGTGTACTACGTAAGACATACTTATACGAGGCAAAGCACCTGCCTCTGATGCGACTTTTATCTTATGGGAGGTTAATTACAGATGCCCATGGGCGGTAGTAGCCACTTACCTTACTGAACTGCGTGCTCATTTGCTACTGATGTAAGTGTACGATGCATGCAAGATGCATACAGTTACGTAAAAATAACTGTTAAACAGAACTATACCGGTAAGTAGTTCTTCATATCATCTTATTCCCTTAAGAGTTACTATTACAACTGGGAGTATCAAAGAGAATTGATATATCGCGTGAACCTGGCTCTCTTAGGACCCTGGGGTACTTAGGATACTGTTACAATGTTACGAAGCACTTCTTTATGTTTGTTTTACTTTACAACCCTTTTACCGTTCCCAAAACTATGGCATGGCCTACAGGTTATGTTAGTTTTATTGTTCTTTTATATTATACAAGGAAATTCTGTAAGGTATTCTATTTACGAGCTTCTGTTAAGGCCTCTGCCTCAAATACATTTTTTTTATAATATAGGAGTAGCAGACGAGCATGCAGTCCACCTGATGGTAAGTGGCAACTGCCGCCCATGGACATCTCTAATCAACCCCTAGGATAGGATTAGATATTCCTACCTGAGGTCGGCCACAGATGCGCCGCTACCCCTGAGGACTAAGCTGGAACGCCTCGGAAAAGTCTGTCTCCCTTACCACACCCTTCAAACCGGAACACAGCAGCGCCTAAAACTGCTGTTATTAGGTGGAAATAGGTGTGACGGTGGTACCGCTGGAGTCGAACCACAAATGGTTCTACCACCTTCAAACCACCTTCACCTTTTTTAGGCAAAAGTCTTATTTTTCGGTAAACGCGTAGTACAACTGCTGTCAATTTTCGAATTCAATTGCCAGTATATTGTTGTCATGTAGAAAATAAAAATAGTTAATTTAAATTAATTTCTCAGATAAGAACTTAATGAATATTTTTTTTAATATTTTTCTGTACATCCTTGTATTTTTCTGAGGGCCTTTTTGCCCTTAAAATGGACATCTTTGTAAACGAGGTTGCGTTTTACATTTACAAAGTAAAGGTGGGTAAATCTAATTCTTCAATGCATCACTCTTCGGTGTTTCATTGTAAGTGTACTCGTATGTTGCCAGTCACCAAATTTATCGGGCTTTATGGGCGGATTGAAAATATTCGACACTTGTTGAGAATAAATTCCTACAACAATCCATATCGAAGAAGCGAAGAACCAATGCTAGGCACGGGCACACATCTTTCAAAACGTTTTAAAGACCTCGATGTTTTCGGACGCATATAATTTTGAAAATAAGTGCATGCCTGGGATTCGAAATACGGACCCTCAGGTTGACACGACGAATTTTAACTACTACGCTAACTCAGCTATGCATTTAATTTTTACATTTAGTTTCTATAAGTGCTAAAATCTCCATGCAGATGTAATGACGTAACACGCTACGTCACAACACGGTAGAAAGTCGAAAAACATTTCATCAAAAGGTAACATGTCATACGAACTTTTAGCTGAATCAAAAAGCTTATCATTCACTTTTTTCTGAAAGCATTTGTCAGCTTTTAGCGAATGAGAGTAACAAAAATAGTGACTATTTTATTTAACTACGAATTACGTCGATCGACGAAGATAGAAAATTTAATTGTCAAATGTGGGTATTAACTAAAAAGGGGCGTATAAAAAGGCACTGTAGATTGCTTTCTGGGTAGTTATTTTCCGATTATTGTAGAGAACGTTACTTTGCCACTTTTGTTGTCGAATCTATAATTTGTATGCTTACTTGTTATTTTGTTAATTTAGTAAAGTAAAATTGTAAAGTAAAATGTTCTCGGTTTATAAAGGTTGTTTTTTTAAAATAATTTCCTGGCGAATTTTCCTGACAGTATATTGTATTGAGTGTACAAACTGAACTTTAAGCTGAACCCCAAGTGATGAAACTGGTTCTTTGCATACACCTTTGGTTCGGATGACTTATGATTACATTAGAAACATCATCCTAAATCCAATATGGCGGACCCCCCAACGGCGGACCATTTTTTTTATATACCCCCATGATATGGGTATCAAATGTAAAGGTTTTCTGAAAATAATACTTTTCAATAGATTTTAGACGAGTAGACCATGGTGTGGTGGCTAGTGCCGCCAATGGACCAGTGCGCTGATACCATTGAGGACTAAGCTGGAATATCTCGGATGCGTATGTCTCCCTCACCACACCCATCAAACAAGAACACAGCAGCACTTGACACTACTGTTAAGTAGAAATAAGAGTGGTGGTGAGGGATGGTGGTGAACCACAGAAGATTCGACCTTTGAATTTCATTTGTCCTTACCAAATCAAAGCTAGCTTAATTCCTCCTATTCGGTACTGCATAATTAGCTTATACAATGATTACTGATACAATTTGAATAGAAAACAAAATGAATATTTGAAATGAAACATGCATAAATGTATGTGGATATTATTATTGGCATGCCACTCTGCAAAATTGTCTCTTTATGAATTACTTTCATATTTAGAGACGAATAACTGAATGGGAAATTGGCGACCACTTTTGTACACAGCCAATTTGGTTATAACGCCTTAATTTGTTAAATGTACCATTAAACAAATTAAAAATTGATTTACAATTATAACGCTTTTGTAAGCTTTTAGGTTGATAATGTTCTTGTATAATTACATATCTTAATTATAAGTGTCTTTTACAATAAGAAGATTTCTAGGTTTCCGTTCGTTGTTCCATTTCTGTTAATGAACTTCTTACGTAGATTAGTAATAAAATCGACCAGGTGAGGGTTCCGTGTCACTATTATTTTAATACGAGTATTTGTTATCATAATAGCTAACGAAGAACATTGATCGTCATAATTACGGTTGAGTAGATAACCGTTGGACTGCGGTATTACTCTCTCTAACCACTATGTTAGTGTTAAACAATTATGTTAAATTTAAAAATGTGCTGAAAACATAACTTCTTGTAAGCTAGAATATGTAGGAACGCTTTGATATCAATGGCTCCGGGTGGGATAATAAATTGGCTATGGATGTCTATCCATATATAACTTATCATCAGATGAACAACATTCTAGTTCCCTTCATCAATAATAAAGAACTTTTTTTTTTTATAATATAAGAGTAGCAGACGAGCATGCAGTCCACCTGATGGTAAGTGGCTACTGCCGCCCATGGACATCTGTAATCAACCCCAGATAGGATTAGATATTCCTACCTGAGGTCGGCCACAGATGCGCCACTACCCCTGAGGACTAAGCTGGAACGCCTCGGAAAAGTCTATCTCCCTTACCACACCCTTCAAACCGGAACACAGCAGCGCCTTAACTTAACTTAACTTTCTAATAAATATTGCATTATTACAATGCACTAGGTTTGCAATTATTGCTAACGTTAAAAAAATGAGTAGGTACCGTGTTCACTCCAAAACAAAAATATTTAGATATTTTCAGATAAAGATATAAAAGTAGAGAAAATAGATATATAACATTTGTATAGTCAAAGACTTAAGGTTTTAACTGTTAAAGGAAAACAAAGAGAAGGATTGGGATGTCAGTTGTATTTTAATTTGAGGCGGAATTAACATTTCTCTCGCATTAGAGACTTTTAAGAGTTTTTGGGAAAAGGAAAAAGGTTGACAATTCCATGATATTTCTTATCCAGAGGATTTTTAGTAATTTTAAGTAATTTATTATTGTGGGTAGTCAATATTAGTGCGTTTTAGATATAATTTTTAAATATATTGTGTAATAACTTGAAAATATTGTCTAACGTCGCGAAATAAATATCGCTAAATATATAAAAAAAAAATGAATTATCTCTTTTAAGTCCCTGAACTTCGACACATTAATTTAATTGATTATGCTATAAGTTAAAGATGACGATTTAAAAAAAAAATAAAAAACGAAGCCCGGCAGTCATAACGAGAGTTATGATTTTTTTTATTATTTATATTTTACCATAATTGTGTCATAATTTAAAATCGTTTTAATATACATAGTATTTTATCTTTCATTGTAACTTTTATTTCAAAACCTGCCTAAATCAATGCTACTAACAATTGAAAATATCTTTCTGGTTAGCATTGCAGAATTTAAGGAGAAAATATAGACAAACCGAGGAATAACTAAAACACCATTGAATTAGGGTCTATCGATGTTTTAGAAGCGAGGAAAACAAGACTCTTTAAAAGTTTTATCTTTTTTCTGTTGCTTTATAACACGGAAAATAACGGAATACAAAGTTTTTAACTTAAAAATATATTCGACGGAATATAAATAAAGATAAGGAATATAGTATACTATATCAGTTTATAAATATATACTTTAAAACCGTTATTTCCGTTCCGTTGAGTATATTTTAGTGCCACCTGTTTATCATAATGTTCTTATCAACGAACGGATAAACAATTATGATAATAATAACTACTTCCAAAAATCAATTATAATTATAATTATTATATACATATTTCATTTTTAAATTAAATATTAAATTCAAAAACTTAACCTTTTATTTTGAGCTATAAGTGAAATTATAAGCTCAATTTTATATCGAGTATTTCGAAACCAGTTTAAATATTTTATTTAATGATTAACACTAAACTCGACCGTAACTTTTCGTCTTGAAAACTTTTGCAGTAATGTTATTATTTGAAAATATTTGTAACACTACTTACAATAACGTATGTAACTTAATTTTCGTTCTATTATGAAATGACGTTTAAATTAGCGGCCATAAAATAAAGTTCATATTATATAGCAATCATATCTTAACCAAAAAGTAAATTAGTATAACTTTCTGATTTTGAACATATTTGAACATACAAAAAATATTTTAAAAAATCCTCCCTTAAATTAAATCTTCCAAAAGGAAACACTGTAGAAACACTTACATATAAAATACACTTTTCATAATCCAAATAAACTTTACGCCACCTTAAAATTTAATTTTACGTCTTTTAACCGAAACAAAAACTATTTAATAATCGTTCAAAAATTTTAAAAATATCAACAAAGCCCTTAGAAAAGTTTTTGAAAGTTACTTACAGTTTGCAGCTTTCGTCCACACCACCAGAACACACGGCAGGTTCCCGAGGGTCGCGACAAGGGTCCCGTCAGCGCTTGCAGGCCCGGTGGTAGAATGCGCTTGGACGACGAGCGAGCGAGCTTTTAAACATCGCCCATAGAGCTGCGAAGCGACGCGTGGGACGTGTTGGGCGGTTGGGCGGGCGGGATCCGATCTACGTTAGAGCGGGCGAATAGGTGCGATTGGTTGATGTAGAACAGTATTTATCTTATATTTTGGTGTATTACAATACCTATATTGCATTTTGAAATAGTTTAATAATATTTTAACAAATTGCTTTTTCATCCAATTGTAATATAAGAAATGTATACTTTTTTTATCGTATGTCACATAAATATTTTTGGATTAAAATTGCAAATGTTTTTACTTTCCATTTTTAATACTTAAGTACTGATTGTTTTAAATGGAAATTAGGTACATTAAAAAAAACACATCTAAATAACCACAGAAATTTAAAAATGCATTTAGAAATAATAATTAAAAACGTAGCGAAATTAATTAGTACATATTTAGTAGTCGATTACTGATAACCATGGCCAATACTGAATATTTAACGTCCAACGGTAAAATAAATCAAAATAAAGAGTTTTGTTAGATAAAACACACATACACAAATATGTTTATGTCAACTCTATATAATTCTAAGCTCTGTACACCGCCCTCCTGTAACCGCTCGCAGCACAGATTTCTTCAGTGTCGAGCGAGAGAAACAACAACCATCAGCTATCTCGCTCACACCCCAACTTGACGCACTCACATCAAGTTATTAAACTTGCAATCAGTTGATTATGGAGTTGTTTTTACCACTTTATTGGAGTGGGAAACACTCGAGCGGCTTTTAATTACACATATCGCTGTGTAGGTGATAATTAGGAGGATATGTGTACAGAGCTGTGATTATTGTATCAGGGTTTGATAAATTAGAACAGGAGGCCTACCACAATCTTTTAAAAATCATCATAGTTCAGGAAAGTTTTATTCCCTCCTTAAAACAGTAAAATATTCCGACACACAGTTGAACAACCTTAAACCCTTATTAATTTTTCGCTTATCCATTGTATAGACCCAACTGAAATTGTTGTAATTTGCTTAAAAAGTTAAATTTCCTACAAAAAAAGTAAAAATATGATTAAAATAATATTGTTTTAAGAGATGGTAGTAACCCCCCAGGACGATTTAAAAATGACAATGTTTTTATTTTACCTGTAAGTATCCATAAATATTTACAGCAATGTCTTATCTTAATCAGCTTGTTTCGAATTTGATATACCATATTTTACTTGCTATACCAGTATTTAACACCTACTCAATTTTTATCTGCTTCCACTTAGCCGAATTTAATGAAATTTGGAACAATGTAACAATATATTGAGGTATCCAACTAAACAAGGTAACCTGGTGTTCCGTCATCTTTAGCTATATGACAACTTAGACCTTAAAATTGCTAAAATTAATGTAGCTTACCCAAATTGAGAACCAGTGATTGAGGTAAAATATAAAAAAATGTATAAATCTTAATAATTAAAAAAATATTTCAACGTGGCAGATTCCACGACCCTTAGCAGAGGTAGCGACCCCATACTGGTCTGATACGCAAGGTTCGATCCAGGCAGATCTAAATAATTAAGTGTTTGTCCTTATCTTTGTGTCCATGGCCTCCATAGCACAGGGAATCCTAGTCTAGTTAAAAAATCTTACTGGCAAAAGTACAAAGGTACACTCTTTTTGTCACATGACATACATATATAAATTTTGTCACAATAAGTAAAATATTTAAAAATAACTCACGCACAAAACCCAGTTTATAGGACCCCGGACGCAGATAAATTCGGACATGAGGACATATAATTTGACTTTTTAATTATTCTTAAAGCTCCTTGTTTAAAATAAATTATATCAACGTATCATTCTAATCTGGTAATTTTTATCTGTAAGGGGTATTATGATTTGCTTAAAAGGCTGGTTAAATTAATGAGAGATATATTTCTATTTGAAATATACAAATGCGCAAGTTGGAAGATCTTATTCGAAGTTTTTTTATTAGTTGTAATACTTAGTTTGCAATCGCAATCGATGGCACCACTACCATACCGATTTCTGCCTAAAATCTGCAGTGTTAAGCGCTGCTGTATTCTGGATTGAAGGGGGCAAGAGACATACTTTTTCGAAGCGTTCCAGCTTAATCCTTAGGGATAGCGGCGTATCTGTAGCTGCCCTTAGGTAGGAATCTAATTCTGGGTTGATTACAGCTGTCTATGAGCGGTAGTACTTACCATCAGGTGGACCGCATGCTCGTCTGCTACTCTTATGTTAAAAAAGTCTAAGTGAGATCTCCAAAATAAGACGCCAGAATACATACCACTAAGCAATCACTCCTTAATATATTAAATGCTCAAAATCAAAGTCCCAATCGTATTACTTGAAAACCTCCAGTCATTACTCACCGGTCGGTTGGATAAAAACGAAAACATAGTAATTAATGATGTTACCACACGAATAAAACATCGGTTGTGGCAAAAACGGAATTAAATTGTAAATGAGTTTAAGCTTAACAAAGGACACCAATGAGACACGTCATAAGCAAACGTGTAATTATTGTTTTCATACATTCAACAGTATTGTGGTTTGACTGAAATTGTCATTTTTGTATTTTCAATTATACACGTATGTCGCCATTCCATTACTGTCCCACTGCTGGGCATTTGTGGACACCAAACTTGGTGTCCTTCGGTGGACTGTAAGGTTTAGGCCATAGTTCTACCATGCAGTCTAAGTGCGAATTAGTAGACTTTACAAACCTTAGATTACTTTTTTAAAGGAACTCTCATGCGTGTATTTTGTTTCTCCCAATGTTTTCCCTCACCGTTATAGCAAGATAAATAATTTCTAAACCTCTATATATCTATCTGCCTGACTTTGTTAACGATATGTTACACAGGGTTTAGGTTCGATCCTATATTTCATTTCACCTCATATTCGAATACAAGTTTCTTAAATCTACAAATGTTTATGTATTTTATCAACCGTGAAACCAAAATAGCGACATTTGAAGCGTAGATTAATATCGATACAATTAAAATCATTCAGCATTCCTGATACGTTAAAATTAGCGTAAAGGCGACATTTATTAATAGTTCTGCATTAACGCATCGATTAATTTAATTAAATCGCCTACATGCGGTTTGCGTTTACTCCTTTTTTAGACTTTCGGTTAGCGATGGTGTAGGGCAGTTAAACCGTAAAGAGTTTGCCTACTTTTTTTTTATAATATAGTAATAGCAGACGAGCATACAGTTCACCTGATGGTAAGTGGCTACTGCCGCCCATGGTCATAGGTGTGGCGGCGGTTTAATTAAATTTACAATTGAAGTTCATCGCCAAATATATTAAATAAAATACCTATTATAAGTACGAGTAAATCGTACGGCTCGTCGTTGTAACCGTAATTTAAAAGGTAGAAGTGGTTCGATTGAGGAATTCTTCGGTCCGATGGATGTGGATGCCGGCTAAGTTGCATTTGAAGCTACTATCTTAACCCTGAAGTTTGGCATTGCATCTGTGATTGGTATCGCTTCGGATCAAACATGTTCGATATGGAATTGCTTACTGATTACAAATGTCCATAGGAGGCAGGGACCACTTACCATCAGATGGACCATATCCTCGTTGGCATAAGTTTTGTTTGAAAAACACCTACAAAGTTGATTCTATAAATGCGAGAGTACAGTCTAGATTGCCTAGACCCTTTAGTTAAGATTAGACCGCAGAAGGAGACATAATTATATTTTTAATGAGAGTTTTATGTGTTTTGGTATCATCGAGGAGACACTAATGAAGTGAGCAAAATATATATTTACTAGCTGACCCGGCAAACTTTGTACCGCCTCAAAATCTATTTATCAAATATATTTCATATAAAATATAGCCTATGTTACCCGTAGATAACTTTCGAATGGAAAAAGAATTTTTAAAATCGCTCCAGTAGTTTTTCAGCCTATTCATTACAACTAAACAAACAAAGTTTTCCTCTTTATAATATTAGTGTAGATTTAAGATTTTATTTGTTAGTTACGCTTTCTCTGAACAATTTTACACTTTGTCAATTATAAATAGTTAGTCTTAAGTTAACCCTATACTTGACATTGTGCACTTAAATGCACATTCAAATCAGATATTTTTTTTTCGAAAATGCAACATAGAATCTTATTAATAATAACTTAAAGCGACTTAGCAAACGTTTCTTTATGTTAGAAAATGAAATCTATATCTGTCTCGTTCACATATTGTCAGTGGTAAACAAAATAGCGAACCGTCGGTCAGCGCCTGCACAACGCTCTCTAAGTATCTTATGTTATCTGAATGAAATTAAGTTATATGTACGAAATTTATATAATCTTACTTTCTGCAAGCTTTATTCAATGTTTTAGTGATATTTTTTTGGGATATAATGTTTTGAATATATAGTAATTCATGACTTTTGTTATGTGTGCATTAAAATGCACACTGCCAACGACATACAATATTACTGTTTGTCAATATTGTGTCTTTAAATGCACACTGCCAACTTTGCTACTATATACTAAGGTTCTGCACACAAGGTAGGGGTAGCGTGAACAAAGTTCAAACAGAGTTTTTTTTTATAATTCATGACTGAAATTAATATTTCCCCGTTTCCTCTAAATTCCCAGTCCTTAGCTTGCAATATTTTTTTCGGATGACTGGAGGACGAAAAATTCTAGCTTTGGTATCTAAATTGCGTAGTTAAATCTGATGTAGAATCCAGCAAATCTTAGAAAGATGAATTCCAGATGTCTAGGGCTCATCAAGACGTCCCTGAACTCAAGTCCTGTCCAATCAATAGCGTCTTCTGTCAAAAATGTAAACATCTCCAATAATTACGATTCCAGAAAATCTGCAATATCAATCCCAGATAAGACCAAATTCCCACTTGAGGTCGGGCATAGATGCGCTACTAGCCCTGAAGACTAAGCTGAAATGCCTCGGAAAAGTATATCTTCTTACCACATCCTTCAAACAAGTGTAATAAAGTCCAATCACATGCTTAAATTTAATACAACATTCTAACGGAAACATAGATGAAGGTCTAAACAGACAAGTCGCTTTATAGCGTACAAATATGATAGGCCATCGTTAGTATTGTCTTCACAGATCTTGGACATCTTCGTTTGCAATTCCTGGTTGCTGTTTCGTCATGGGAACAGCGGTAAACAAAAATTATTGCCACTCAAAAAGTTTTGAGTCGCTTTATGTGAGAACAGCCTTTTTTTGGGAGGAGGTCTTCTAATCTCTCAACTCAACTAAAATATCTCAAAACTTGTTGAACTTCCGAGACTTTTATCTTTAGTATTTTCAAAATGTATGATATTTTTTATATTTTTTAATTATTTCTTAATTTAGTGAGTACTTGGCGGTGTGCATTTAAAGACACATATTTTTTTCTTGTGAACCTGGCAGTGTGCACTTAAAGACACATACTATATTCTGAAAATGGAAATTCAGAGATTTTTTATTTTATTTTTCCTAATATCCTTGTAACCCAATTAACGCAGGGAAGTAGCAAAAGTATAATTTTTTTAGGATAAAATTCTCTGCCAAGTATAGGGTTAAATACAGGGTGCATGATTTGTAATAATATGTTCCATAACTATAATAAATATATTTATAACAAGTAGTAAAGTAAATTAAACCACTTTGTACCTATGACAAACGACATACTTTTACACTGACCACTTAGTGCAAAGAGGTGTCTTGTTCGCACAATGGGGACAAATGCTCTATTTTGCTCTCTTCCATCTAGTGTTCAGGTACACATAAGTATATTTATTTATTTATTTACTCTTTATTGACCATGTTAAAAACAGTGTGGTGCAAAAGGCGGACATAATGCTAAATATCATTATCTCCCAGTCAACCCAGTCATGTGCAGAAAAATTGAAGGCGGTACAACTAAACTAAAAAATAATAATAGTAAAAATAATAATAAATAGGAAATAAAATATAATGAAAAAAAAGTATATGAGTAAGAGCAACCTGTAGTTTGGTTCCTATAATTTGTTAAGCCATGGGAATGTAAGTATATTTAGTGTGACACGTAATTAAACCAATATACTATAGGAGTCACTCCAAATGTATTTCTTTGTAGCTTCGAAATTCAAGAGCCAAAATACGAATTTTCTGGTAACCGTTTAAATATGTACATTTAAATTTTAATTTATTTTTCTTTAGTGGATATTCATACCAAAGACTAAATACCACATTTCAAGTCTTGGTTTACTAAGACTGTATATCAATTATTTATCGGAATATAAACATTCCGTGTTTAGCAAATCACATCTTTTACTCTCTTAGTTGGTGTATAAAACCTAGAGACAGAATAGAAATCTGAATGTACGTTTTATTTAAATGTCAACCTGGCCTTCAATGTCCTATTTTTTTTTTGTTTACGAGGGGGAAACTTTGAAGGTACCCAGTGTCGTGGGAGCGACACGGGGTTATGTGGAATTCTTACCGCACTAAAACCCCCCCGGTGACCGTCCTCAGCGTTGCTAAGAGGACTCCGGGATCTCCTACGGAACGCAACCGGAGTCCTCTGAACGCGTTGCCCCTTCGGGCTCCTCCTAGGTGAGCTTCAGGACTCACCACATCGTCTGGAGTTTACGACGGTATGCGACCACACATACCGCCGTCCTTCCCGGAGTTGCTTGCTGGACGGCTCGACCTCCCAATCTTGCCGCCCGCAACCCCGGAAGCCCCCTTTTAGTCGTCTCTTACGACAGGCAGGGGATACCGTAGTCCTATTCTAGTCCCGGGACTACACCTATACACATATAACATTGATTACATAATTAAATACTACAAATAATACTTTAATGGAAAAGGAAACTACGTAAAACACGGTTTAAAAAACAAAACATACAAAAATAACTCCATTGTTAAACTTGGAAATGAATAATACAAAACTAACGTCTTTGTCCGGTAATTTCCCGAAAATATGTGTTCGGCGAACAATTAAATCCATTATACTCCACAAAACAAAATGAATCGAACTTCAAAGAAATGCGTCATGGCAGCCATCACTTCAAATTAACATGATTCTATTATTATCCTTATTATTAAGGCCTTAGCCTTGTATATTTAGACAATAGCCAAAGACAATGTCGGTACAAAACTACGAAACGAAGAGCTTCAATTTTAAAAGTTCGAAAACACAATATACACAGCTGTCAAAATTTTCTCTCCCACAGAAATGTTGTAGAAAATTTCACCGACGAATTTGCATTATATTGTTAATATTTAGATCCCGTGAGGGCTGGAACATTTCGTATAATCCATGATAATTGTCTCGCAAAGTTGTGGAGCCGAGAATTTTTCACTCCGCGCTACGGTAGAAGGTATAAAGTTTGTTAATACAATTCAAACAATCCTTCCCGTCCCGTGTAATCAGGTACATCTGAATAAAATGTGACAGTTAAAGCGTTTACTATCTTTATATATAAGAATATACGCCGGTTTATCTGTTTGTTCTTTATGCTGCACTATTCATCAGATAGCTATGTTACTTTAAGAAGTTATTGAGCACACTCCCCTGAAGATTTCTGGCATTGAACATCTGATTCTTTCCTATGATAGATGATACGCATGTACATTACAAAATGAAATTAAATTGGTACCTAAAAATAAATCCATGAAATTTTGGAATATTTGAACCCGATAGGTGGCGCTGATTTCTAGATTTTGTAAGATAGCGTTTACCCGGGGCCACTAGTTGATTTTATTGTGTGGATATATACGAAATCACTTTTTCACAATAAAGTACTCATGTAAAGTACTACTTTATTCTGTAATTGTAACGATAAGAATTCCCAGAAATATGTTAAATATGCTAATATAAAAAATTACGACTTTCTAATAGGCACTTGTACTCTGATTCATAATTAGGTGTCCAAAATGTAAACAAAGGTGTTGACCTATCAAGAAAATACGTTAGAAATGGTAGTTTTTATTTTTGTCGATATTTAAGTAATACAACAATAATAAAATAATAATCTAAATAAATTAAGATTAATTCACATTTTCTAATATTTATATCACCTCAATTTCGTTTCATACAGTAATAATAAAAAAAAACAAAGTTTATGGTAGAAAATTAAAATGTGATAATGGTAACACAATCGGAATCCAAGACATTTCTTGTGCTGTCATTTTCAAGTTTCGTAACTGATATTATTCATTTTCGTGATTGTGATCAAACTCTAATGTTTTCTCGTTTACATAATGCGTTTGTTAAATTGTGTATATTTGTTAAATTTTCGTTTTTTGTTGAGTTTGTGTTTCTAATTTTGACAGTGACATTTCTTTGTTTACATTTTGGACACCTAATTATGAATCAGACTATAGTTTACTTTTTATGGCATCAGGACCATAAGTATATCTTATCTTTATTTAATTATTCACCTTTACTCTTCTTCATCATTGTTGCTACCATCTTGCAGGTTTTCTGATCCTTCAATTTGACCTCTTCTAGCATTTATCATCTCCACTAAATCAACTTTCTGCATCGTCACTTTCACGAGGTCTTTCAATATTTTCTTTATGTCGTCATCTTGTGATATCAGGTTTTTTATATTTTCTCTCGTGAAGCCAAAGTCCCTTCTGCTTCCGATGGGTGGAAGAAGTGGTTGTTTGAACTTCTTTTTCCTCATTCTTATTGGTTGCATGGGGCCGTCAGGTTGTCTCGGTACTGGTTTTGGCATAGAACCAACTCCACTACGTCCTTTCATTATTGGTCCCTGTCTGCTGGTACCATCAGTGCAATGGTTATTAATACAGTTATCCCCACAGCACATGGAACAACACATCTTACACTCCTGCGGCTTTGGTGGTGGTGGTGGTAGTATTGGCTGCTGCAAATTTACAGGTTCGGCATTTCTGCGTTTGTGGTTGCAGTCCGTGTAGTAGAGAATATTCTCAATACTCTCTTCTGATGACGATGAGGCAATTTTGTATTTCTTCTTCGCTAAGATATTCGTCAACTGCAGAGCTATTAACATCTGAAATATTAATGAGATATTATTTTGAAATATTAGTAATGCGGCTATTATAATGGCACGTCCGCACTTATGACACTTGCCACAGACTCCAAACCTCTGGTATGATTTGGTATGCGAACCAAGCCAAAATTTTTATCCACACGTTTGCATTTGTCATAGTTTGTTTTAGGTTTGGCAAGCGTGTAAACGGGGCATAAGATGTCCTACCTATACTGCAGAACCGATAATATAATCAATAGATCACACATTATATTACTATTTAAACATACTTGAGTTAACTTTATGTTTTATGTTACACTAAAATATCATACTCAAACTAGAAATATACGGCAGTAACTATAATATGCATTGAAAATTTTATTTGATATTTCTCTTAAACGTTACGTTAAATACCCATCGACCTACATACTCATTTCACAAGAGTCATAGAGAAGTTTAGTTTTGATAACCCGGCGGATGAAAATAGAGGGAATATTCTGTAAAGTAGTGAAAAACATACCGTTTCGAATAATTCCATTACGTGTAGCCACAAGCACGTGAGGCGGCGCACTCGTGGTTATCAAGTGGTGCCGGATACGTTAGAAGTGTTTATAAACATTCAGCTTAACACTTAACATTAACTGTTTAGCTACACATACCGTTAAAATTGGGATGTATTTCTTTTAGTTTTGAATTTCGTTTAGCTTTCTGTTTGTCTAGAGCAATTGGATCTGTAGCAAGGAGTAATGTAAAATTTACTATCAATACAAGTATCGGACGGTCACCCAGTGGGTTCCGGGTTCGATTCCCAACACAGATATCTAAATTATACATTTAAATTTATATCCCTGATCTAGGTGATTGTGCATTCGTCTTTGTATGTGTCTATGACACCCTCAACACAAAAAAAAACGTAGTGAGTATCTAGGACTGTGGAAATCGTTAAATTGGGAATTGTGAAGCGTTGAATTAGGCGTGTAGTTATAAATTTAAAGAACTAAATGAGCTATCCATGCACTTCTGCAATCAAACTCAATGTAATTATAATTCTACGCTCTTGTTCACCTCGCCGTTTCTACGCTGTACCGGTGTACCAAACACCTCAGAAGTAAGTTATGATACCTCGTGTATATGTCCGTCCCTTATGACATTCAAATCAGAACTAAGTAGCATAACACTCTTACATACTGGCCGTATCAACATTTTAACATGTAATTAAACTTTTGTATAACATAAAACATCAGATAGATAATGAATACGCCAGCACTCGAAAATCATAAACATAAACATAATAATAGTATTTTTATCTAACTTTATCTGTATACTCGTATTTGAAAAGGTAAATATTTACATGAAAGTACTTTTCATGGAATAACTTTTCTAGTTAGAAAAAATGACAAGGGATTTTAAGGGAATTTTACATAATTCATGACTGCTGTTCTTGAGTAAATACGGCATAATTGCATTAGAATTCGTTTTATAAAAAAAATATGTTGTTTTCAAATCACTTTTATTTGTACCTCTACTCATTCTTTGCAATTGTCGGTATAAAATTGCAATCATAAGTAACCTACTAACGTGAAGCAGTGATAGCCTAGTGGTTAAGAAACTCGACCTCTCGATCGAGGGGTCTGAGGTTCAAATCCCAGGCCCACCCCACCTCTGAATTTTCAAAGTTATGTGCGTATTAGAAATTAATTATCACTTGCTAAACGGTGAAGGAAAACATCGTGAGGAAACCTGCATACCTTTTATAAAAAAAAAAAATCTCAAAGTTATGTGAAGTCTACCAATACGCACTTGGCCAACGCGGTGGACTATGGCCTAATCCTTCTCATTATGAGAGGAGACCCGTGCCCAGCAGTGGAACAGTAATGGGTTGTTGATGATGATGATGATGAAGATGATGAAGTAACCTACAACGCAGATCTAATAATAAACAACAATAGTGCTAGAGGGTAGTAGATTTATAGTCTTTTCACAAATCGTACAGTGTTTCTAGGTCTAACTGTCTTCCTTTTTCCTCGATACAACTGAATATGGTCTAAGACAGCTCGGTATACCGGTTTGTAGAACTCATGAACACTTTTGTAGCTCTTCGCTCTCTTCTCCTTCAGGTCCTGGCAGTAGTGGTACCACCAGGGCATCAGGATGTAGATGCCGGCTGTCTGCTTTTCCATCTGAGCGCAGAAGATGTTGTTGGGCAGCTTAAGCTGGGCTAGCTGGTCTTTGTCCATTTCGTTGGGGAACACCTTGATGGCTCGCTGTTCTTTGGCTTTGTAGAGTGGACGCCAGCGTGGCTGAACACAGTTGAGGCAGAGGAGGAAGATGAGGCATTGGATCTGAAAAATGTACAAGATTAGTAGACCTAGAGAAGGTGGTAGAACCCTTTGTGGTTCGACTCCGGCGGCACCACCGCCACACCTATTTTTACTTAATAATAGCAGTGTTAGACGCTGCTGTGTTCATTGTGTTGGCGTGTGTTTGAAGGGTGTGGTAAAGGAGACAGACTTTTCCGAGGCGTTCCAGCTTAGTCCTCGGGGGTAGCGGCGCATCTGTGACCGACCTCAGGTAGGAATATCTAATCCTATCTGGGGTTGATTACAGATGTCCATGGGCGGCAGTAGCCACTTACCATCAGGTGGACTGCATGCTCGTCTGCTACTCTTATATTGTAAAAAGAAAAAAAAACCTACTACTATTGGACTTATGGATTAAATATTTTTCAATTATAAAACACACACGACGTGCATACGACACTGCTTAGACATAAGTCGATGACCCGTTATTTAAATATTAAAACTATCTATACTGAATATGATTAAAGATAGTTTTTATCTATTACCATAACCACGTTTTATCAATTGGAAAATAAAATTCAATAGTCATAATAAAAGAGTCGCTTTTTCAAATATTTTTTTAATTTTTGAATGAAGTTAGGTCAAGACCGAGAATTCAAATTCTTATATATTTTACTGGAAAATAGACTTATTACAAAGTTATTTGTTATTGTAAAAAAATTGAATAATGCATACCAATTCCAATTAAATTAAAATATATTTTTACTTACTCCCGCAAAACCGAACATGCTTATTGCTCAGCTATTATGAAAATATTAATTAAAATAGGAACTACAAAACTATTAATTGATTCTAAATCACAATTCATAATTGCTTTCTGCAACCCGTTAAATGATGTTTATGAAGTTTATACAATTGCTGTATAATGAAAAAGGACTAAAATATGCTAGAACCAATAGGTATAGTTTGACAGAGGTAGCCCTGCTACACCTTATTCTACCGTGGAGCAATTCTTCCATTACGGTTGAAGGTCCCAGCTAACTCATGTATGAGGCAAACTACAACTTTTTTGTGAAAAGGTTAAAACTCAGAACATCCATAGCCGGAATAAATGTGGAATAGCACTTATTTTCAGTCTGACCTTTAATTTGAAAGCAACTTTGGCAGCTGTTTACACGTTAGTAGAATAGGAACATAAAATAGATATATCCGTGTTAGTACTTAAGTGAAACTAGTTTATAAAGTTCTCGCGTACGTGTATCGTTTACGTATACCCATTCTACCTAAGTTCCGTCACAAATGCATTACTACTTCTGAAGACTAAGTAAGTACGACTTAGATGGTGATCGTGCCTTCGGAGTAGAACTGTAAAGAGTATTAGAACGTTACAAAAACGGTGCTAAAACACCATAAAAATAAACAGTTGTTATAATCCGCGTAAAACTGTTAATCCGCCTGAATATAGAAATGAACCGCGTCGCCATAGCAAATTGTATGACTACACCTGCTCGCAACATCTTTAGAGCGGACTGGCAGTGTGGCGCGGACTATGCCATCAATTAACTCCTGTAGTAAATATCACAGCAATGTTGCAATCATACAACACTTTTCGCTCGCCACAGGCGCTACGCAGTTTTTATTTCTCTCACTGACGCAAATAGTGCATTATGATTACCAACTCATAATGAGCGACGCATTGATTCGCAGGCACGCAATATCTGCTTCTGTTGTTAAAAATTTGCTCAATATTATCTCTTTGTGGTGCTCATGTTGTTTGCAAGGAATTAATTACAGTTTTTAATGAGATCGGTTTATTTCTGAGCGGTTATTTCACAATGATGCATAATATGAACATATTTGTTATTTTTGTTTTAAAAATATATTCTACTAGTTTTTGCCCGCGGCTTCGCCCGCGTTTAAAAGAAAATAATATAACATACTAACATACATAAAACTGAAAATTCGTACCTTCAACTTTGCTAAAGATCATCACTTGATCAAATGCATAGTTTACGATTCAATCCTTACTAATATCGATTAAAATAATCGATGTATTGGGTCCAAAAGATCGATTCACCGATTAATCGATCTTAGATCGCCATCCCTAGTTCCCGTGGGATTTCCGGGATAAAAACTATCCTATGTCCTTTCTCGGGTCTCAGACTATCTTTGTACAAAATTTCATTAAAATCGGTTCAGTGGTTTAGGCGTGAAGAAGAGACAACCAGACAGACAGACAGACAGACAGACAGAGTTACTTTCGGATTTATAATATTAGTAAGGATTTTAAAATCTTATTTTAAAAATATATGTTAAGTTGGGTATTTGAAACTCATTTTTTAGGATTAGAACGGAAATTCTCAGGGAAGAATGTTTCAAAAATTCAAAGGATTCTTTCGCAAGGATCATAATTATTTTTTCAACCCCTCTTTTTCGTTTTTATTTATCTTAAAACGGTTCAATACACAGAGGTGAAAAGTATTATTTATGCACACCTTAAAATAAAACTACGAACAAAAATTATATTACAAAAATTATTTCATAGTAAAATATTTATTTTGTCTCTCTTTTTTATAAATCGATAGTTCGTTCATAACGTTCTTGTAGTATGGATGTATAGTATTCGCTGTTGTAGATTTAGTTCCTTTAGGGGCCAGAAGCCAATGACAGAAAAAGTACCACCATGGTAAGGGTAACCAGGGGTAAAGAGGTTTAGTGAGTTTTTCTTTACAAATCTTCTTTGATGGTATTTCAAGACACGGCTTCCAAAATTCTTCCTTACATTCATGAACTATGTTTACATAACCAGGTGTAAACGGGGCTATGATGGGTCCCCAATCTCTATAATATGCAACAGCCGGTAAAATAAATGAACACAGAATGTAAGTCGCCCGCATAAGTGAAACCTGAAAAATATATTTTACTTAAAAACAAAGACAATCTGCCAAAACCTATATGAATAAACTTTACTCAATTCTGAATACGACCAAATACATAATTCCACAGCATAAAAGAATAACATAACATCAAAAAAACATCGCTTACCAATAACTTCACAGAAATCAAAGAAAAAAAAATTATAAAAAAAAAATATAATAAATAATAAGCACCTATTACCTTTTTAGCCAAATAAATATGGAATAGGCATATAATAATAATATACAGGGTAATACACTGGATATGGAACCACTGGTAACAGTGGTACTGGCGGTGGGCAAATTTTTATGGGTTTACAACCATTTCCAGACGGTTTGGTTTTCCCAGTAGAACTCTCTGTATATGATGTTATGGTCGTATCGTCACCGAACGAATTATTAATTATAATTAGTACTTGAATCAAAATTATTGATATTGAACATTTACAATTTATGGCCATGTTAACAAAAAATGAATGACAGAAGTTTTTGTTATCTGTAGACGTACGGTCTTATTTATAAGTTGTTTGGCGCGAAATTGCAAGTTTGCTAGGGATGTATACGTCGACGTCACGACACTTATCCGGGATCTTAATCACCTTCATATCGATTTTTAATTACAATCGTTATTGAGTTTACGGAGCCTTGCGAAATTGACAATAATGCTAGCAAATAGCTTTTAAGACGCAGATTATAATTATTTTGCTGTTCGCAAACAATTAACGAGGCCATATTGTGATTAATTTTTCAAGAGGTTTAAGTATAGACTATTTGAAAATTAATTTAAACGTACTTTTAAGGTTACGATTTTGAAAGGCGTGCTATTTTTGCCTCGACAATCTATTAGGCTTAGATTTTTAACACAAAACAATGAAAACCTTTTACATCACTCATATTCATAGGCAATAAAACTGTGTTTTACATGAGTTTTATATATTGAAATCCTTGTTCGATAATGGAATGGTCTATAAAATATTTTATTACAACAGGTGTTTTAAGATGCTTACTTCGTTAGAAATACACAATTTTATTATACGTTTACCATTTTGACAAAATATGTTGGTATTTCAAGAAAATTATTTTTTACTAATCACCGTTTAATATTCAAACGACGAATCAATTACTTGTAAAACAAATGAGAATCATTCGAGCCGGCGCTAATTACCTACGTTAAAATGATTTTTTTTCACAACTGTTAAATAAAAGTAAGGATATGATAAATTGCAAAAAAACGAAGTAATATAGGATATATATGGATAGGCAGTAGGTAAGTACTCTATTTGTAGTTATTTAAAATCATATTTGTAATACATATAATGATAATAATCTAGTACTTACACTATTTATGTATAAGCTACGCGGGAAATGCGTAATTTCTATATTTCTCGTAGGATTACATAAAATATATCTTACGCAATGAAGGTATTCTTTCCAGTTATACTAATTTTATCATAATGTCAATTAAAAAGAAAGTACTGTCGTTAGTACAAACAAACAAGAGGAATCCAGTATGCACAATGGATAAATAACATTAAGGTATGCAGAGCAGAAAATTATATTCACGATCTTCAAATTCAGTTTAAACGAGTTGAATGGCGGGAGGCTATGCGTCGCGACTCATTGTACGCACGCCGATCGCCGCGCATGCGTCGCGCTTCCCGCGCTTTTCGCGCCAATTTTTACGTCAGATAATTTACTTTTTTAATTTACTTATGTATCACAAAAATAACTGTGATGCTTGTAAAATATGAATACGTTAATATTTAATTTTTTAAATTCAATATTTTAAAACGTCTCCGTGATGGAGTGGCTGACAAAAGACAATGGTGTTGCCAATGTACGAATTATATCTGGATTTATCGGCAAAATTTGTCGGAAATTAAATAGTTTTAGTGCAGTTCATACGGGCTTGATATTGTGTTTTGTTTGTGTGCCATCAGTATTGTGTATCTCGGGTAAGGATTAAAAATTAAGTTAAGTTAAAAACGATTTTTTTCATATTTGGAATTCTAAGTCTTCCTACCCTCAAAAATCTTTGCCGTTCTTATCTCAAGCCAGAAAGTAATAGAAATAAAAACATGTTAAAACGTTTTACTTCATTTTGGTTATATTTACATTTCATTGCATTTGTTATACCAATGTTTAATTCTATTAAAACCTATCTAAAACTTTAGATATGTGTCTTTGTGTTCGTATGTATTTAGGCTTTATGTTAATAAAAACCTATTTATTTAAAAAAAAATGTGATCAAGGCATTTTTTGAAGGGTAGCTTCAAACAGTGCCCTTCCGTATGCGAATTACTAATTTACAGTAATGCGCGTTTTTTCCATAACTTAATACAGACTATGTAAGACCAAACCAACTTGGGATCATCACATGGAATTGTGCAATTGGAACGTAAATCACTTCCATGGCACGTAAGATGCCTAGAATTGCGCAATGCCATAGATAGATTGATTCTAATTTCCGATGACCGACTTACCTAATTCATTTTGTCTAAAAACCTAAAGCTATGCTGCCTCATTACTGGTTTAGTTCCTAAATCTTATTATAAGATGCCAATTTAAAAGCTGAAAATGCACTCCGACTCTTAATTGATTTTTTAATTGATTTTTGTACTAATTTATTTCAACGAACTTAGTATCGACGATTTATGCTTGCGGCTAAGATTTGGCAACTCGATAAGTCCTCTTTTTTATATTAATAGAATATTAATAAATATAGTTAAAATAACTAAAGTACACGCTTTTATAGAAATCAAACTAAAAAATATAAAATAAACTTAGAAAATTTTTAATTAAAAATTGTTTTAACAACAAAAAAAGATATATTTAATTGTAAAAAAAGCGTGGGGTGCACACTCTCGGTAGTCATAAATATTTTACTGACAGACATGAGCAAAAGGACCAACACTATGATATTTTGAAAAGAACCCCACGCTTTTTTTACAATTAAATATATCTTTTTTGTTGTTAATACAATTTTTCATTAAAATTTTTCTAAGTTTATTTTATATTTTTTAGTTTGATTTCTATAAAAGCGTGTACTTTATTTTCTTTAATTATTATTTATTATTTTATTTATACTGCTGTTCATTTTAAGCATCCACAAAGCGTCATAATTATAAGGATGTATGTTGATCTCTTTCTACTGAAAAACGGAGTTACTCACTGACAAACATACAAGTGAAGCTAATATAAAGCGTGTAAAAATAAATATCGATATAAATAACCAAATAAGTAATAAATAATCCCTACATTCCATTTTAAAATTGAAAATGAGGTAGATATAATTTACTTATAGACTACATTGTACTTAAAGACTAAATTTTGAGAAACGAGATGACCGAACAAATATTTAAAATAGATGATGAAATGTTACCTAGATCTGTTTCTATTCCATTCGATTATTGATTAGTTCTAGTTTTATTATACAAGTTATTTAACCTGCGAGTATATCAAACTGTTGCAAGTACTTTTACTTTGTTATACAATATAATCATAGTTAGGGTTGCCACCTATTAATAACTTGAACATAAAAAAGTTAGAAGTCCACGCTCGACCTTATTTACTTTTATGAATAAGTTCTATTATTCTTACTTAATTTGAATATGTTTTTATCGTTTCATTACGATGTCTATTCATTTTTACGATGTTACAAAATTTTGACAATCATTATTTTCACTTTTGTATCACAGAATACTTGATGCAATATAATGAAATACCCGAGCTTATTTATCTGTAATTACAATATTAGAATAGTAATTAAATTTTGTTTAGATTATTTTTATTACCTTTATTTATCTTGCTTTATTAGTTCGTATGTAAGTGAGGGTCAAAATCTTGCAAGTAAATTTCAAACCAGTCAACCTCAACCGATTGAGCTGAAACTATGCGTAAACATTATTTGGATGACAATACATGATTACATTAGTGACGTCATTATAAATATAATATGGCGGACGCCCCAATATGGAGCACTATTTATTTTTATGCAACCCCATGATATCAAATGACTACTAAAAGCTTGTTCTTAAAAACATTTTAATATATATTTATTTCATTGCCAATTTTATTTAAGTTTTTTGTAAAATAGAGTATTCTCTAGCATTATAATAAAATACATGAATTCATATAAATTATCGAAAAATATCAAAATAAACTTTTTTTAATCTCGTTCATTAGGTGGGTATATGTTAGTAGTTAGTACAATTTGATCTTATGTCACATTTATGTCACAAATTAGACACAGAGTTGTATTAGTTATAAATTTTATGCCATGCTTATTAGAAATGGAATAATATTAATATAAAATGTACAATAGAAACTGAGTGAAGTCAACTAAGGAAAAAAGATAAAATATCTGACTAATATTATAAATAAATATATAGGTAGGTACGATTATTTTTATTAAGTACTAGCTGACCCGGCAAACTTGGTGTTGCCGTATAAATAAAAAAATGTTAAGGGTGAACAATCCTTATCACTTAGGGGTATGAAAAATAGATAGTAGGCGATTCTCAGACCTACTGAATATGCATATAAAATTTGGTGAAAATCGGTAAAGCCGTTTCGGAGGAGTACCGTAACTAACATTGTGACACGAGAATTTTACATATAAGATGAACGTTGTCTAGTCCTTTTAATACCAATTATGGTAACCCTTTACTTAAAGACCATTTAATATAACACATTTCTAACAGTTTTTCTGTAATAACAGCACAACTGACATTAATAACACCTTAACATTGTACATAGTACGCAAAACAGTTTAATAATACATTTTGTGCATATGCAATTACCCATATGAAACTTGTACATAATATGACTAACTACTGCCTTGTTCTTTACCCCATAGACTACAGTTAAGTTATATACATTTGTCCCTGTAGTTTCGGTATCCCCTACCTGTCGTAAGAGGCGACTAAAAGGGGGCTTCCGGGGTTGCGGCGGCAGATTGGGAGGTCGTCAGTGCGTGTCGGTGAAGCGGATGTCCGGATAGGCAGGTTCATGAAGTACCTTGGCCTAACACTGGACAGCCGCTGGTGCTTCGACGAGCACTTCGACCGTCTCGTCCCTCGAATTCATAAGGTAGCGGGTGCTTTGCACAGACTGCTGCCGAATCTCGGGGGACCAAGGGAAGAAGTCCGCCGCCTCTACGCGGGTGTGATACGCTCGATTGCGCTCTACGGTGCGCCGGTATGGTCGGACAAGTTGTCTGCCAGCCGGCGTCGTGCGCGGAAACTGAATTCCGCGCAACGTACGATCGCAATCAGAGTCGCCCGAGGTTATCGTACCATATCGTATGAGGCGGCGACAGTCCTGGGGCGGTTTCCGCCCCTGGACATTCTGGCGGATATGGACGCACGGGTCTTCTATAAGATCCGCGACCTCCGTCAGAGGACTGAACCCTTCGATGAAGAGACGATCGGAGCGCTTCGGAGGAGAGCCAGATGGCGCGCTCTGAGGTGCTGGCGCGAACGGCTCCAGGAGCCTCGGAACATACGCCAAAGGGTGGTTGACGCTATCCTACCAAACTTGCGGGCCTGGCTGAAGAGTAGGGGTAGAGTGACCTACCGTCTTACTCAGATACTCACCGGACATGGCTGTTTCGGTGAGTATCTGAATAGGATACAAAGAGAGGAGACGGCCCATTGCCATCACTGCGGACACGACGAGGACTCCGCACAGCACACGCTGCAGTACTGCCCAGCGTGGGAGTCGCAGCGGCGGATCCTCGTCGAAAAAGTGGGACCGGATCTGTCTCCGTCGGCCATCGTCGGAGCGATGGTTCAGCGCAGCGAGGCCTGGAACGGCATGATCACCTTCTGCGACGTGGTCATGTCTGCGAAGGAAGACGCCGAACGAGCCAGGGAGCGCGCTGAACCCGCTCGGAGGAGGAGCCGCCGCGGCCGTAGGTAAGGGCCCCCGGTGCGGTGTCCCTGTAGTTCCGGGACTAGAATAGGGCTACGGTATCTCCTGCCTGTCGTAAGAGGCGACTAAAAGGGGGCTTCCGGGGTTGCGGGCGGCAAGAGTGGGAGCTCGAACCGCCCGGCCAGCGGCCCCGGGAAGGACGACGGTATGTGTGGTCGCATACCGTCGTATACACCAGATGGTGTGGCGAGCGGCAAGCTCACCTGGGCGGAGCCCGACGGGGCAACGCGCTTAGAGGACTCCGGTTGCGTTCCTTTGGAGATCCCGGAGCCCTCAACGCAGCGCAGAGGACGGCCACCGGGGGGGTTTTAGTGCGGTAAAAATCCCACATAACTCGGCGTCGCTCCCACGTTGTCGGGTACCTTTTGAAGGTTTCCCCCTCGACAAAAAAAAAAAAAAAAAAAAAAAAAAAAAAAAAAAAAAAAAAAAAAAAAAAAAAAGATTGGGAGGTCGAGCCGTCCGGCAAGCAACTCCGGGAAGGACGGCGGTATGTGTGGTCGCATACCGTCGTAAATACCAGACGGTGTGGCGAGTCCTGAAGCTCACTTGGGCGGAGCCCGAAGGGACAACGCGTTCAGAGGACTCCGGTTTCGTTCCGTTGGAGATCCCGGAGTCCTCTTGGCAACGCCAAGGTCGGCCACCGGGGGGGTTTTAGTGCGGTAAGAATCCCACATAACCCTATGTCGCTCCCACGGCACGGGGTACCTTTTGAAGGTTTCCCCTCGATAAAAAAAAAAGTTATATAAAGGAGAATGCCCATTCTTGGTACTGATTTTTTTACATGATTTGTCGATCAGAATAGTTTCTTTGAACAGGTGATTCCATTTAAGATAAAATAAGACGAAATGTTGATTGTTGTTCTTAAAAATTAAAATTGCGGTATTTTAGACTCGAAATTCAATAAGATCAATTTGTGTTTTGACTAATGATTTTTCTCATGTGTCAAAATGAAAGTAATATTAAAATTATTTTTTGATTTTTTTACATAGTTTGTCGATCAGAATAGTTTCTTTGAACAGGGGATTCCATTTTCGATAAAATAAGACGAAATGTTGATTGTTGTTCTTAAAAATTAAAATGGCGGTATTTTATACTCGGAATTCATTATTTTAGGTTTTTAGGATTATTTTAGGTTTTTTTTACCTACTACCTTTAAAAGTAAATGGAATATGTTAATCGAACTACATTATAGGTACCTACTATCAGTTAAAACCGACCATGAATCTATCGTCGGATGTTTTCGATATTGAGGTTATGTAACATTTCGGTAAATAACTTCAGAACCCGGGTGCTGATCTAAAAAATAATTATTAGTGGTAGTATTTGGTTAATTATACATCGTCTACAACAAGTTTCAATTTGATGCAACTCTGGACGGCGGTCCATACATTCATGGGCATTGTCCTTTGCGCACACATATGCGCACTTTCCTTTAAATAAAATCATGTGTGCTGTTACTAGTCTGCTCTACCATTTTGATCTCTACCTTTCATTATTCGACTTTAAATGTTCCTAACGAAAAAATAAATCATAATGGGTGTTTCATAAACACATTAATATTGGAACAGACGTCCAAATCGAAATCCAAAATAAACATATAGATACTTACGCCATTAAGTGGCCCTCCCAAACGGGGCTCGATCCTCTACACCTCCGCCCCTGGAATTACTAGTAAGATGCTCTGGAATTACTATAATACTAATCCTATTTTATGTGACAGAAGTACGAGTATATAATTATTATTATTAGAAGACGAACCAAAACAAACGGTAAAATAAATACGTGACCTAGGAATTATGATCGGAAGTGCACTTACACTTACCTAGTCAAACAATGAGGTATAAACTGCAATTCCTCACTTAATGGTCTTTTTTGATTGGCCTACGACCATAAGTAGAGGATTACTATGCAGTACATGGCACTGGTTGTTCTTGAACGTGCATTTCCTTTGTTTTATCGCCATAATTGCATATATCTCTCGATGTATAATATTATTTGAATCCAGTTAAAGATAGTATATTCGTGGTTGGCGTCCGGCGATACCACCGCCATACCTCTTTCTGCGTAATAAGAAAAATGTTACGGCGTTGCTATGTTATCGTTTGTAAGGTAGAGTAAAACAGATACACTAATGTGTTATTTATTATTATAAATTAGCCCTCAATAATACCACAACCAAAGAAATTGCCTCCTTTTTGAAATCATTTAATAGAAATTTATAAGAAAAACTGTTAAAAATTCATAGACCAGTTTATTAAGGAAGAATTTATTCAATATAAAATCACGCTTTATTTTTTTAGAAACGATCAATTTTTTTAAACACGGATGAAGCCGAAGCTCAACAGGTTTTGTCGAAAACGTCTAGGCGTTAGCTTAGCTGTTTAATTGATAGCTTTGTTCATTTTGTAACATGCACCTGGCCTTCAACTTTTAATGTTTGTAAACACTATTATGGCATATTGACCTCGTCTACATTCTTTTATATTAGCAAACAAAGATGATTTATACGAGGTTTGTGTAAATTAACTTTATTTTAGGCTTTAGTTGCATACGTTGTATCTGTTTTAGGCTTTTTTACCGTAAGAGCCGACAAAGCCGAAAAGTCTTCAAATGCCAAACCTATAGTATTTTTTTTGTTTTAGTAATACCAAAAAACAGTTTAACATCTTAAAATAGGAATAGCTTTGTTTTATTTGCTACAAATGTCCCTAACCTAAAATTATTACTTAATATCAACGCATAGTAAATACCTGTTTGGTATTACAGTGGTATTATCTACGTTTAAAATCCCTATTAAATAACGAGTCTAATGATGCAAATCAGAAATCATGCGAACCTTATCAATATACTTAATCATTCTCAATAACGAATCAATTATATAGAATAATCTCAATATTATGTCTATATTCTTGATATCATTGAACTATATTACCAGGAATTCATGCAAAATGTTAGTTAAGGTACCTTTAATAAGTAATCACAGCGATTTTTGCGAAATTGCGTCTACATTTAAGATAGAGCACCCATTGGGTACTATCGCTTGAGCTTGAGTAGTAGTGGTTAAAGCGACTGTCAAGCTTGGTGACTATTTGGTAACTTATTTATCTGTGTATATAATATACAGATGCGTATTTGTTTCAAGTAAAATTAAACAAGTACCGCTTGTCGATCGCTCAATTGTACACCCGAGTGGCAGCGGATTAAGCGGTTACAGGGTAGTTTAAGCAACAAGATGTTAGCCTACACAACTATCGCTCACGCAGTAATAGCCAATGAGTAGTCAGCCTAACTGTCATTATCTGAAAATTACTCTAATTAACCATGACAGTTAGTTTTACATATTTAACTAGTTCTTGACATAAATTTCCCACGATTACTGAATAATTTATATAATAACATGATTATACAACGAATTCAGTTTTGACTTTGTGACACTAATAAAGAATTATGAGCCCTGATTTCAAATGCAAAATTACATTTGACTACGACATTACTCATATAGGACATAGTTTACATCGTGACCCAGTAAACTGTATAGGTAACTAGGTACCTTGTAAGGTACTAGGTACTTTGTAACAATATGTTGAAGGTGGTAGAACCCTTTGTGGTTCGACTCCGGCGGCACCACCGCCACGCCTATTTCTACCTAATAACAGCAGTGTTAGGCGCTGCTGTGTTCCGGTTTGAAGGGTGTGGTAAGGGAGACAGACATTTCGAGGCATTCCAGCTTAGTCCTCAGGGGTAGCAGCGCATCTGTGGCTGACCTCAGGTAGGAATATCTAATCCTATCTGGGGTTGATTACAGATGTCCATGGGCGGCAGTAGCCACTTACCATCAGGTGGACTGCATGCTCGTCTGCTCCTCCTATAATATAAAAAAAAAATTTTTAAGACATTGGTAGTTTTCAAGCGCCGACTTCAGAACTATGATCTTAAGCAACTTTTAATAAAATTATTAATTACTCTGTAATGATACTGAATCATTTTTAAAACCATGCTTTGAAAATAAGAGTATTAGTATCCTTAGGTGGCGAACTCGAAACAACGAACAGACTTATAATTTTGTGTCAATTTTACCAAATGAAGTAAATTAGAAGCAAAGTTCTAAAATATATGTATGTATCAATAACACTAAGTATACTTAGAATTACTCAAGACTCCATCACTCATCACTAACCTATTTAACTTATGAGTATAATCCGATTTCAATGTTTTGTTATCTTGTCATGTAATTTGTTAAATAGTTCGAGACATTTTTGACACCTACGAATCTAATACCAAAGTAATGTTCCCACCTACACTGTAATTACTTTGATGATTTACTTAATGATTACGTACTAACTTATATTATATAAGTACCTACTATAAGCTACTGATTCTAAGTCGCTTCTGCGAGGTTATGTTCTACGCTTTCTACACTCACAGCCCCACACTAGGATTCCCTGTATCGTGGTTGCTATGGACACACACAGAGACAAATAAACAAACACCCAGACCCAAAAACAGATATCTAAATTCATCATTTAGAAATCTGTCTAGCCGGGGATCGAACCCGGGACCCTCTGCGCATCAGACCGGCAAGATGACCGCTCCGCCACGCGGGTCGTCGAAGGTTCTCATTGTTTCCATTTTTTTCTTTTATAATATAGGAGTAGCAAACGTAAGCGGCAACTGTCGTCCTATGACCATCTATAAACAGCTCCAAATAGGATTGAACTTACCTGAAGAGATCACAAATGCGTCGATCAATCTTTTTTCTCAGAAAATCCTTTCATTTTATACCCATACCATGGAAGTGTATAAAAAATAATTGTTCCACCATCTTGAGGCGTCCGTCATATTGGACCTAGAATGACGTCACTAAGCTAATCATGCATTATCATCCAAACTAAACGTGTATGCAAAATTTAAGTTCAATTGATTGCGATTAATTGGTTTAATGTCAGTAACAAAATTTGACCCTCTCATCCGAAGTAACAGCGCAAGGTAAAGTTATATAAACACATTCTTGCGAGTACCCATAGAACAATTAAATTCACCATTCATCTTCCCAATTACCATACAAAACACCGAGTTAAGTAATTAACTGTGACGAAATACGAGTATCATTTCTATTGCAATGTTGTAAAATTCCCACGATTATGTTATACGATGGCATAAATATATTTATTAACCGACATGGAAAAATAAGGTCTTCTCTTGTATGAAACGCTTTTTATGCATGTCATGCAATATTATTATGAATAAATGCCCTTTTAACCGAGTTCCCAAAAGTGTTCTCCGTGTGTTATGAAAGTGAAATCTAGGAAAGAGATCTTGCTTTAGATGCGGTATCTACATACTCCGCTAATTGCAAGTTGACGCTCATGTTATACTATATATGAAATAAAATATAAGGAATAAATCGGGGTCAAATGCGAAACCAATATCCTAAAATCATTTACTCAATCCAATTATTAGTAGAAGTATGAAGAAAGACATAAGTCATACCCTATCATAATATAACATAATATCAGAAATGCCTATAATCGACAGTGTATCTTTAATTTTTGGCAGTGTAATGCGCAATCTAACATGACACACATTCTTGCAAATCGTAAAAAAATGCAAATATGCTGAGTGCAGTTAACCAAAATTGCATTAAGTTTTGTAAAAATACGTACTCGCGTTATTAATAAGTAGTGACGTATTAAAAATGAGCAATATATAATTGAACTAGCTGGCCCGGCAAACGTTGTTGCTATATACATAAAAAAATGTTAAGGGTGAACAACCCTTATCACTTACGGGTATGAAAAATAGATAGTAGCCGACTCTCAGACCTACTGAATATGCATATAAAATTTGGTGAAAATAGGTAAAACCGTATCGGAGGAGTATGGGAACTAACATTGTGACACGAGAATTTTATATATAAGATATTATGCTCCAATTATCCACTTAAAAATATGTAAACAGTTACATATTTTTCAACTCACGGAACATAAAAACTAATATAACTTTGAGCCTAATATGTACTTCTAAAAATATGTAAATAACAATAATATTAATATTCCAGCATTTACTCGTAGATCAAAAAAAAAATTCCTTCATTACACTTTTCTGTGCCATAACTTGTTAAGCCATTTTTCCAAAAAAAATATTGTCTGAAAATAATATTGTTGAAACAAAAATACCGCATTACCGACTTAACTGTATAAAAAGTCAAGTAATTTTGGGATCGACGATAAAGATTTCACTTTTGGCATTTAATTACGATTAATGAAAGTAGTTACACGTTATCGCTACTTCAGTAAGTTTCTGTGCGACATGTACTGTTTATCACCGAGGATGATATAATTTATTACATCTGAAACATTATCTGGCACAAATAAATTAATTATTATGCATTATAATAATTTGTTAAGTGCGCACCGATCTCGCACAAGAAGGTTTTAGTACATCCATTTTCTATTTTTAGTATTTGCTGTTAAAACGGTAATACCCATTTACACTATTAAAAAGGACAGACAGCGGAGACTTAATAATAGAGGCCGGATATTAACCTCTATATAGATTCTATTACAGAACTCTAAAAATTAACATTAAATATAATCTCCGTGGTTAAAAAATTAGCTTGCCTTTTTGTCACAAAGGTATTTTTTTCTTTAATTAATATGGATTTCACGTAATACTTGATACTTTAATTTTTTATTATTTATATATTTTACGGGCATCGAGCGATGTCGTATAATTGTAATATTATTTATTTAAATAACAAATGAATTTCAAACTGGCACAATATTTCAATAATCAATATTCAATAATGAAATAAAAATCTACATTCAGCATTTTCAAAATAAGTAATCTGAAGGAGATCCACCTCAATATTCTGTAGAGTTCATTATAAATATATATCCGCACAAATTATTACGCATTACGGTATATTAGATAAAACTTACCTCTATGCAATTTTATTGATATGCAAATTTAAATAAACTTGCACAAACTAATTGCGAGAGGTGTAATTTAACGAATACTAAATTACGCAACAAATTAGGTACCTACTTGAGATTTCACTCCACGAAAGGAAATGTAGGAGTTTATACATAGTATGTATATTATGTATTTTTATAATGCCTCATATCTCGTCTCAGGCATTTTACAAACGATATTAAGTGCTAGACCAAACTGTTCAATGTATACTATAGTGTTTCAATTCATTTTATTATGTCATGAAGAGTTTGGTTTGGAGGTTACATCGACCAACTGAAAACTACATGACAAGGAACCATTTTCAGCTTCTTTTACTTACGTAGAAGTATCATGAGCAGGCGGTCCTCGGGTTCAGGTTTCGATAACTCATCATTTGTAAAGAGCAATTCAAGAGCTAAAAACAAGTTGTGCCATTTAAATATTGCCACCCTTCAAATGTACGGCTTGAAAGTGCAAAGTATAAACCTCTTCCTCTATAAAGTACGCATTGTGTAATTCTTACTTGTATTTTTTTTTTTTTAATAGATACACAATTAAAAATACGACAATACCTAAAACTATTCATGAACCAAATCAGGAGTTCTGCAAATCCACTCATATTCTGTATTAGGTACCTACATAGGTATTACGAATCTATTTGCTAATTAATAATAAAGCAAACAAAACAAGTACCCAATTATAGCGAGCAAATGAAACAACTTATATAGTTTCAATTCGATGTTTCATAATTTGAGACTGTAGATAGTTGTTCTAATTTCATTCGCTCTCACTATCGAAAACTGCTACCGTGGAATTACTATTTGTAACAGCCCAATGTTTAACTAGTAGTTATTTCCTGGGTTTGACTGCCTATTTACCTTAAAGAAGATACACGTTAACACTGCTGTATTATTTTTGAAGTGTGTTAAGAATGACAGTTCCACAAAAAACATTTGAACAAAGAAGTTAAGGGTAATCGCAAGTTGATCATCACTATTAACGATCAGGAAAGGATTTTATAAAGTTGGCGCATTTTTTTATTCTTCCAAAGGGAATAATAGGACAAATTATATAGACCATCACAACTTACTTTTCATTTCTAATATCTCCAAACTGCGTATACAGTTCGAAATATTATTATATAATTTGTCATTAGACTACTATGTAGATAGATAAAACGTATACACGTACCTATAAAAAGAGGATGCGAGTTACGAGACTTTTAATACTTCCATTACATAATCATAAAGTTACTAAAGTTAAACCGTTAAACTACTTGCACTGAACTTGACTATGAAACTATTGTCTAACCGGCGCTCTGTCGAAGTTTTGTCATCAAACAGAACTCACTTCATTTACCTATGCAATGTGTTCCTTGCGCCAACTATTTACACGCCTAACAGCCTACTAGGATTCACAACCAAACTTTTTACCAACCGAACTAACAGCCTGGTTTTATAAACAACTGGTGGACTACGTCCAGGAGATCTGTGTCTGCCTTGACTTGGGCAATACTGAACCCTCTGAATCTATTGGTTTCCTATCGTCTTCTTCAGGTCGTCGGATCACCTCTCAAGGCGATCTTCTTTGCCCAAACGTGGTCTCCATTGGAAAACTTGTACCCCAACAATCATCTGTCCTATGAACGATGTAGCTAGCCCATTGCAGCTTCAGCTCATCTTACTCCTGTAGAAAAAATATTACCAAAAATGGTATACGATAAAAAATAAACATTGTTGATTAAAAACCAAAAGTACTAGAAATTACATGACTTTCTTTTTGTGTGGAAAATATTATAATATTAAAAAAAAAACTGGTAATAGTAATGTTACTGAGTTGCCTATATAAAAAACCTGAGATTATCCATACACACGTTGTTATTTTCTATTAACTGTAAGATTCGTACTTAACGAAAAATAAAGTGTTAAGGGTTAAAAATCTCAAAATCTAAAGTAAAAGCTGGTTTGCTTCCGCATTTCTTTTTAATGAGTCTCTAAAGGTTGTGTTTTAATAAATACATTCATCAGTCAAGTAAACAAGAAATACAAGCTTTTATTATAAAAGTTAAGAATGTCGCGAATTATTCAGCAAAATGTTATGTGCACTGGACATTATGAGTAAGTTACTACTCAGTGAGATCGCTATCCAAATTTCTCGGTACGCGTTTCCATTGACCGATGGATGATAAGCCTTTTTATACTAACCAATAAAAGACATTGCACATCTTAATAAATAATTTATGTGTATAATTAAAAAAAAAAACTTCTCTTCACGTGTTGCTGTGTAAGAACCACAGACCGACCATTTTGTTTAAAACACTAGACTAAAAATGATTATAACTAATAGTTTATTGTACCCGAATGCCTGCACAAATACATTTTATTTAATTAATAATAATTTCTGTATAATCCACGTGACTCGTCGTTTATAGTAAACCGAATTAAACCAACACAATGAATGTGCAAATTATACAGTAACAGTAATTATTCACTAATTATCTGAAGTTACTGTTCATAATGATAGTTTCTGTGAATCTTACTAGAGCGGCATTATTCTCGCTACGCGTATGTGAAAATGTAGAATTGCAAATGTGTGCAATTAGAGTCTCTCGTTTATGAATGAGATTTAAACATAAAATTCGTGTACAGTATTTTGGGCGTATTTTAAGCTGCTGCAATTTTACTTAGAAGTGACATTTATTTTCAAATGTATCATATTATCTAAGTTTTAACAATTTCAACATCCTTCATGTTCTTTTCAGTGTCACCAACAAAATAAATTTAATAATGTTAAGTAGGTAATCTAAAACCACTGATAGACTTCAACTCTTGCTTGGAAGTAGTAAGCCGCACACAGTCTACCTAATGGAAAGTGGCCACAGCAGCCCACGAACACCTATATCGCAGCCCAAATAGTATAGGAATCTTACCTGCCTATACTATTTGGCCATAGATGCGTTGCTACCTCTAAATTCTAAGGTAGAACGCCTCGTATTTTATTCAGTTAGCTTCTTCTATTTGCAAATATCGGGCGAACCGCCCACATGTCGTGTAGCAATGGACACGCGACCACTTTCATTGACGGTCAACCGGTCATATCAGAGGTGCGCGTTACGATAATTCGACTTTTAAACTTTCACTTACGAAATCAAGTTCTGTTTGTTGCGGCGAAATTGTGGCTGTGCTTACTCTCATTTAGTAAAAGTACGGCTCGACCGAGAAAAACTTATTTATACAAAATACATTTTCGATTGAGAATCGAAAAAATCTAATTGTATCTGCGTTAAATGTTCCATTTTCGTTTTGGATGTGCATTTTGTTAATACGTCTGTTTTAGAATGACAAAATACATCTAAACATGCGTATTTATTTTAAAAATTATCTTTTAAAAGAAACTGAGATATACATTAAAAATGAGTCACAGGACGGCATGCAACAATGGTCATCTTCACGCGAATCTTCATAAATTATTTTTTATACAAATCATTGCATAAAATTAATTAAAATTGATTGTATAATGTTACTACTCACAGTCCCAATGGCTTAGTGATTGTTTGATCAGTTATCTGTATTTATTAGTGTAGTATACATTAATTCCTAGGGAATCGATCTTTTAAAATTAAATTCATATACGCAAAAAACGGCATTCAAATTTATTTAAAAAATGTTGATTGCAATATGAGTAGGTATTACATAGTTACGTAATATTTTCAGATATTACGGATCACCATATCTCTAATCAAAAACCATTCGCGTGCAAGTTTTGCTCATTGGAATTATTTATTAACTTGTGAATTCATCACGCCATCAAAAATAATCATTATACTGCAACCTTCAACCTTATACTGTAGGTCGATAGAGTTTTTACGTCCAATTAATTTTAAATCGAAATGCCATGTATCTAATCTTCGTAAATAACCGTTTTTACTGACTTTGAAACAGGCAACGTATATTTTGCAAGATCACGAGTAACACGACGTAAACCGTATCCAGTATGATCATCGATTTAAGAATTAGTTGTATATGTACTAAACTCCATATCATTTATTTTTTACCTTTTCAGTGACTTCGAAATCGGTTAATTTTTTTGTTTGTTTTAATTGCGACAGGCCTTCTTTTATGCATGGTTTAATCAATGCTAGAACTAGAGGAGAAATTCATCATACATATAGATTTGGTGCCGCTGAAAATCAAACCTATCTAGGTATCGATAAAGGAGCTTTAACAATAGCCCAGACCTGTTTCATTTTATCAAACCTAGCAAGGTATATAATTAAATAGTTGAGATATAACATCTTTTTCAATGCCAGTAAGAACTTTTCAAAGCCTCTTTTAAGGATAAACTATGCATTATATTCATAAAATTGAAGTGGCCGTGACATTTACTCAAAATATTAATTTAAGTTTATTGTAAACAAAATATTTAAGTAAAAGTAAGTAAAACTGTACGTTATAATTTTTCAAATACCTACGTTTTGATAAAGTTTTAAAACAAATAAAATTACGAAAGAAACAAAACCAAATAGTCGTTGGTATTTCAAAAATAAATATTAGCAATGTTAAACAGATAATAGTATTAAATATTAATTTAATAAATTAGTTGAATACGTACCCTAATGACATTCATATAAATTATATTAATTTTATCTCGTAGATAAAGTTTAAATATATTTTCAGGTTAGAAATATATGTGGCTTTCCTTCAAATCACAATACAGCAGCAATTGCTACACATACATTATAAGAGAAAAATGGTTTGGCAGAGTTCCCTACAGAGACAAACCACGAAAAGTTTCACCACGTTCAAATTAATAGAAGCATATAGCATACTATACATCGCATACAACTGCCGATCCGCGTGTGTGAACCACATCAGCATAGGTTTCACTTCATGTGGAAGACTGAAAGACTTTATCAACCTATTTATAGGTGGCAAATTTTTTCATACGCCCACAATTGCATGTTTTACGAAATGGGAATTGGGTAGTACTTTATCGTTCAGAAGCCAGCTCGAACCCATGTATCTCCCTTTTGTATTACGATCCACGATTATAATTTAACAACGCCCCGCGACTTTTTTAATTAAGGCGACTTTAATAAAGTTACCCATACCTGCTCTACAATCTAAGGCTCTACATCATTCGTGAGACGGTACAGGTAGAGACACAGACGTAGAAATTTCCGTACCCTTATAAAACTTGTTGGAGACCGAAGACCTTACTCATTTACTATGCCACTGACCTCAAAGCGCTAACGTAACCATTAAATAATTAAAACTTGTCTACTCGCCATAATGCCACCAAACTATGGCCCCCGAGATGAAACTTTCTCGTCCCATCAAGGCCGGTTACCACATTTGGGACCCGATCCATTATTACACATTAGACGCCTTGACATTACCCATCAGCAAATATATCTTGATGATGAAAACATTATAAATCATTCGTAAATACTAATCGTTTGGTAACGTTGGCATTGACCATACGCTCATTTCAAATTCACATGTAATTTGACTCACCCTCTATTTTTGGTCTAATTATTGGTTAACATATGCACATACATGTTTAAAAGGTTATTAATTTGTCACATTACTTCCCAGGATTTGATCCTTATAAGCGACACTATCAGATAGTGGAATAATATTTGATAAAAACTAAAAAAATATATTTTTCCTTAGCCGGGAATCGAACCAGTTCATTTTGAAAGAAAAATACAATATTTTATAATATAGGAGTAGCAGACGAGCATGCAGTCCACCTGATGGTAAGTGGCTACTGCCACCCATGGACATCTGTTATCAACCTCAGATAGGATTAGACTTTCCTACCTGAAGTTGGCCACAGGTGCGCCGCTACCCCTGAGGACTAAGCTTGAACGCCTCGGAAAAGTATGTCTCCCTTACCACAACCTTCAAACCAGAACACAGCAGCGCTTTCCGCTACTATTAATAGGCAGAAATGGTGTGGCGGTGTCGCCGACGACGTCGAACTACAAAGGGTTCAACCCCCTTTAAAATATGTTCTTTAATGTATGTATAACAAAGTTAAAGCCTAAACATGTATTTTCGTATAGATAATGTACAATAACAGTAACACTTACCTTCATAGTTGAAACCTCTAGAGCCCTCTATTATTTAAACTTGTACAGGTAGTCGATAAAGCATAAACAATGACAGGATAGATTCTTATCCCTATTGAATTCTCTTTGTACTTACTTACACGTAATATACCTATTTACCATAGATCTAATATCGTGTAGAATAAACGTATGCAATATATTATACATATAATTTACGACTGCACTATCCAAGATAAATAAATCTCTTGATAAGTCTGGATACTGGTGTAAATGCAACCACAATAGAAATGAAAATAAAATAAATTTTATTTCTTACGAAAATACTTAGACCTTTTCATTTTTGCAACATACTACAAGGCTTTGCACCTTGCAGTGTAACAAATTGCTGCCATAAATAGATTAGACTACTAGACTTTGCTCTATCTTAAGATATTTTCTGAAAATCTTTCTAGTCTTTTTAGACAGTAAGTGTCGCGAGAAATGAAATGAAATGAAATGAAATATATTTATTTTGTATAGGCCAACGGCGGCACTTCTAAATGTTAGTTACAATATTTTCTTAAACTACTACCGGATCGGAACGCGACCTCTACTGAGAAGATGCGGTAAGAAACTCAGTGGGTTTGTCTTTTTTAATTTTAAAAATAATTAATCTCTTTTTCATTTTTTTTTAAATGCCATTATTTTTACATATAATTAATAAAGCATTAGAGACTTGATCTACCTAATAATATTTAAACGGATGGTAGATATTTCTGGTGCTATTCTTAGAAAATCATATTTTTTATATAATATAGAAGTAGCAAACCATACAGTCTACTTGATGGTGAGTGTCAACTGCAATCCTAGATGGAATTAGAATCCTACCTGAGATCGGCCACAGATGCGTTGGCACCCTTGAGAACTAAGTTGGATAAATCTCTCTTAACACACCTTTAACTCTTAACACTGATGCTATTATTAGGTAGGAATAGATGTGACAGTGGTGCCTTCAAAGTCGATCCACCTATCTATCACTTTTACACTGAGAAAATATATTTATAAAGTTATCGTGTAACTCATATATCCCTTCGATAATGTCAGAATACTATGACTATATTTTCGCCTCAAAAATAGTTATTTACGCCCGGAAAGAATATAAATAAATTGCACAGCCAACATACTTTCCTAATATTGCATCGACATACAAAAGTGTCACTCCAAAAAGTGTATCAAATAAAAACAATCTAACAGTTTACAAGCTAAATATGGACGAAAAAAATATGCGAAGCGCTCAAACAAAATCAAGCCACGTTGTCCTACTCCAGTACACCATACCTAATTGACGTTTGCGAGTCATCATTCTGATATATAAAGCTCAGCAATTTGCGCTTTAGTTTTTAGGGTTCGGAATGTAAAGGGTAAAAACGGAACCCTATTTCTAAGCCTTTGATGTCTATTCGTCTGTCAGAGGGCTCTATCTCTTAAACCGTAATAAATAAACACATTTAATTTTTTACAGAATATGTATAAAGATGGCTGCTGTAACAACAATTTTTAAACTAATAACTAAATTAAAAATAAACAGCTGGAAAATAAGTAGGGGACGCCATACAAGAAACTGCTATATTTCGGATATTTTCGCTTTATCTAATGAACCTTAATAGGTCGGCATTTCAAATTTTCACAATTCATTTACTTTTATGGCTGCTATAATGATATATGAATATAAATAACTCCGTAAAATAACTTCCGTGAATAATCCGTAAAATAAATAACTTCCGTAACAACAAATTTTAAATATATTTAAAATTTTAAATCCTCAGTAACCCTCAGTGTGAACGGAGTTCGGCTCGCACTTGGTCAATTATTTTAACATTGCATATACATGAAACAAGGTCGCCCGCTCAATCAATCAGCTCTAAAAATGTCACTGAACCATTCAATCTGATTTGTTTTTGAACGTAAACTGAATTGATTTTTAATTGTTTTTAAAAATAGTACTGTTATGCTATGCTGTAAGATAATTTGTAATCGCTTATGATCATCTTTTTGAGGGTCATTTCTTACAATTTAATTTTAAACCAACCGATTGAGCTGAAATTTGATATATGTCAAAATCATCATATGTATGATTTGGATGTCAAAGATTGCGTAATTATCTTAGTGACTCATTCTAAATTCAACATGGCGGACGCCCAAAGGCGCAAAATAGTGTTGTAAAAAATATAAGTAGAACTTATGTCCAAGCTTACGCCCATATCTCTATCAAAATATTATTGCAAGTATTTTAACACTTGAATTTTAAGCTGGTTGACTGTTTTAAAAATCTCTCTCACGTAATAAAATAATATTCAGTATCAGCCATGTATCAGCATACAAGGTTCGTGACACAAAACCATATAAGGAAGGTCTTCCGATTTATAAATCTTGATAAAAGTGCAAGCGCCAGCAAGGCTAGCAGGATATCTTCTTTGTAGCATCCGGTTAATATTCCTTATTGAGTAAAACACGTCGAAATAAAACTTTACCTTACTTTTAATTGCCTGTAAAATGCCATTTTGTAAAAGACGTACGTCGTAAAATTAAGATGATACAACCATTGGTGAATCGACTCCTAAGGTAACACTGAAATAACTAATTCTGTCTTATGAACTCTCTGTTACGCGCTGGTTTGAAGAATACACAAAGTAAGGGAGATTCACTTGTACGAGACGAGTCCTTAGTGGTAGCAACGCTTCAACCTTTGGTAGACTCTAACCTTGTCGTGGGTTCCTCACAAATATCCATGTCCCAATAACCACTTACCGTCAGGTGGACTGCTTGCTCATTTGCAACCTCTGCCTAAAAACAGTCATACATACATTCTGCTAGTAAATGCATATAAGTCAGAACTCCTCAAACAAAATAGTTTATCTCATCTCTAATCAAAACCACTTTAAAACTTTTGAATTTAATATTTCAATGCAAAATCAGCTTTTGACATTATAAAATGATCAATAGCATGCTTGATGCAACAGACATTTGATTCAAATACAAATAACCTTGAATAATACCGATTGAATTATATTATGCTCTTATTCAAAATGTCAAACGTGAATTGTCAGATGTTTTAGTTTATGTACTCTCAATTAATATTTATTTATTCATAATTCTTACAATCTCATTACAATATCATGAGGATTATGCTAACACTGCTACAATTATACACGGATAACGACTGGAGTAGGTTGACAACCTAAAAAATTGGGAATTTGCATATTTTTACAAATATGTGAAGTTATAGATTACATATTTGTTTATATGTATCCAATTGAGTCAGGTCTGGATGTGGTCTCATTCCATATCTCTAACTAGCCTAAAAAGGAAAGGTGTACACGTACAAATATATATTGATGGCATTGAGAATAAAACATTTCGATCGTCACTATCACATCTTTCAATCTGAACTCTACAAGACAAACATTGTCTAAGCTGTATAAAGCAGACATACGCTATACTATAACTGATTATAAACATTAATCAATTAATGCTTATGTCAGCCGCTTACACATATCTCATTCAAATGCATATAACACTGTAATGTTTCCTGCAACACCTTAAGTAAATGTCCTGATCAAATCTCGCCGGCCAGTCATTATGGCTCTTCCTTGATCTTAGAACAGATACTAAATATCATTACGCGTATCATAAAACTATTCATATACTTACAAAATTACTTTTAACTAACACCTCACATTGAGTATGTACTAAATTAAAACGTCAAATAAGGTTTAACTCTATTAATAATAATATTTTTATTTGTATCAACATCGATTCAACTATCAACTTGAGCACTTTAGCTCATTTAGTTCTTGACTGTTCAAAAATTCTCGATTCAGAAAGACAAATTAACATGTATGCCTAAATTAAAACTATCAAAACGTGCGTATTACAAACTAGTATCGTTTCTATCCATTTCATAGTCGGCTGCCTCCATATCCTCACCATTGATACAGAAACCCATCGCACAATCCCTTTGTCCATTCTATTAGCCACCATTGTTCAAAAATATCCAGTGCATGAAAAGTGCTGATTTTTCAATGGCTCGGCTGCACTATCATCATAATTGGCAGCATTTGATTTGTTATTTATGTACTATGGAGAATACATTGTCCACAACGTGTATGCTCTAATTTTTTTCTTTAATTAATACAGTTTTGTCTTAATGGGTCATCGGAATTATTCGCAAACAGTAAAGCAAGGTTAGATCATTATTTTAAAAGCAAGATAAATGTAATGTTTCAAATGATGACGTATTGTAAATCAGCAAAGCAAATCTCCATCTCACCTCCATTTCAAAACAATGAAGTTGATTTACGAGTAATACACGAAACAAAAGATTATGTCTTCACATGCTTCAAAACATTCCCAAAATGCGTAACAATCTAACCTTCATCTAAAATACAACTTAATTAAAGAAACAACAATAGAAGTTACAAGTAAAACCCACGAATATCAACTAAGTAATTTATCTTTTTGTTTCAGATTGGTCAAAAAAAATCCCTTTGACTTACGAACAAATATATAATACCACATCGTACGCCCAACTTAGGCCTAGAAACAAGCCATATAATGCACCGCCAGTAAGATACAACCCTTATAATTATAGAAATAGTCAATTAAACGACAGCTTCCCAGATACCAAAGGAAACCAATTAAATTATGCACGTAAATATAGTCAAGATGACAGAGTTAAACATCAACTTCTCGTGGGCTTCGCTCGAGATCCTTTCAGATTCTCCATTCCGGAAGCTGACTACTTGAAAGGAGTCAGGTGAGTTTCGTTATGTCGTATTTCTGTGCTTTACTGGTAAATGCGATAGAACTTCATTTGATAATTGAGCAATATTATACTTGCTTTAAAATTAAAAACCTTTTAACAAACAGATATATTAAAGAGGTCTTCAGAATAAAGTCATGATCTCATGATGATAATGAAGCTTAAATTAGTCCATCAATACCATTCATGTAAACGAAATTTGCAAAGCTTATTCTGATTCGCATCTGACACAAACAAGTAACATCATGACATCACATTACAGAGAGATAAGACCAGAACAATACACGAGAAAGGACAACCGCGGCAAACGCGGTGTGGTCCACCTGTACAACATGTTGACCTGCGCCACCGGCTGCAACCCTGTCGCCTACAAGGGCTACGGCTGCTACTGTGGCTTCCTCGGCTCTGGAAGACCAGCTGATGGAATTGACAAGTAAGATATTATCATTCCTGTTCCATACGTTGTGCCGTTCTAGATGATATACCTTTTGAGGTTCGTTATACAATATCATCTGTCCACTTTTTTACTATAACTCTTAAAGGTGTTTTTTTTGCCATCTAAAGGTACTCGTACTAAACAAGCTAATTTGTATGTTACAAGATAAATTTTGACAAATCTTTGTTATGATTCTGCACCTGCGCACCATTGACGTAAATGGCAAGGTTAAGCAATATGTGAATTGTCAACTAATATAGTCCTACAAGCATAATAGTAATATTAGTAATATGGAAATATAGAGGAATTGATAATACTGTGTCTTGAGGTCTGAAGAAAATTCGACCAAAAACTTTTTGTATACATATAGGTGTACCTATATGTGTATTTTATAAACACTTGGTGCTCATTCAATTCCACAGTTGCTGTAAGATGCACGACGAATGCTACGAGGACATCCGCTGTCCCTTCTACACGGTCTACTTCCAGCCGTATTACTGGAGCTGCTTCAACGGGCAGCCTCTGTGTGCGTTAGAAAACTACCAATCGCAACACAAGTACATTAATGGATGTGCGGGAAGACTTTGCGAATGTGATAGGCAATTCGCCATGTGTGTTAGGCGATACTCCTGTCCTAGAGGACGCCCGCTCTGTAGATCTTCGCCGTTGAGGTTACTTCAAAATATACTAATGTTTTAATGATTAGGATAAATTTACTAGAGACATGTAATGGAATACAGTGAAGTAGGCTAGTGATTTTTTACTTGACATTTATGTTGTTTCTATATAGTAGAGAACGGTAGATTACTAGTCGAATACACCTTAAGTAGGGAATTTGAACAGCTTAGCCTAGCGAAGTTACTGTGATAGGATTTTGATATGTTATAATGTACCCTTAAAGATAGCGATGTTAAATTAGCAGAATTTGAGTGTAAGCACTTTGATCTTTTAAGATTACATTTTATGTAAACGACGTATTTTGTTTTATAGTACGTACGAGGAAAATATGGGAGAAGAAAAATGTTCTATGTTTAATGAATGCCTTAAAATAACAATTTCTAAATTTTTAATATTAACTACGACACGACACCGATCCACGATACTACTTATTTGTTATCTGATTGTGTACGATAGGATTAATGTTTAACCCACTTCCAAAAAAAGAAAGGTTATACGAATTAAAATTTTTAATATCGATAAGTAGAGTAATTTAAATAATAACCGACTTCCCAAAGAAGAAAAGTTATATGAATTCAAATTTTCAAAACCCGACAAATATATCGATAAGTAGTGTAATTTAAATAATTTTAGTTTAAATCAAACAACATTGTATTTGGGATTGGTATGAAATTTTATTTTAATTTTACTCACCTTTTCCTATTAATTGTATAGTAATTATTCTTTTTATTGCTAAAAACGAAATTACTTATAAATATTTTTTCGTAACTGTTTTCCATCTTAAAATATAAAAAAAAATCTTGTATTTCGATATTTTAGTTATTGATTTATAAGATAATTTATCTCTTATTATGGAAATATTATTTTAACACACATTAAAAAACTTCTTTTAACTTTAGTACTTAACTACATACTTAGTACATTTTAACTAAGTTGAAATAACGAGATGGAAAATACCTCACCATTATTGTAAATAATTATTTAAATTTACTTATGAATGTAGGTACCCTGTAAATATAAATGTAGATACTTTTATTTATGTTAGAACACTTTTTGGTAATCCTAATAAATTATATTTTGATTATATTTAGTTTTCATTTCCTTTCCAAAAAAGAAAAAAGAGCGCATGGCGGGAAAAGTAAATGATGAGACGATGTATATATATGTTGTAATCTATGGTTGTAATTGATTAAAACTAACTAAATGGATTTAAGTATATCGTAAATAAACAAAAAGGGGTAAAAATCTTTTGAATGATGAAAAGACTCACCGATTAACATTTTTATAATAAATCACGAAAACTATTTAAGTAAAAACTATATACCTAATCCTTGTAAAAAAATTATTATGAAAAAAATGAACGTTATACAGCAAATTTCAGTTATTTTGTTTTATGTGACATTATTTTTTTTATTATTATGAATACCTGTTTAGTTATGCCAGTCAAAATCAGCGATTTTAAAATATGATAACTTTATATAAATAATAATGAATTAAAAAAAAATATATAGATTTATTTATAGATTCTGATATTAAAATAAGAATGACATCTAAAAAATAAAATAAAATTCATTTTGGTATACTTAAGTAAATTAATTATAATTTTCGTATCCCATAGGATTAAGAAATGTAAGGCAGATTTAATAATAAAATTGTGCAAGGCCAGTCATCAATCGTAGCCAAGCATATCCACAGGATTCGAAATTAGAATCAGGTTAACTTCAATTTCACGTTCATTAATTCTCTTATAAAAAAAATAACGCTAACGGCCATTATTTCGTTTAGAACATTATTATCAGTTAATGCGTGCCAAATCTTTTTTATTCTGTACTATTGTTTTTTTAACAATAGAGTGTTTTGAAGCTCAATGTTAGATAAGTTAATTAAGTAATTCGTGGCTATCTTTACGAAGTTTTTTAATCTATTACTTCAATCATCTTGAGTTTTAATTATATCTGTGTAATCAAATGTAATGATAACTGAGTTAATTTAAGTTTTGACCATGGGTCTTTATCTCCTCAATCCCTTCTTAAACTATACTCCTACTTATCTCAAAATTTGGTAAATATACTTATATATTAAAAATAAAACAAATTTTATACCTCACGTTACTTACACAACCTTTGTAAGCAGGTATAGATGTTTGTAGTTTATGAAGAGTGAGATGATAACCATCATAATTAACTCAGTAGCTAATGAGAAATGGAACCGTATGACGTCACGCCAACCATTGCGTCACAGTACTGACATGACGACAAAGTACTGTTGCAAAATAAGGTTTTGTCCACATGTATTATTAGTTTATTTTTCTCTTTTATAAGCAGTGTACGCAAGGAAACTTATTTATGTACGTGTTTGTAATCGACCGTTTCAGGAATTACGTCTGTCTTATATTATTCAAGTGCAAATATATTTATTTGCAAGAACATGGGTACATTATCATCATCATTATAGTCGTAGAAACAGAGGGGGGTTTGTACTATCTCTTAACAACATAACATTTAGATGGATTTGTCGTCAAAAAAAATAGTCCTCATACTTGAAGAATTTATTCTTTAAGGACAGCACCACATCCATGGCTGATCTCAGGTGGAAATACGTAACGATCATCCGATACATTCCATTGTTCAACTTGCCGAGGTCGTCGCATGATATTGTTCAGGTAGCTGCCCCCGTATGGTACAAACTTTGGTTCACATTTTTTAATAAGTAGGTACATGTTTTAATCATAGATTAGTAAAGATACTTCGCCGCCTTGAAATTGAATGAAGGCTTAGTATAATAAGTTCTTTTTTTGAATTCTTGACAAATAAAAACATTTTTAGAGAAAATTTACGAATAAATAACTAATACTGCGTAATTTTCATGATAATTAAATAATTTATAATCATAATTTCAAATATTTTAGGGACATTTTAGCACGGAGACGTGGCAAAATTTTTTTACGCAACTGTTTCAATTCTCAAAACTGGGTACATTTTCTTGTTAAGAGTGAGTAATCTTTACTAATCTATGGTTTTAATAAATATTTTCAAAGAAGGCAACCTAAATGCAATTATATCTATGCGTAGGTACGTAGCATATCGCAACAACTTTGCTCTTAAACCCAATGTTAAAATTCGTAAGTCCCCCATGATTCATTAAGAAGCGCATTGCTGCTTTTAATGAAATTTTAAGTGTAATGAAGAATGATTCTTGCAAAAACACGGAACGTCACTTTGTACTTACCACAGTATTATAGTAACATCTATAAATATAATGTACTAGAAATTCACGTATTGTAGACTACTGTAGCTAACCGTAGGTAGGAACCAATTCTGTCTCTCATACATTCTGTGACTACATATGTCTTTGGTCAGCAGTGATTACTTACCGTAGGGAATGCACGCTTTGTCCGTCCCTTTTATCTTACATAAAAAATCAAGTTACATACGAGTTACGGTTGACTGGTGGCTCAACCTCTCCTATAACCAAAACAATTTAAAATTTGTTTTTATCAGTTTTTTTGTAAAAGGGAGATCTCCCGCTAGACGGTGGCCATGCTCCGATAGTCTCACTTCGAAACGTGTGTCCAAGATATTGATAAAGCTTCGATAGCGTGATTCACAATCGTGTAGCACCTTTGACGAGTTTTGATTAGACACCACATCTGTACCGCCATTTTTTTTTTGTTTAAGAGGGGGAAACCTTCAAACGGTACCCGACGACGTGGGAGCGACGCCGGGTTATGTGGGATTTTTACCGCACTAAAACCCCCCGGTGGCCGTCCTCAACGCTTGTTGGAGAACTCCGGGATCTCCGAGGGAACACAACCGGAGACCTCCAAGCGCGATGCCCCGATCGGGCTCTGCCCTGGGGGAGCACTTTTGGCTTCTCCCACACTCCCTGGTGTTTACGAGGGTATGCGACCACACATACCGTCGTCCTTCCCGGGGTTGCTTGCTGGACGGTTTGAGCTCCCACTCTTGCCGCCTGCAACCCCGGAAGCCTCCTTTTAGTCGCCTCTTACGACAGGCAACATCTGTACCGCCTAGTCATCACATACGATATAAAACGGGCTACTTAATAGGAAGTAGTTACCGTCACCTTTGGACATTTGCAATACTAATATACCAGTGATCGTCAGCATTGCAGAAGCGCTTTCTTTCACCTTTCTTAAAGAGTCTCATGTCATAGCGCTCCAGAAATGCTTCAAAACCAAGTTTAGGTATACATATAATTTAAATAAAAAATATTATTTCCTTTAGTAGAAATCTTCATACCATACGAGTCATATTTTTTGCCAATCTCATCGCGTCGACCTCTGTACAAAATCAATTAGTTTCCAGTTATAAAACTGCAATTAACAAAAATTTACCCAGAATGGAAAATACGATCCAATCAATCAAAATGAGCAGTCTTAAGAGAACAGGTCTGCCTTTAAAGGTAACACATTATCTTTTAAAAATCGAAACGATTATTATAGTGATTACGAGTAGTTTTTACTCGTGTTATTAAAATAATAAATTACGGGAATTTTATAGACATGTAAATATTTTAATGGCCGAATTTCCTTTTTTTTGTATATTTTATTCGCGTACTGGCACACTGGACATGCTTGTCTCACGCGCAAAGGATTTTGGGTTCAATCTCGATTAAAAACTTACTTGGTAATTTAGTGCAGATATATGTACGATTTGGGTTTTTGTAACATAGTATTGTGTTTGTTGTTTCATAATGTCCTTAAATGACCACAGTATGGTGTGTATAGGAAGTGTCGATTAAGCTTATGTCTTTAATTTATAAAAAAGTGTACATGATTTGAAGAGGAACATTTTTTTTAACGGAATCTGGGTACCTAATAGAATGTTCGTCCCTGTAGTTCCGGGAGTAGAATAGGACTACGGTATCTCCTGCCTGTCGTAAGACGCGACTAAAAGGGGGCTTCTGGGGTTGCGGGTGGCAAGAGTTGGAGCTCGAAGCGCCCGTCGGCGACCCCGGGATGGACGGCTGTATGTGTGGTCGCATACCGTCGTACACACCAGACGGTGTGGTGAGACTCCCATGGCGTCAGGTACCTTTTGAAGGTTTCCCCCTCGTAAAAAAAAAGGTACCTAATAGAAGTCATTAAAATAGATACTAAATCGGCATTTCACTATCAACTGTGATTCCCATAGTGATTAACTATTAACTAAGTTCTATAACGTATTTCTTTCAGATGAAATCGCTACACGTCAGAATCTATGCGATTCTTATTATATTTGCAATAATAAGTAGCGTTATCACGAGCCCTTTGCCTGAAGATACCCACAAAGAATGCCCTCCGAAAAAACCCAAGTGCTACTATTGGCCTTATCCCGGTTACCCCTACTATTACTATCCATACGTTTACTATTATCCAATTTATTATATGTATCCTTATTACTACATTTACGGGTAAATCAATTAACCAATATAAATTAATTATTTCTTTTTATTTACCCAAATAAAATTAAAAATAGCAGCCTTACGCAAGCAATTAGATGATTTTGTTTTTTTTTTATCAATGAGAATGTGTATTTTTTAATCCAATTTTATTCGATCCATTTTAATCGAAATACAAATTAAATTCAGTTCATCGTGATAAAATCTGTCCTGCAAATACCACCATGTAAAAAGAAACATCGTCGTCGTTGACCCCTTTTCTGTCCCAATGCTGCGCATGATGTTCGAGCGAGAAGGATCTAGGCAATAGTCCACATGACATAAAAAAGTTGCCAGAACATTTTTTTAGAATACAGATGAGTAAGAATTTTCCTCACGATATTTTCCTTCACCGTTTTTTTCCACCTGATGGTAAGTGGTTACTGCCTCCCATAGACATCTGTAATAAACCCCAGATAGAATTTGACGTTCCTACCTAAAGTTGACCACAGATGCGCCGCTACCCCTGAGGACTAAGCTGAAACTCTTTGGAAAAGTATGACTCCCTTGTGACACCCTTCAAACCAGAACACAGTACCCTTTAACACTGTAAAATAGGTATGGCGGTGGTGCTGCCGGAGTCGAACTACAAAGGGTTCTACCACCTTCGTTTTAAGCAAGTGATCAAATTTCGTACATATTTTTTTGGAATACCAGAGGTGCACCTAGGAATCGAACCTCGTACGGAACTTCTAACCACTAGGCTATCTAAAAATAAACATCTACAATGATTTTAATTTCGACATTACTGTTTCTCAACTCCACTTAAGTTTATCAGCAACTTCATTAGCTTCATTCGAACATTTTACGTTTTAATCCAGTTCCTTTGAACCATAGACAAAGCTGCAGGTTTACAGAGCGCAGAATAAATACAAACACCATTGACACCATAAATGGTCGGTTATTCTTCAAGTAGGCATTTCAAAGGTTGTCCCTGTAGTTCCGGGACCAGAATAGGGCTACGGTATCCTCTGCCTGTCGTAAGAGGCGACTAAAAGGGGGCTTCCGGGGTTGCGGACGGCAAGAGTGGGAGCTCAAACCGCCCGGCCAGTGACCCCGGGAAGGACGGCGGTATGTGTGGTCGCATACCGTCGTGCACACCAGACGGTGTGGTGAGCATCAAGCTCACCTGGGCGGAGCCCGACGGGGCACAGCGCTAAGAGGGCTCCGGTTGCGTTCCGTTGGAGATCCCGGAGTCCTCTACGCAGCGCCGAGGACGGCCACCGGGGGGGTTTTAGTGCGGTAAGAGTCCCACATAACCCCGTGTCGCTCCCACGGCACCGGGTACCTTTTGAAGGTTTCCCCCTCGTTAACAAAAAAAAAAAAAAAAAAAAAAGGCATTTCAAAGGTATCGCTGACATTGAGTATATAAAATATTTCGTAAGTTTGTTTAAGTAATAAACAAATGTGTAACCTACTCGATGGTGAACTACTGTCCAAGGATGATGAGTTACTGTGACTGCAGCCAACCCCAGAAACAATAAAATACGCCTTGGGGTCGGTCGCAGGTGCGATGCTATGTTGCCGAATAAGTTGGAACTCCTCAAATAAATAGTACACTACCAACTTCAAAGTTTAGACACCACGGAATCTTACACGTTCGTAATTTAGGCATTTTTTATGTTTTAAGACCTCCCGTCTACTTCCTTTATACATAATTACATAAAAATATAAATTACAAATTATATATTTAAATTTGAAAACATTTCATCGCTTATGTACACGACTGTACTATCCATTGGACATACATGGCACTTATTTGTGAACATTGTCTAGATGAGCTTAGCTGTCGTTATGCAATGTCGAAACGTGAGTCCATCTGCATTCGCCGATAGTAGTGTAATTAGTAAAACTATGTGAAATAAGAGACCATCTCATATATTTTATGTGATTTGTGTAATCACGAATCACGATGTTAGTTACAAAGACAGTTAAATAATAAATCATGTATTCGAGCGCATACGAGATAAACATACGTTAAAAATGGTTTAAAAATAAACATATTGGCAAGTGTGAGTCCAACTGGAACACGGAAGGTTCCGTACAAAATTTTCATATTTTTAATACTCGTATTATTTCATTACTGACTGTCGTTAGCGACAGGCCGCGACGGTCAGGCCGGTCGTTAGTTAATAGCCACTGATAATCGACGGCCACCAGCACGAGAAGTCGGTAGTGTATTAGCTTACTATCTTTTTTTTTTTTTTGTTCACGAGGGGGAAACCTTCAAAAGGTACCCGATGCCTTGGGAGCAACATAGGGTTATGTGGGACTCTTACCGCACTAAAACCCCCCCGGTGGCCGTCCTCAGCGCTGCGAAAAGACCGGGATCTCCAAAGGAACGCAACCGGAGTCCTCTTAGCGCATTGCCCCGTCGGGCTCCGCCCAGGTGAGCTTATCGCTCACCGCACCGTCTGGTGCGTACGACGGTATGCGACCACACATACCGGCGTTCTTCCCGGGGCCGTTGGGAGCTCCCACTCTTGCTACCCACGACCTCAGAAGCCCCCTTTTAGTCGCCTCTTACGACAGGCAGGGGATACCGTAGCCCTATTCTTGTTCCGGAATTACAGGGATAATTAGCTTACTATCGCTCGTAAGTTACCTCTCTCGAAGTCACATTATAGTGATACAACAAGCCTTTAAATACTACAAAACACCTTACTATATACATTTCACAACTGAACATCAAAACAAAATAAAACCAAGAGATAAATATATATAATCCATGTATTAAAATCATTTACACATACATTTAGTCCCGCGATGCTTTACATATTTTTGTAGATTCTTATTATATAAGAAATACTTATAGGAATTTAACGCCCCCAATTATGTTGACCGGCCTGCCTTTGTACTTCTTTGATATGTCACTCTCAATCTGAAAACAAAAAAAATATTAGACATCTGAAAATATTTCTGGTAGACATAAAATTAGAATCATATAGGAATCTGTTTTACATACTCATAATATGAATGAAGGATTAGGCCATAGTTCACCGCGCTGGCCAAGTGCGAATTGGTAGACTTCACATACCTTTTGAGATTTTTTTTTTATAAATCGCTCAGGTATGCAGGTTTCCTCACGATGTTTTCCTTCACCGTTTAGCAAGTGATAATTAATTTCTAATACGCACATAACTTTGAAAAATCAGAGGTGCGTGCCTGGGATTTGAACCTCGGACCCCACGATCCGGGGGGTCCGAGGCCGAGTTACTTAACCACTAGGCTATCACTGCTTACCACTGTAGCATGGTCTTATTCTGTAGCAGTTATTTTAATTTGGACTTTTTCGAGCGCAAAGTTTATTAGGGCTGTTGCATACATACACTAGTGGACTCCGCTATAGTTATGCCACTGAATATGTATGTTGCAGTCAAGAGTAGCTCAAGTAGACGTTCCATTAACAGCCTAGTTCTTTACTAAACAGTGACGTTCGGGTGTTTTCGGCGCCCCTAGTATGACGGCGCCCTGCTTAGATCCCTCTGATTTTGAGAGACGATTCATGCCCAGCACATAGATAAGTATAGATATCTCACCGCCTTGTAATTGAAGGAAGCCATTAAATGGCTTAAACGGCTGACAAATATATCAGCCATTTAATGGCTGCCATGGTGTAATTTACACAGAACAATGCCGACATGTGCAGTTGAGTGGTGCAAAAACACGAAATCGAAGAAAAAGTGCGAAGAAATATCGTTTCGCAAATGATCTAAAAACTACATTTTTTAAACATTTTTCAAACACGAAAATAGATGACAGTGACAATTTCAATTGTCAAAACTGGTTACATTTTCTTGTTAGGAGTGAGTAACCTTTACTAATCTATGGCCCAGCAGTTGGATGGACTCACATCAGCCTGCAGCTCCTTCGTGCGAGCCACGAGCCGCACTAGCATCGGGCACAACGCCTCTGCCCGGGCGGCTGCAGCGGCGCTGCGGGCCGCCTGCTGAGCTGCAGCTTGCGACAGCTTGCCGCTCAGCGACAGCTTCTGCTGCAGTTGGGCTGTCAGCACGTCCACGTATCTGGAGGATTTAGTTATACACTGTAGCTTATGCATATAAGGCATCATCGTAATCAACACTTACATTTGGTGTTTATTACAATTTCATAATTATATGAATTGCAATCATCTTACTTACTATCAAGTATTCACTTTGATCATTGGCGACTTCAATTTCATTTAAAAATACTTTGTTCGTGAATGTGTGTATGCTATAAGATAAATAATTACGAAACAAAAAAATACAAAATTATAGGACACGACACGTAACGTAACTTATCATATACCTTTTCTATATTAAAGGAGTATTTGAAGGAGGTAGACCCTTTTGTGGTTCGACTCGAACAGCACCACCGCCACACCTATTTCTACCTAATAACAGCAGTGTTAAGCGCTGCTGTGTCCTAGTAAGGGAGACATACTTTTCCGAGGCGTTCCAGCTTATTCCTTGGGTAGCGGCGCATCTGTGGCCGACCTCAGATAGGAATATCTAATTCTATCTGGGGCAGATTACTGCCTGCGTATCATTAGCCGGAATCGAGGCACAGAAGGTTCTACCGCCTTTTCCTTCATAATTTTTCCAACAAACTTGCCAAACGCAGTATAACTTCAAACAATCTCACCTGGGTGAATGCTTAACATTATGCAAATGCGCCAGCTCGGGCGCCGCCAACGCCGCGGCGTCCCTCACCGCTGTTAACATCGCGGCGAGCGCGGCGCCGCTCTCGCTCGGCAACTGCTGCACCAGCGTGAAGCTGCCGGTATCCGCGGACACCTGCGTCTCGTACTGACGCATCTTGAGGAATGACTCCAGCTGAAACATGACGTCAGATTAAGTGCGATTGTTTGATGAATGACGGGGGGAGGGGGTTAGTTGCAGAACACTGACAGAAGCGTAACTTAAAACTCGAATTTGTCAATTAAATAGAAAATAGGAATGAAGGGCAATAGAAGAAAAGAGGATGTAAAAAAGGAGGATAGAAGGCAATTTATCTACCTAGTGAGTAAACTACTCGTATAATCTAGAGCTTCTTGCTCAGGCAACAACTACCGACAACATCAGCAATTCCACCCACAGACTTAGGTCTGTAATTCCAGCTGTAGAACACTGACATGATTTGTTTAAAATGTGGTTTCATTAAGAAGAAACAAGAATGGGGTAAGGACTGTTTATAAAAATACCTATATAGGCACGTCATAGAAAAATAAGGCTGATGGATATAACCTGCGTTCCAGACGGCAAATAAATATAATCTACGCTCCCAGGCAAATAAATAATTTACACCTGCGCCTCATCTTCCGCCTCGAACGTTGCTCCAGGGAGCGCTATGACATGGGGCTTTTCAAAAAAGGTGTAAAAAGAACTCTCCTCCAAAGCTCTGTCCAAATGACCATAGGCGACGATGACTGCTTTCCATCAGGCAGCCCGACTGCCCCATTGTTTAGGTATAAATATAAAAAAAAGGTAACACTCACCTCCACCAGCTGGTCCAGGATCTGGTTCCTGGTGGAGGGGTTGTCGAGCAGCGTGAGAGCGTCCCGGCCGCGCGCCACGCCGCCGCCCACGCCCTGCTCCTCCACCACGATGCCGGACTCCTCCAGCAATATCGCCGCCACGTCCACTGATAGCCCCTGGGGTCATTGAAATAACATTAATATAATTGTAATTTTGAAGGTGGTAGAACCCTTTGTGGTTCGACTCCGGAGGCACCACCGCCACACCTATTTCTGCCTCATAGCAGCAGTGTTAAGCGTTGCTTGTTCTGGTTTTAAGGGTGCAGTAAGGGAGACATACTTTTCCCAGGCGTTCCAGCTTAGTCCTCAGGGATAGCAGGATAGGAATATCTAATCCTATCTGGGCTTGATTACAGATGTCCATGGGCGGCAGTAGCCACTTACCATCAAGTGGACTGCATGCTCGTCTGCTACCTATTTAATAAAAAAAAATTAAAGTTGAACACTTTGTAATTTGAGTTGGCACCGCCGTCACGCCTATGTCTTATAACAGTGTTAAATATTGCAGTATTTTTATTTTAGAGTTGTGGTAAGGGTAACGATGTTTGAGGCCTCTCAAATTAGTCCCTCAGGTAGCAAAACATCTATGGCCGATCTCAAGTAAGACTCTCAAAACTCTTTGATAAGAATAGAATTTAAAAATGGACGTAAAAGACAATTGTCATTTTCACAAAAAAAAAGATGGCTTCTCTATTTCCGAACACAGAGGCGAAAGAAAAACACTTAAACATCCACAGCTGAAAGAAAAAAGGATTTGCTGTAGTCACTGTTTGGATGTGGCTCCATGAGTTGTAAGCCTAAGATCTAAGAGAGGTAGGAGACAGACGCAAATTATAGTATAAAAAAAATATGAACTTTAAACTCACAATGTCATCCGGAGCCACGTCGATGTTGCCCCAATCAATGTCAGCGACTGCATCACCTACACCAAAGTCGATATCGCCTGTCGCGTCGATAGAGCCGAAATCTATGGTGTTGTCGCCGAAATCTATCTGCAATTAAACATTACACAATTATACTACAAAGTACTTAAGAACGAAATTGATTTGAACAAATATTATGTACTAAAATAAATGTAAATGGTAAAGTTGATTAAATAAGTAGCGCTTTTTTTGAAAACTAATATGGATATAGTATATAGTTTAACATATTTTAATATTACTAGAAATTCAACTGTTTAAAAAAATAGAAACATTTTTGAAGGCAATACTTTACACTGCACGTATCGTGTATTATATACATTTTTCAAATTTACATAGTCGTACAAAAAGATCCATATAATTATGTGACATCAGGATACCTGGAGGGACACTTTAAAAAACGTACGACACCATCACCCACTGCGTACTAATGAAACAACGTCCCATTATTTAAACCCAAACCACTAATAACAGATATATCTTACATACCTGATCCCCAGCTCCTCCCTCGTCATCTTCAAGCTCAATATGTATAGGGTCAGGTTCCACTCCAAGTGGGGGCTCACCGTACGCCCACTCGTACACCGTAGTGTTCCCATGCTCCACCACATAGAGGAGCAGTGGTAGCATCTCTGGTGCCTTTTCCCCAAGGATGTACTTTGTGAACGCTGAGTACAGCTCTATGCCTGGACGTAATGGTGATAGAGACTTGCCAATCTGAAAATGTGCAAAATTTATGATATGAAATTTATGATATGATATGTAGACCATTATGATATGTTTAAGAGTTATAAAATTGTAGCCAAGTAGCCCTCACATCTAAAGGAATATTTTTTAACAATAAATTTTTAATTCGAGATTGCAGTACCAAACGAGAGTGCAGTCCTTGTCATGGTAATTAGACACTGATCCCTTTGAATATCTGTAACCAACTCCATATCCACCAGTGAAGTGATTTGGTTTGTGGTTACAGGGGTTCCACCTGAAGCCAAACAAAGATTACTCCTGTGGACATCATCAACATCAACACACTAATATCAACAACATACAAAACGCAAAAACTGATTCGTGCTAGAAACAGATGTGAGGGTGGTACCTTCCTAATCTAGACATATCGATAACTGATACCTGCAAAATGTATTTATAAAAAAACTTCATTTAACTACTTTACTTACCTTATCATAGATTTCTGGCAACTCCTGCAGCCTCTCGACCAACTCCCTCTTTATCTTATCTCCCTTGATGCCCAGTTGCTTACATGATGACAGGAAATCTGATTTTGCTGAAGCTTCATTCTTTAACAAATCTGTATGTTTTTTCTCACATTCCTGGAAGAATCGAGATAACATATTGATGGCTAGTTATGAATTATCCAGATAGGATTAGATGTGCTGCTACACCTAAGGACTACGATGGAATGTCTCGGAAAAGTATGTCTCCCTTACCACACCCTTCAAACTAGAACACAGCAGCTCTTAACACTGCTATTAGGCATATATTACAAATAGGTGTGGCGGTGGTGCTGCCGTAGTAAAACTACTGAGATTTCTTTAAACATATAACATTAATTTTACTTACAGCTTGAATCTGTTCCTCCTTCGCAATTTGTTTCTTTAGGCCTGGTATTTCATAGCTAATGTTTCTGACTAGCATTTGTGCGGCTTCAGCCAAGTACAAGTTTTCTTTTTCATAGCACTTCACTATATCCTGCCAGTCCTTCATTCTTTGTGAGCCATACCTCCCGAATAGATTCTTTGTGTCTGCTTCTGTTTCTTTGAGTATTTCTATTATTTTGAGACAGTGGAAGTAGTTGATGTAGCTGCCGGATAGCAATGCGGCGATGTCGTTATGGACTGGCATATCTTGGATGGCATTGTTGATCTTCTCTCTGACCGGTAGAACATTCTTCTGCCATTCTTTGCTCACATGGCGTCGGCTCACCAGCCAGTCTTGTAGCTTGCCTATGTTTATGTCTATGGGGATGTTGCTCTCCTGTAGAAACGATTATAGTTTATCAATTTGAATCAATTAGTATGAAACATAATTCTTTAGCATACATATCAAGTAAGAAATACATTCTAAATTAGGATGGCGATGGTGACTTAATAGATAACGAGTATCGAGTCTCAGTTCTTTTATACATGAATGTTGAAAAATCAACGTTCAATTTCCGTTAAAAAATTACTTGTTGTGAAGTGGCAAATAGAGTAAACCTCTTTTGGAATGGTTAGTAATAAAGCGTATTTAGAGCCTGCTTTTTCACCTTTATAGTTATAGTATAGTTTAGTAAACATTTTGAGTAAAAATGGCTAAAAAGAAAGTCAGTATAGGAAACAGCTGTTTTACAATGTCCATAGCACAATAATAGACTTACATCCATTGTAGATGACTGTTTCGTTTCTCCGAACAAGAACTAATTCATTAATTACTACTTTGCTGTTTACTTTAGGATTTTTTTTATTTAAATTACACTAAAAATATTACGATTCAACGTGACGTGTCTAAACAAAATGCCGTCAACTGTATGTCAAAATAAAATTGTCAAATATGACATTCAATTTCTAAGATGCAGTAAATGCAAAACTGTTTTTTAATAAGTTTAATTTGATTTCATTAATATAATAGAACTGTCCTTTTCACAAATAGCTTTAGAAGGTATTATTGTAATATACAAACAAATTTCATTTTTTCTACTACAAATCCGTATTATCACTCATTAAACTAAATGTACATGTATACATACATGTAATTCAAATCTGTTAATAATTCCGTAATCATTATTTTATTAACCTAATTAATTATGCAAATATTGTCATTGAAAAACAAATATGATTATATTTTTTATTTTATTTATGTTCTATGAGTAAATTGAAACGCTCTGCGCATTATCCCATGCTGTCAATTGACAGTTTGAATTTTGATGACGGAAAGAAAAAGGTTATACACAGAAAAAGAGGGAATAGGCTGATTATGATTAAATTATTGTTAAATATAAATTGAATTGTATCTAGCTGCTTAGTATTTTATTGTACAGTGTGTTTGATATTTGTTTGTAAAGTTTCGTGTTCAGTCTGATACTCGGTGACGGCAACGTGTCCTAGGTTAGGCCGTTGGGGAATCATGTTAGTGCAGTTGGCGTAACATGACTGAAAGAAAAATGTGCAAGTTCTATAATTTAAACGTGCCTGAACGACGATCTGGAGATGTTGGCGGGATTCAGAATCATGGTAACGAGGATGACGACGAGAGGAATATTGACAATCCGTTGGAGCCGTACGTGCCCCCACACCACCACAAGCTGGAGTACAGTTACTGGATGTGGTTCTCGCGGCGCCCGCCCGCCCGCGAGCTATCCGCTACCACCACTGGTTATGGTCAGGTGGGTAACAGTAACTCTATACCCCAAAAGCTGGTTATATTTATAGTCCACCAAAATGCAACATATCGTTTTTGTCCAATGCTTTTGTTTATGATTTGAATCATTGTTTTTATGTGATATGGTTCTGTTGATTAGAAAGCTTGTGATTTAGGCTCATAAGGCCAGAATTCTATTTATAACAATACAATTATTTATACTTTAATAATTGTGGAAGACCTTGTACTTGTTATCAAACATTATTTAGCACTTTTAAATTTTTGGCTTACCGATATCAATCTATAAATAAATAATAATTTTCCTTTCATGATTATTATTATATTTATTTCTATATGTTAACAAATAGGATTTATATGTATGTCTTCAGTATATAATAAAATGTATATTACATACTATTGCATGTGTACTATGTTACACGCTTTGTTAGAAAAATGAACATTATGTGTTGTAAAGTGCTTACTGGTACGCATTAACATATTTTGTAACCAAATGTAAATTAAACAATAATCTTACATGAATTTCAATCCAATAAAAAATGGAAGGTTGTAGAATAGAATTTAGTGTGTTGACTCTGGAGACACAAAAATGGTGGAATGTTTTATGCCACTCTGGAGGCACTACTGCCATATCTTGTTTGTCTAATCACAACAATGTTTAGTTAATATGTTTTGGTTTGAGGGGTGTAGTAAGACCTTCCTAACACTTATATGGCACATTCTAAATTAGTCTTAAGGTCGCAACAAATTAGTGGCCGACCTCACAAAATTTCTCCAATCCTGAAAGCAATGAATCAAAGCTGTCCATTGATGACAATGATGACTTACCACCTTCTTATTTACTACTTGTATGTTATAAAAATAGGCTTCTGTATTTATAATGCTCAAACAAAGAATCCCTGTGCCTTTATCTGTGTTTCCATGAGTTTCAATTTTATTGCCATCATTTCAGTTAGATCAAAAATTATACCTGGAAACAGCATTTCTGGGCAATAAAATAATGTCAATATAACATGCCATGAGAAGAATCTTTAGTTAGAAGTTCTCATATAGGGTTAATCTATCACATCGTTATAGTCCGCTCTGAATATAGAAATGAATCACATCACCATAGCAAATTGTATGACCACACCTGCTTCAACAACTTCAGAGTGGACTAGCTGTTTGGCACGGACTATACCTTTAGACAAATTTAGGTATGGCAATAGTGTTGCTTACATACAAAAAATTGTTGTTATTTCATTGTTTTAAGACTTTATAATGCTTTAGCTACTGCAACATGTTTCGGTATATTGTAACATCCCTTTTCTAACTTTATTCTTACTCCACATGATGAACTTAGACAATACCGTTGGGTCAGGAACGCCCACAGTGTCTTTGGTACAAAAAGACATTGTGTTCATTTTTGTTCCAAAGCGATCATGTTCCATGGTCTCCTGCATGTGTTAATTTATGGGCCCTCTTATTAACAATATTTTATGCGGGATGTACTTATTAGGTGTATCATAAAATTGTTATAGTTATTACATTTTGGTTTTTGCTATATATTTTATTTATTTTATTTATTTATTTATTCATTTATTTCAGACAACAAGGTCCATATTACATATACCTTACAGACTAACATACATACTAATATATACTTATAACTAAATCACGTATTTGCGGCGACGTGAGACGCGAGTCTGGTGACTGCCGGGGGTCCTCTCCGTCCACGGAACTTCCGGAACACAACTCCCTTCGGCCACAGCTCCTCCTTCAGGAAGGTCGACAATTGCTCAGTTGGGACGCGTACAACAAATGAACTAAAGTTCACCGCGTTACGCGCCTCCAACTTTTCGACCACCAATATATATGTATAAATAATTTATATTCTGTAAATTTCCACTGTTATATAGGGCATCCTTTATTCTGTAAAGTGTATAATGTCAGTTGGAAGTGTCTGCATTACACATATTATCCATTATTATGTTATTTACATTGGTAAGCTGACTAAGACCTGACAATGAAGAGTGACAGTAATGTAGAAAAACTTCTTTTTTATAATATTGTCGTTGCATGATCATGATCATGATCATATGATCATGAAGTTCAGCCAATGTGTGATGCTGTAATCCAATGTGCCTATGTGTAATCAATCTCAGATAAGATTAGTCTACTACTACAGATGTGTTGCTACTCCCGAGGACTAAGTTAGAATGTTTCTTATAAGTCTTCCATACTACACCCTTAAAACCAGAATACAATTCTTATCACTACTGTTATAAGGCAGGTATAGGTGTGTTGGAGATGCCTCTCAAGTCAAATCCCAAAAGTTTCTGCCACCATCAATCACATCTTTTGTAAATGCAATGCTGCTTTTGCCACGTAGACACAATTACAGAAGCCAAGCATGTAGAAATGCACTATTTCTCCACTATGCACTAAAAATATCAAGAAATAAGAGCAGCATTTTATAGTCCCAATTTACCTGCGGGACATAGACATTTGTTTACCTAATAGAAACTGTCTAAAAATGTTCACAACTAGGAAAATGAAACATTTTGAAAACATGAGAACCTTATAAATAGTTTCAGTGAATGAAATGAAGTTGTATATTATTTTATTCTATCCAATGTCTTACCATTTCGAGAACAGAACAGAGATCAATATTATTATTGGCAGAAATTTAAATCTGCAACTGAAATCTGTAAACTGCCCATTAACCATATTCCTTATGTTCTATTTTATGTTGTGTATATATGTAATTGCAGGCGCTTCGTCTGGTGGGTCGCGTGGCGTCGGTGGAGCAGTGGTGGGGGCTGTACACGCATCTCTCGCGACCCTCCGAACTACCGCCCCTCTCCGACTTGCACCTGTTCAAGCTGGGCATCAAGCCCATGTGGGAGGATCCCTCCAACGTCAACGGTGGGAAATGGGTGAGGGAATTATCGGTGTTTTAGCCAGTGTACATGGTTTCATGTGTGCAATCTAGATTTTCTGTTAAAATGAAGCTGTAAGGTCCCCGTAATGTCTTAATTGTTAAGTGCAATGTATTATCCAGTTAAATCAAGAGTTTCTATTATCTTATACTGTAGGCAGACAATTTTGGGTATTGTGGAAAACAGGTCATTCAAATGGTCATTTTGTTTAAGTTAGTGCAATAAAAAAAATATTTTTTATTTATTTCCACTATCCCTGGTTCGTACAATCTCCTATTACTAGTTCCTACTTCATCTTCTGTACTACAATATGTACCACATCAAGTTAAACATTTTAGAAGTAGAAATGTCCTGGTTTTTTAATGTATGTGTATCACAAATTAATTATCATTATGCTCTGTGAAGTCTACAAATGCATGACAATATGACTAAATTTGTTTGCTGTATGATTAATTAGTTGCTGAAAGATGATAGTAAAGTGAACATGTATGGTGTATGAATTACAGGTGGTGCGTCTCCGTAAGACGCAGACAGGGCGCGCATGGGAGGAGCTGTGCATGGCGATGCTGGGCGAGCAGTTCATGGTTGGCCCAGAGCTGTGCGGGGTTGTACTCTCTGTCCGCTTCCAGGTAACTACTGTTATAATGCTATTTACACAAATTTTTGATTGCAAATACAACATAAAATATCATGACTAGTAAAATAGCGAGCAGTTTACCATATATCATACCTAATCAGGTTTATTCCCTGATCAGATGGATGCTATCAAAATATTTATTATTTATATCTATTTAAGGTAGATCTTTGAGCGATTGCATAAAACTTAAAGTAAAAGGATAAATTTTCCTTGCGTAAAGCTAGTGTAGGACCAGTTGTACACAATCACTAACTCACTAATCAAATAAATCCTTATTTTCTGGGAATGTTCCCACTCTGTAATGAAGCAGTTTGGATTGATGATGATTGTGACCTATAATTACATTTTGACGACCCGCGTGGCGGAGCGGTCGCCATACCGGTCTGACGCGCAAAGGGTTCCGGGTTCGATCCCCGGCCAGACAGATATCTGAACGATGAATTTAGATATCTGTTCTGGGTCTGGGTGTTTGTGTCTTAATCTTTGTGTGTGTCCATGGCACCCACGATACAAGGAATCCTAGTGTGAGGCTGTGAGTGTAGAAAGCGTTTATAATAAACATTGTTCGTTACAGGAAGACCATCTGGCGGTGTGGCACCGGACAGCGGCGGACACGGCGGCGGCGGCGCGCGTGCGGGACGCGATGAGGCGCATCCTGCAGCTGCCCGCCGCCGTGCCCATCGAGTACAAGGTGCACGGCGACTGCCTGCGCGCCACCACCTCGCGCCACAACGACCACGAGGCCAACGACCGCGACCACCACCACCGGGACGGTCGCGACCACCGCGATAGTCGCGACCACCGCGACAGCCGCGAGCATCGGGACAGCCGCGAGCACCGTGACAGCCGCGAGCATCGGGACAGTCGCGAGAACCGTGACAGTCGCGAGATCCGCGAGAATCGTGACAGTCGCGAGATCCGCGAGAATCGTGACAGTCGCGAGAACCGGGACAGCCGCGAGATCCGCGAGAATCGTGACAGTCGCGAGATCCGCGAGAATCGTGACAGTCGCGAGAATCGTGAGAACCGTGACAGTCGCGAGAATCGTGACAGCCGCGAGCCCCGCGACAGTCGTGACCACCGCGATGGTCGTGACAGTCGCGAGAACCGCGAGAGCCGTGATAGTCGCACGTAGCGACACGCCCCGAACTACTGAGCTGTTCGATCCTCACTCACTTTTACGTATTTTAACTGTCAATTTTGATTCTCAATGTGTCAAGGAGCTGTACAAATATATTGTAAACAGTTTTAAGAATATTACCTAATAACTACTACTTATATTAGCTCGGATGATATATTTATTAAATTGCTACATATTTATTAGAAATTAAATTCCAAATTCTATGAAACTTGTGTGTAAACTAAATCTGTAATTGAAATACTTGTACCTGCCTGCCAGCTCCTTGCACAAATAGTGCAATACCCATGACAGAGTACCTTAAACTTACCTGGCTATAATGTTAACACATTTTAAAATTCTATAATTATTCAATGGACCATAGTATTATTTGAAATATAAACAGTATTTATAAGTTAAGTGTTACGAACAGACATCTTCAAATTCTTCAACCTTTTTAAATGTTGTGTAGATAACTCATATTGACTATTTGCATTAAAACCAGTGTGCTCTATTAGTATCTTTCAATTCCTTACAGGAATATAATTTTCCAACTAATACAGATTGTGTGTTGTATAAATATGTCGTGTTCTTATTGTGACAGTTTATTAATATTAATATAAGCAGCTGTTATAAGCCATTCTGGGCAAACAATAGTTCATAATTTACGATTTTGAAAACTAAAGTATGGTCTCAATGTATTAAGTAGTATTGATGTTTTTAAATGACTTTTATGGCAGCATTTCTATAGGCTTCACAGAATTTTAACTTTTTGAAAATATCTCGTTGTCGTATTAGATGAATTATTGTCTTTTAAAATCTGACACATACAGTGTAATAGTTGTAACTGGAAGAGCTTGATAATGTATTGATAGCTGATAAAATAAATGACGTTCCTTTTTACGTCGAAAGGATTAAAGATTTTGATGCACAAAAACAATTTGAATGTGGTGAACTTAAATTATAAGTACGTGTCTTCCGCGGTAGAACTTGATTAGCACTATACGTAAAACGGAACGTTAAATTGCGTACTATCTGAAAAATGGATGTTTTGAGATGCATTGTTAATTGTAAGGAAAATGAGTGAGATCGAACAGTAGCCAGTTCAACACCCCAGCGTACGTATCTCACAATGACAGCGTCCGATGTGTACATATAGTGTTCAAAAGCCCTAAGATCGATTAGCATGCGGGAACATTGTGAGATCCGATATGTTGCCATAACTCCCGCTGTTATCACCTTGTACAGTGAAAAGAACTGCATTACTGAGAAATAAAGTATCAGACTTTTCATACTTTCTACTTGCGTTTTCTTTGTGTTTACCCGCTTTCCCTTCTTGGGATATTGAAGAATATAATGCTAAACAGACAACTTGACATGGACAGAATGTTTCAATATTATTTATTTTTACGTAATAATATGAAAACTCACTCTGTTTAAATGAACTGCAGGTAATTTTTGTAACATTGCATGGTGGGCTGGCCACACCCTTTGGCACAGGCTTGGTAAAATGAACAGAATAAAAACCCTTTGCAAATATTAAAAGTTTTGACTTCGCTACTTAGAATACCAAAATTATAGACGTAGCATCACTTACGTAATAATTTTATTAAGCTTATCTTACCTGTTCCCATGTAGTTACCTGCTAGTCTGTATCTATATAGGTTTTAGCCTAAATACATCAAGGACTTATCAAGGACACACATACACTCTCCATTCTTAATACTCCTTGCCAGAAATAATCTGATTAAACACTAATAAAAGCACAAATTTGTCTAGAAAATATATTTTAGTACATCAAATTTCAACAGACATTTATGTTTGTTAATTAAAAATAAATGATAAACATCGTTGACACTCTTTATTCTACGCGAATAATCTCCACAGAACGGCTAGTGTCTATATTCTAGATAATCTAAAACTCGCTAACTTATTTTACAATTATATATTACAAGAGGATATGAACATGACCGAACTGCCTTAAAGTCAAGCGTAAGATACATAACAATTAATAAATTTAATCATATCATATATATAATAAGTAGAATGTATAAAATATTTGTGAATATCGCAACAATTTAACAAGTTTTAAAGCATAACATTGTATAAAAATTCAATATCCTTAAGTATTGCTTATTACAGCTGCGATTGATTGTACTTGCTATGCAAAACATTCAGATCATAGGAAGAGCATAATATAGTATTTATAAAACAAAGTTGCCATCATAACGAATTATTATTCTTGATTTGATCGAATTTGGAAAGCGTTTGAAGCCGGTTGCAGCAGAATTAATATGTGTGAAACTTTAAAAATCTGGTATTAACGATCCATGCTATACTATAATATTCATAATTAAAGTCTATTAATTTTAATTAAACAACGCGTCCAAAGCGACAAATTATATAACACCTCAATTAACATTCCAAATCAACAATTTTGTCTAACATAACGAATATAATAATATTATACTATATTGAAACTGACAAACCTTTTATTAAATTGTGCTATTAGAAAAAGTCAACAAGAAATTGTAAGGCATGATCGATCATGTTCACTCCCAACTAACGTACAGACGAAAGGACCTAAAACTTACACTATATATTTACATTTGGCAACTTCACTTAGTCTATGAGTGGTGATATGCGCGCGGCATAGGGCCCCGACAGTGGTTCCCTTGATATTTCATATTACAACATATGTTTATTAAATCACGATAATCCATTTGATACATCTTAGTTCGTCCGAGATTGTAAACTACAATGCTTTAACAGATTTTTAATCTATATGTAAAAGCTAGCCTCAATCGTTAAATAAAATAATTAAATTTTCGTCAAAGGTGGCCACTTGATATCAATGCTCTGAGATGCCGATTTATATAAAGAATATTACTAATTAATAATGGGGGACAGACTGCACTGGTGCACTTTGATGTTGAATAAGGACATCACGCCCCATAATATCCGCAAGCAAAATTAATAAGAAATATAAATCATCGTCGTTTTTATTTTTAAGACATGATTTAATTATAGTATTCTATATTATAATTATCTACGGCAGCGTAATCGTACCGTACCTCGCGTACGTAACGTGAATGATTAATTACAATTGTCTTTTAATTGCAGCACAATCTTACGTACAAGTAAACATCACAGTCGTGTCCCACAATTCTTAATAAAAAAATCTAATTTTGTGTGCTTCTTTCTTGAAGTTTAATGAACAAGTTCCAAATACTTTTTACCGTTTCTATTTTCACTGGCCATTTCGAATACGACCTTTGCCATTTTCGTAGTCGGTCCAAAACTAGAAACGTAGAGGTCAGCTGAGCTTAGCCTAAAGATAGGAAAAGCTTACGTATCGACGAAGTTAATAATAATCTACCTACATTTCGACAAGATAGATCGCTAATGAATTTTTAAATTTAGCATCGACATTTACCTTAGAAAAATTTAACACCTAAGTTCATTGCTTCGATTCCAATAAGCACTTTTAAAGCAACAGCAGGCCGAACTAAGTAAATCAAGTAAAGCCAATTAATATAATAAAAATCATTAAAGCATAAATCCACGATCCATATTAATGTCCAATGTGCACGAAGTCAACTCATTTTTATCGTGCGTTGAACTAAAAAATCAAATATGGACCGAGTTTAATCCCGTTACCATACATTGGCGCCAACTATTTGTTCATAATTATAAAACGTTTTACTGCACACAACTTAGAAAGTCAAATTTAGAAATTCATTTTTATATACAACTTCAAAAAATATTAAACATTTCAAGCAATAATACAGCCCAAAATACAATTAAAGTAGTAATAACTTCATTGGCGCCAATGTGTAGTCCCAGGTTGACAGAGGCAGTCTTGTTAAAAACGGGGTTCTTAATGTTTAGGCAAGATATGTTTTTTGAGATATTATCGCGTCCAGTCTCTCCGATTGGATGGATATTATTTTGTCGGATCTTACGGAGAACCCCTAAAACGCATTTAAAACTAATAACTAATTTTAAATATAAGTATTAAAAAGCTCGCATACACCTACTAATGCAAGTCATACATACAGTGATAGGAAATTTCATAACAAATCGCGCGTGATGCTTTGTGTGAGTAAACTTTGTACATATACATTGCCTACCTATGTGTGCGTATAACGAAATAGTCATTTACAAAAATCTACCTATATAGTCTTTATATTTATTTATATAATGAAGACATCTGAGATCCACTGTATCAACAGAAGCAGTCACACCATTTTTATAGCTTATTTATTAATAACAAGTTTAACAGCCATGCAACTCATCCTCCTCGATGTGCGTGCAAATATTAATTAAATTATTTGTACAAAAATTGCGAGGTTTACATTTCCATAACAAACGCACGATTTTGTACTGAACACTTCTTGTGTTATAATATAGTTTTAATATTCATGCAAGTTATTAACCCATACACGAAATTGGTAACGCTGATATTAGCGTTTATTTGTGCACAAAACCTGTATTAGCATATTTAACAGTGAAACGTGTATTCTAATAATATAACTTTTAGCAACCAGATATCAGGTATCTGAATAATTTATGATAATAATTAATTTTGTTCAATTTAATGACTTAATAGACGTTTCCTTATACACAAGTTCGATATAATTTATTTTACTATTACAAATTATTTAATATTTTTTACAAATTAATTAATATTTTTACAACATTTATCAATAGGTGTATATGAGCTTCAATATAATAAAAAGCTAAATTAGTTGCCAAAAATATATGTTATTCAAGTTAGTGTAAAAATAGTTTTATAAAAAGTTACAAAATGTAACACATAAAATAAATTTCGAATACAAATAATACCTACTGGTATTTTACAAAAATGGACTAATTGATTTCAAACCTAAACTAAAAATGTAATATCTAAAACATAAAATTATCTAAATTATTACTATGTAAATGTAAACAAATTATATGAATTTCAATATAATAAACTTATGCTGCCAAATATTGATAAATAAAAAAATACATCATAGCAAATGAAAAATATAATTCAATTAAATTGTATTTAGATACCAATTAATTATTCGTGTATTTCTTCTGAATAATTCTTATTCGTAAATTTTCGAATAGTCCCGGCGCTAAACCGTAAAAATACGCTACGAGGAAGAAATCCCCTTTGTACTCGTAGTCCACTAAATACTACCGAAGAAGTTCAAGCCGAGACGGCCCGTTCACTAGACATCCAAACGTTTTTTACACCATAATACTTGAAAGCAAACATTTCAAAATACCAAAAACTTCCACATTTTCTTCATTTTTATAATTGGATATTCATCGATCAGTATTTAGCTGCAACAACACATTTCCACATTTTCGTGGCGAGATGAATTGTTATTTTCAATCATTTATTAATGGGACCTCCCCTAACTACACACCTTGTCGTCGAACCTTGACCAGAAATAATGAAATAGATGTTCTTTTATCATCTATAACCTGATAGGAAGGAAGATAGGCGGATAAACGTTAAATGAAGTCAATTTTTACTCCTTAGTTAGGCAATACGCGTTGAGCATTAGTTTTTATGTGACAAAGGACTAGTTGCATTCAAAAACCTAAACATTAATGAATTTATAATAAGAATTTTTAAAGTAATTAAATTTACGAAACCTAAAGAGTAAAAAATTATAAAAAAAATGTTGTATTATTTGTACCATGGCACAATAACGTCATATCAAAATAAATGCTACTTTTTCAAGGACTTTTAGTTGCCTGTTGCGTTTAGCGATAACTTTTATCATAAAACAACACCTCAATACTTTGCTGGAACAATTTGTTCATTGTACGTTAAATTATTCAAAACCTCATCAAAAAAAATAGTTGCAACTTTTTGTTACACTTGAACTTTCTCGATCAAATGTGGATGGATCGTTAATAAAAATCTAGAATAGGATATCTGCATCACTCAATCACACTGTCTCGGTCTTCACAGCATAACCGCTACCAATGTTCCAAGAAAACCTCCCTTAACTTACTTAACACAAGTAAAACTTAGTAAGTGCCAGTGGCTCACTCGAATTGCGAAGTGGCAATGTTGCTCACCGAAATTCAAGATCACTCGTCCGAATGAAATGAGCTACAGAGTCGGTCATCAGAATATCTTAATGACGATTATGTTAAGTTGCTCATAAAAATTTACCAAAATCACTTATCTAAACGAAATGGGCTGTAGACACGAGAACTTAATAATTTGGTCATCAAAAATAAATGAGAATTCATTGCTCATAGGGTTATCGTGAGGGGATCAAGACCCCTTACGATAACTCAATGAGTTACAGAGTCGATCACGAGAACTCCATGACCCACATTATCACTCACGAGAACTCAATTAACAACAGAGTCGGTCACAAGAACTCAATAAACCACAGCACGATAAGCAACATACCCGTCTACACGAACTCAAGGAGCAACAGAATCGGTCACTAGTACTCGTTCTAAAATTCGATGAGCAACATATTTGGCAAAGAACTCAAGGAACAACAGAGTCGGTTACTAGTACTCGTTGCAAAATTCGATGAGCAACATACTGACCACGCGAACTCAACTAACAACAGAGTCGATCACTAGTACTCGTTCCAAAATTCGATGAGCAACATAACCGATCACGTGAACTCGATGAGCAATAGAGTCCGTCACTAAATTTCGGTATTATTAATCAGTCCTCACCAAAAGAACATACTCGGTCGAAAACTCAAGGAGCAACAGAGTCGGTCACTATATATCAGTCCTCACCAGAAGTGTATGAGGGGCAGGTCCTCGTCGGGCGGGGGTCGGCAGCGCGGCTACAAGTCGTGTATGAGTTTTAATGTGGTTTACTTGGAACATTGGTAACTGTTACGCTGTGAAGACCGTGACGGTGTGATCGAGTGATGCAGATATCAAGGAGTAACAGAGTCACTAGTACTCGTTCCAAAATTCGATGAGCAACATACCCGTCCATGCTAAATTAGGGAGCAACACAGTCGGTCACTAGTGCACGGTGTCATCAATCAGTCCTCACCAGAAGTGTATGAGGGGCAGGTCCTCGTCGGGCGGGGGTCAGCAGCGCGGCTGCAGGTCGTGTATGAGCAGCGGCGCGGTGTCGGGCGAGGGCGCGCGCGCGGCGGCGGGGCGCTGCGCCGCCACGCGCTCCAGCACGCACGACGCCGACAGCCGCGCCTCCGCGTCGTGGTCCCAGCACTCCTCCATCGTGTCGCATAGCACCGCTAGGCCCTGGAACGACCGCGACGATAAATACACATCGTTAAATAACAGATCGTCACATAAGTATAGTCCGCGCCAAACTACTAGTCCGCTCTGAGGTTGTTGCGAGCAGGTATAGTCAGAGAGCCAATGAGATCGAACAGTATATGCTTGTAGTCAGTATCAAGTATCGGCTCCTTGACGGTGGCGGTGGACAAACTGCGTAAGGGCACACTAACGCAGCTATGTGCCCGTGGGCGAGAGCGGGCAGCGGATGGATGCCGGGGCGGTCTCGCGCTGTCTCCATCCCGCTAATATGTACAATTTGCTGTTGCGACGCGACTTATTTCTATATTCAGAGCGGACTAACAGTTAGGCGTGGACTATACCTACAATGAGAATGGCCAGTAAAATGTTATCACCAGGATTGGGAAATGATGACCGCGTCAATGCAATTCGCATTAGATTAAGTACATGTAAAACTTAGTTCGATTTTGCAGATGAGAGTATAACGTAAATATAGTCTTAGTATAAAAGATATGACAAGAATTAACTCGACAGACAAACTAATTAGGAATAAATTAGCGTCACAGATTCTAAGGACCGTCAAAGTATTAGATTTTTTTTTACACCTTTACCTTTACTTTTCGATATTTTAGGAAAATAATGTTTATTTTCCTAAAATAAAACTGTCAACACGCAAAATGGAATTTATGAGCGTTGGGATTTTATGCAAATGTTAACCGATAGTTCTAGTACTCTTTTATCGCAGAAAATTTTGGGCGAAGACCTAACGTCCATTCGTTGGTAGGTCAACGCTAGATTTACATGTATATTTCTGGAATGTGTGCCGCGCGCCGAATTTTGAAGTTTGTGTGAAAATAAACCAGCGTAACTGTACGCCGATTGCATTTACCTATCAATTTTTGTTACAATAAACAATCTTACATTTCGTTCAATCATAAATTGTAGTTCTATTGTATTTCGGTTGTTCCATTTGACGAGCATTTCATGCTGCAACATACTTTGTGGTAAAAGGATGTTTTACGAAAATTACGATAAAAATTATAGTAATGAAGAGAGCGGCATAAATGTTTTTGAAGATGGTCGAACCCTTTGTGGTTCCACTCCTGCATACTTATTCGAGGCATTCCAAATTATTTAGCAGGGGTTACTATACAGGTGTGGTCTACGTCAAGTAAGACTCTTAATATTATCTTGGGGGTTAATTATGGAAGTCCATAAGAGGTCATGGCCACTTCCCGTCAGTTGGACTGTACGCTCGTTTAGTTCTCCTATATTCAGAAAAAAATAATAACTTACTGGATGATCCCGCCACCGCTGCGGTATGTGCGGGCGAAGTTTCCTCTGCACCACTGCTTCTTGCATCTCCTCCAGCCCGGGATGCGAACCCACCTCCTCCTCAAGCGGCAACCGGTACTGAGCCGTCGGATCCACGCCGCCCTCGTCACACCTTATCAAACAATATTTAATTTTAATTAACAAATGTTTAGTTTTAGACACGTCATACATTTACCTATGTACATGAATCATTGTGTAAATAAGGAATTAGCGTGTAAGTTATTGTAAATGATTAACAAATAGAAATAGGTCGTATGTATATATTACTCATTACTTGGAATTATTGACAATCTTGAAGCACGCCTACTTAAACACTGGGCAATAAGTACTTATACACAGGAAAACTAAATTATATCCCTTAACAGTTTGTTTTTGTTTTCATGTTTGTTACAAACTTTTGATAATGATAAATAATAACCTCTAGAAGTGCTTGCAGGTGTACATAAAGAAATTAATTTTAGTTCTAGTCAATGACATATCGATGTAATTTAAAGACGATACAACTTTTTCAATTCATCATTAGGCAAGCTGTATATTTATATTTTTTAAACCTCCCCTTTATCATCGAAACTAAGCAAAACCCTTCCGTATGCTTACGTAAACATTAAATTTTGAATGTACTAAATTTTGGAAAAACAGAAAAAGTAAATATTTCTGACGTAAACATCATCCAGATCGGCACCTTTCATGAAATATACGCAAATGAAAGTCCCCCCGGCCTTCTTTGGTGGTTTAATTACACAATTGTACTTGTACGAGATGTACCATTTTTTCTCAAATATTTCTACTCTTTTACGTCTGCCCTCCCCTAAAATTCCCTTAAGATCAGTACACAGCAGCGCCGAAAGCATTTGACGACGTAACAAAGTACCTAAGAACTCAAGTCCACACAAGGGTCTGCCTGTATCTAAATAGACTTAATAGAAGGCCATTTACAACCAATTTAACTGAAACGTCTCTTGATCATCGCGATTCCTTTATAATAGTCGCAGTCGCCCTCGTAGCGTTCGTTGCGCACAAGACTCTGAATGAATCACCGCTTGACATGATTGCATACCGTTTATATGAAGGAGCCATTACATACTCGGGTTGGCATAACAGATTTTAATTGACTGTTTGTTCGGTGGGTCTCTAATGTACGTCGAGAAAAATATATTGTTATCCTTAGAGCCATATGTAATCTTATGTTACGATCGACCAATTTAAAGTAATTGAATATGTATGTTTGAAACTGATTACTAAAGCTTAGGTCTGTGCAACATTTTCTAACTGTAACTACAACCAAACAATTAAATGCAATAACTTACCGGGACGCAATCTCCCAGAGGACCAGCGCGCAAGCGTACATATCTATCCTCAGGAAGGCATCCTTAGTGAAATTGATCGCGCCGTCCAATACTTCCGGAGCCATGTAGCGTCTGGTCCCGACCTGGCCGTGAGCGTCGCCGCAGCCGCGACCGGCCACGAATATGAGGGCGAGACCAAAGTCCGCGATACACGCGCTAAGATCCGCTTTGAGCAGGACATTCTTGGATTTGAAATCTCTGTGAGCAACCGCTGGCTTGCCATTTCCCTCCTCATGAAGATGGGCAAGACCGCGCGATACGCAGGCAGCCACACGCCACGCTTCTGCCCAGGTCAACGTGTGCGCCTTTAAGTAGTCGCAGAGGGAGCCCTGTACACCAAAAGTAATAAAATCAACTCAATGTAATGTAATGTATGGAATATTAAAAAAGCCTGTACTTATATGCAATTTTATGGTGTCTATTTTTCGTTTGTTGATTTTGTAAAAAAAATACTCTTTATATCACGGCGTGCGTAAATGGACGTTTTACGCACGCTTCGCGTGCGCAAAACCCCCATTTCCGACCCCGTAATATAAAATTTTATACAACACGCGGACGAAAAATGTTTTTCTGACTCGTATTGTAATGTACTATTTTTTTTCCCAAACGCCTAAACAGAAGTGTAAATTAAAAAATATACATTTTTTTTTTTTTACGAAATTATATATATTTATTTACTCTTTATTGACCATGTTAAAAACAATGTGGTACAAAAGGGGGTTATCCATACATTTATATACTAAAATGTATAAAATATATTGTCACTTTCTTTTAATAAACTAAACAGATTATTAAATGATAATTATTGAAGTCCAAAACAATGTCTGTATAACATGTATTGAATATTATATATTCACTCCATTTAAAGATATAAGAATTCCGATTTAGTTTGTAAGATATTCATATGCGACAATAACCATTTAATATCAAATGATATACTTGCTCATTTGCTGTTCCTATTACAAATTCCTAAACAAACAAAGCAAAGTACAGGACTGATTAAGTTTAGTAGCGATTTGCATTCAATATCATTTAATGGTATAATATTTCAGTATTATCTGCATTATTCCAACAACAGTGATGCTATTAGTTACTTTAACAAACAGATGTTAAAAATTATCAATATATTTACAAATTATGTTGGTAGTTACTTATAAATGAATCATAATTATTATGTACATAATAGCACACACACACATTGTATTTGTGTAAAAAATGTATTCTTTCATTCATTACAGAATTTTCTAAACTTCTTTATTCCAGGCTGAAAAAACTAGAAATGCTTGAGCTCAAAGATCCATTTTACTTTTTCAATTATAATATATCATGTATATTATACAAATATATTATAAATAGTTTTAAAACTTTTACAAGAACTTACACCCTTATGTATTTTATGTCCTTTGAGCCTAAAAGTATTATCACTACAAATGTGAAGCATTAATAAAGGTATTAAGGAATATTATTTACCTTCTCATGATAAGCTGTAATCAACCAGTACTCGGCTTGCAGATTGTCACCTTTCTTGTCAACTCCAATGTAATGTAGTATGTCTGGGTGTTCCATTCTCGGAAGCCTAAAGATCTCTTGCTCAGCCAACCACGACTGCTTGTCTTGCAGCGGAAACACCTTCACAGCAACATCTTTCTGCCCTAACTTAGCTCTCCATACTGCCCCGAATCTGCCCCTAGCTCTCACTTCACAGAGGCTCACAAGTCCAACCAAATTCGACCCCTCATTCTCCATTCCTCCTCCTGCTGATGGTGGCCGAGATAGAGATGATTCAGCATTCGCTAGCTCTGCAAACGAACCTCCTTTACGCTTTCTATACAGCAAATAACAAACAACTAAAGCCGCAAAGAGTATGAATAGTGGTGTTAAAGTGTAAGCTATGACAGCCTTTGTGTCATCTTCTGGTGTTGGGAATGGAGAAGCCAGTACTCTGTCCGGAGAATCCGTTTGCACTGGTATACCTGCTTCGAGTCCCGGGAAGGTTGCATTTTGGTTGCACATATCTCCCTCACAACAGCAGTGGAGCAAAGGGAACTTCATGTTATGTACCCTGCACAGGGAGGCTCTGTCATTGCAGGCCACAGTATCTAGGAAACAGCCCTTCATCTTGATTGTGGACTTATTGGTCTCATTATCATAATGCCACAAAACAAAGCAGTGGTTGCTCTTATCTGCTTCAATTGCTTCACACTTTTCTTTCACAACTTCTCTTGGTGTGCATGTTAGATCATTCGGGTCACATGGAGCTGGCATTGACGTGTTATATAGCTCACAATACCGAGTTTCAATACCACCCTCCTTGGGGCGTGGAGGGAGATTTAGTAATACATTTGGTGGTGCTGCCAGAAGGGGCTTAAATGTTTGCCCCTCTATCCCTAAAATAAAACAATATAAATATGTTTGACTATAATAGATACAAATGAAATAATTGTTTTTATAACTTAGTTATCCAACCAAATATTTTTCTTTATTAAGCCATCAGCGCCCGGTGCAGATACTTTTAAGTAACTAAGTACAGATGTTAATTTGGACATGGTAAATGGTGAGTTAAATTCACAAAATTTTCACTAATAATTAGAATTCATAATTAAATATGTGCATCTACTAATCTGTCATAAATTTTAATAATTATCACCTAATACTGTGTCATTATAGACAAATTATGAAAATTAAAATTCTTTGATAATTATTACATTTTCATGAAAATAACTAACTACTTATGAATTTTGGGTTTTTACAACAAATAGACACCTCAATACCGTCATTGTTCTTATCACTGCCCAATTTATCTCACAATTATCACGAAACATAATCTTAATATATTAATGGGTGACAAATACATGTTTACTTCTTATACATAAATGTCGACACATAAAAAACAAAACTAATTCTTCGCTTTTAGACTAGTTAAGTGCATTTTAACAACAGTTTTTGTATAAAACTAGTTTAGAACCACATCGCACTGAATCTTTAAGACTTGGTCAAGGCGGTATAATTATTATGGACTCACCCAAAACAAGGAGAGCGGCGTAAAGGCCGAACCTTCGCGTCATCATAGGAATCATGGCGCTGGCGGGATCAGACGCCGCCGCCCGACTCGTCGCGACAATCCAATGTTATTTTTACACACGGCCCCGACATCAAAGAATTTTCCAACTTAGGTACATGTCAGATTAGCTGCCAAACAACTGAAACAACGCACATCCGAACGACGCCGCTACAATTAAACCGACACGCCCACAACTGTATCGTATATCTACAATTAAAATCTGAAATCACGGCAGCAATCACGTTAATTGCTGTGATTCAATTTGTATTTTCGAAATATTTTATGCACAAACAAGCAATCTGAAGTCACAAGCTTCGCTTTTTGACGTTGACAGTGTTGACACACTTGCATACCTTTACAAAGTTTATTTTTATTTATTACATATTTTTAAGTATTGCCCTTTATCAGCCAGTGAATTAATAAAACTTAATTAAATTCATTATAATACCAAAATATCTTTATGTGATTAGTTGTATTTACAAGCAATTGAATCGTAAAACTCAAGTCGCCACAATATCTTTACAGCCGACGAAAGTTCGTTTTCAGAATTTAATTCATGGCCGCTCCTTATATATGGGAGCAGAGCGTGGCAGCATAAGTTATTTATTATAATCAAGGCTTAGTAAATTTCCACAAAATTATCGAAGATAAAATTCAAAATATAAATAAATTATTACTAGAAGACTGAACTTCCCAAAAGATGGCGCTACATGTTTCTAATGTAATAGGACGACTTTCCTAAACTCAATAAGAGATGGCGCTACTCAATCACGCGTGTCGCAGTTTATTTTACATCTTTTATAGAATAAAACCTCATTATCAGGAATACGTAGGGAATTATTAATCACTAAAATGAAATGAAACAAATTCTTAGCAGACTCAATTTCCTGATATAATACAGATAAGAAATTTCATCAAGTAAACTTTTATTTCATCCAGTACCTACATAGTGTATTCTTATTTACAATAAATATAAACAATTCTCAGTTCTCATAGGCCAATGTAAAATATTTTACAGGGGAGAAATTAATAGTCATGTTATCACAATTTATTTCAGTCTTTGTGTGATTTTGAAGAGACAATAAACAAGCAGATGTATACAGTTTCTTTTCCTTAAAATTAAATATTTGAGACAAGAGTGGTTCAGAGTATTTCTGAAGTTGTAATGTTTGAAACATATTTTCATTATCAAAAGATTTGAATGGGCATCCTCCTTCTTGACACGACTCCATATTTTGTATTCTTGTACAATTTAAGCTAGAATACTGTTTTCTTCCACCTTCAAGACCGTACATATGTTTTATACCATAAACAAACTTCTTTTCATCTTTCTCCCAATGATGTGTACACTTATGCCTGCCTGTTGGTACTTGGCAGTATTCTGCTTTCCAAAACTCTATGGCTTCTTCAACTGGCATCCCAATATCTTTTAGAAATAAACTATAATAGAACCGTTGATCATGGGAGAGTCGATGTGTTTTTCTCAGATGCTGGTGTAAGTTTAGCATGCATGGTGGAAAATATTGCACTGATTTGTCAACTTCTTTGCTTCTTAATATTGTCATATCAGATCCTTTTTCTATAGGGCAGATCTTTTTAACTATTAATAATATTTCTATCATTCTTGGATCTTTTTCGTACAAGTACTGTTTTGATTGGCTAATTCTAAGCAATAGGCTTGATTTGAATAATGATACAAGATACTTCTTCCATTTTCCACAGGGTATGGTTGCAATACCTTTACACACTTCCACTTGCCTCTGTGCTACAAATGAGAGGCAGTGTGTAAAATATACTTTGATATTATAATATGCTTGATATTATAATTGGGGTCCGGTTCCGGCGGTCGATTTGTCAATACGCACGTCACAGAGCTCCGCGAAAAATAAAAATAAACAGTGTAAAAAAGTGCCAACAAAGTGTATCATACAAACTATTCACTTCAATAAACAACAAAATACGTGACCAGTGATAAAATATACAGAAAAAGTGTTCAATTGCGTGAAAAATATCTAACCGCTCGTAAACATTCTAACCTACAAAAGTAATGTCATCGAAATTACAATGTACATAGACAATAGAGTGGGAACTGTAGTGACATCATTGCCATCAAAAAAAATAAAACACCAGTGTTGACACAGCTAAACAAGTGTTGCCACAGCAAAACAAGTGTTGCCACAGCAAAACAAGTGTTGCCACAGCAAAACAAGTGTTGCCACAACAAAACAAGTGCTGCCATATTAATACAAAAATACCTAAAATGGATAAAAGTATGGAAATCCTTTTGGCAAAACTAGACGAAAAGTTAGACCAACAAACTAAACTTATAACAACTTCAGTAACACAAAATGTCATGGCAGCACTCGACGAAAAGCTAAAAGCTATCACTGAAGAAAACGGCCAACTTAAAAATAAAATAATAGAGCTTGAATCAAAACTCAAAACCGTCGATAAGGATAAGCGTAAAAATAACCTTGTCTTTTTTGGCATCGAGGAAGGAAAAGCAATAACAGAAATGGAGCTAGTAGACTACATAAAAGACATAATAATAGAAATGGAAGTGCATTTTGAAGTATTCGAAATCAATAATATTTATAGGATTGGTAAAAAGGAGCATGGTAAAAACCGGCCTGTTGTAGTCTCCCTCACAACAATGTGGAAAAAACATATGATTCTACGAAATAAATCTAACCTGCCAGAAGGTGTTTATATTAAAGAGGATTATCCTAAGGAAATCATAGAAAAGCGTAAACAGCTGCAGCTGCAAGTTGAAGAGGAAAAGAAAAAAGGGAATATAGCATTCATTAAATATGACAAATTGATAGTAAAGAAACCACATGAAAGCACCAGAGAAAAGAGGAAAAGAGAAACTTCAGTATCACCGAAAATGCCCTCACAAAAGAAAGTCAATGCACGTAACACTCAAAGTACTTCGAACTCCCAGAATAACACCCCCTATAAAACTGCAACAAAGGAATTAATCAGACCAAATTTATTGAACTACGTAGAGCGCGGGAGATCAGCGTCACTCTCAAACCCTTCAAAAAACTAACAAACGACACCCGGATCCGAACAACCTCAACAACCACATTACCAAACACAACATTTACAAATTGCACCCCAAGCCGGCTTGCCACCGTGGGGGAAGAAGGCAAACACCCTCCATCCAAATCAAAACACTATAATCTGAAACACCCCAGAACAAAACTACATATAACAAACATACACAAAAAGAAAACAGCATGGATAAAACAAGACAGAAAGAACACTGAACAAATAAATGTCTGCACATTGAACACTCGGACACTAAGAACAGAAGAGAGCCTAAAAGAATTAGAAATAGCCATATCCAACATAAAATGGGACATACTGGGCATCAGCGAGATGAGAAGGCCAGGAGAAGGGATAGAAGAGAGGAATGCCTATATCATGTTTCACAAAGGAGAATCCACTGGACAAAAAGGAGTAGGTTTCCTTATTAAGTCTAAATTGAAGAAGAACATTGTGGGATTTGAAGGAGTTTCTGACAGAATTGCCGTAGTCCATTTAAAAGTTCCAGGTTACAGCCATAACTGGACCATCTTCCAAATATACGCCCCAACGGAACAAACTGGGAAATCAGACATAGAATCTTTCTACGAGAGTATCTCAGAAGCAATAAAACCGTACTACAAAAACAATATAATAATCATGGGCGATTTCAACGCACAGGTTGGAGAAAGGTTAATTGGAGAAGAATCTACAATCGGAAAATTTGGGCATGGCAAAAGAAGCCAAAATGGTCAAAAACTAGTAGAATTCATTATGGAAAACAACCTTATTTTATTGAACTCAATTTTTCGCAAAAAAACTAAAAACAAATGGACGTGGTCCTCCCCAGGCGGAAAATACAAGACTGAAATTGACTTTATCATAACCAACAAAGCAAGAGCGTTCACAGATACCAATATAGTTAAAAACCTCAACTTTAACACAGACCACCGCATGGTAAGAAGTTGTCTAAACCTAAACCAACCCAAAAAATCCAGGAAAAACTTGGTAAACAACAACAAGCTGTATGAAATCTCAGAACACAGTTATGTCACTAATTTCCGCACAACAGAATCACTCAATCAAATTATTACCTCCGACGTAGAAACCGGGATCAAATACAGAAAATTACAAAACAAACTGAAAGAGATGGTAGTCAGTAAAGCCAGTAGCAAAGGAAACTACTTGAGCAAACGGACACTAGAATTAATAGAAGAACGAAAATTACTAATAACAACCAAAGCGGGCAAAGAAAGACGCCAAAAAATTGCTAATATTAGCAAGGAAATTAAGGACAATATGAAGAAAGACCGAAAAGAGAAAAGAAATAGAGTTCTGGAAGAAAATATAAAAAGAACAGGAGGATCAAAAAGGGCTATGAAACAACTAAGTGAACATGGTAAAGAATGGATTTTGAAATTAAAGCAACACGAATCTTATTCAAGTAATCGACAATCAATACAGAAACTAGCTACGGACTACTACCGCCTCTTGTACTCAGATAAATTAGATTCAGGGTTAACCACAATACAAGAAATAATCGATGCAAAAGACCTCAAAGCAGACGAAGTACCAGAAATCCTTGTGTCAGAGGTAACCAAGGCAATTAAGTCCCAAAAACTTGAGAAAGCTCCAGGGCCGGACAAGATACCTAATGAAACGCTCAAGGGAACCTTAGAAGAAATCAGCCCAGTGTTGACAAAACTCTTTAATGAAATCCTACAAACAAGGCAAATCCCAGAAGAATGGACCGAATGCCACATATTGCTACTACACAAAAAAGGTTCTAGAGACGAGATAGGAAACTACAGGCCAATCTCTCTAATATCAAACATTTATAAAGTATTTGCCAAAGTAATCCTGGAAAGAATATCAATAACACTAAATGAAAACCAACCTGTAGAACAAGCAGGATTCAGAAAAGACTTCAGCACAATAGATCACATCCACACAATAAAACAGTTGATGCAAAAGTATAACGAATACAATAAACAACTCTATGTAGCGTTTATAGACTACTCAAAGGCATTCGACAGCCTCAGGCACCAATACGTGTGGCGGAGCCTCGAACAACAAGGGGTCCAAAGCAACTACATAGAATTACTGAAGAGTGTCTACAAATCTAGCAAGGCCAGTATTAAATTAGAAACAATAGGCGAACCATTTCCCATTAACAAGGGCGTACGCCAAGGGGATCCTCTCTCGCCTACGATATTTAATGCCGTACTCGAGTATATCTTTAGACAGCTGAAATGGGAACACTTAGGTCTGAACATTAATGGAGCTCGCTTAAACCACCTAAGATTTGCCGACGATCTGGTGCTTCTTGAGGAGAATCCAGCAGCAATAGAAAAAATGATGCAGAGCCTAGCAAATAAAAGCAGAGAAGTTGGTCTGCAAATTAACGCCAGTAAAACAAAACTGATGACAAATTCAAGAGAAATAGACATCATGGTGGATGGCAGTAAGATTGAATATGTTAAAGAATATATCTACTTGGGACAGATAATATCACCTAAAGATGAAATGACAAAAGAAATAAACAATCGTATAGCCCAAGGATGGAGAAAATACTGGTCACTGAAGGAAATAGTGAAGAGCAAGGAGTTAGGCAACTACATAAAAAAGAGAACATTCGAGACTTGCATTCTTCCGGTCCTTACTTATGGATGTGAAACTTGGTCAGTAACACTCCATCATAGGGAAAGACTAGCAAAATGTCAACGGGCTATGGAAAGAAGCATGTTAGGGATAAAAATCAAAGACAGAACCAGGAATGAAGATATAAGAAAAAAAACAAAACTTACAGATATTCTTACCCGGATAGATATCCAAAAATGGAGATGGGCTGGGCATATGCTACGCCACCCCGTTAACAAATGGAGCAAGCAGATCACTCTTTGGCAACCAAGAGACGGTAAAAGAAGTAGGGGGCGTCAAGTCAGGAGATGGGAAGACGACTTAAAACAAACAGCGGGACCCTTCTGGACGAGAGTGGCAAGAGATAGGGTATATTGGAAGGAATTGGAGGAGGCCTATGCCAAAAGGCACACCGAGCTTAGGGACTTCCTGTAACCCTAGGTTTAGGAATAAAAAGGCTATAATAATAAAATAATAATTATAATATGCACAGTCATCATCATGTGTTGGACAGCAAATATGACTAGCAATACTTTTTAATGATAGACATGAACAGAGCGTTAGAAGTGGCTCTGTAACCGATACACTATCTAATTTCCTTATGCTGTGAAGTAGTTTTTTGGCGAAACACCGTAAGTCATAGGCAGACAGGGAAAAAATCCTTTGCCTGAACAACATAACTTCAGCATTGAGAAAAAACTGAGTAAACTCAGTGCTTTTCGCTAGCGCGGAGAGTATGCACAGTACGAAATGACCAACATTATCGTGAACGCTTCCTTCTATTACGTATTCGTTGTAAAGTGATGAGTCTCCTTTAGACAAAACTTTTAAGTACTCCAACCTTTTAAGAATGATCTCTTCCAATAGATGTTTCGGCATGTCGCCTTTCGCAGGCTTTAAATAAAAATAAGACATACTTAATTCATAAGTATTTCCTTACAATGCAGCACATGTAAATATTAAAGAATTTTAAATATTGCTATAACACAATACATTAAACATGTTTATGTTTTTACTTTTACACTACATTGGAATTTACATAATCTCATAAAATTTAATTCATTAATCACAATTTTAATAATAAGCCTTCCTACATTACTCAGTACATAATATATATTAATTACATTCTCATTTTCATTTGAACTTCAAAAATCAAAAGTTCAAAATGCACTTGTCAAGTGTCAACTTGGCTTCTGTCTTGTCACTCTTGTCGTAAAACCATGACAGTTTTGTGAGTGTTGCAAATATCATAATTCAGTTTTCCTGTCACCATATTTCAGTATCTCAAAATGTTTCTACTTGTACGTACGTACGTTGTGTTTAACTGTATATACATGTTGGAAAAATGTTAATGTAATCATACATCATACCCTTCTCATTCTGAGAGGAGACCCGTGCCCAGCATAGTGACAGCAGTGGGTTAATAAGTGATAAATTATTCTATATTTAATAATATACAGATGGATTGAGATGATGTGGAAGGGTGAGCATCCCATACTATATTATTATTTTTCTAGACGATACTGATTAAAAGTCCTAAATATTTTCCCTAATATAGGGTAAACCCAAAATGTTGGCTACACAGGTCTGAAACCATAGAGTAATTCATAGACCCAAAATATTTTTTGTGCCATAGTCAGTATGCAGATTCTAGCAAACGATAACATTGAAAACAGCCAAACAAAAAAAATAGAAATATATTTGATATTAACAAAAAGTAATTATTATCATCCTTTATGGAACTAAACATAGCGATAAGATAGGTAAGCAGTCAACGGTGTTCCTGAACATGTACAATACCTGTAAAAGAGGTGTTTATAAACCTTTTTCAAGCTTCTTGTTAGTGAATAAGTGCATACTTTGTGTATACTTTTTGTGTTAGTATTTATTTCAAATTTTTAATGGGCGATAAAAAGAGACGTTAAATTATTTAGCAAACGAGCATATACATTTACCATCAGTAGACTGTTGGTAGGATATTGCTGCCCATAGATATTTGTTAATCAACCCTAGATAGAATAAGCCCCACAAATTGGTTACAGATGCATCGCTAAAATGCTTTCGTCGTATTTCAGCGTCTTTTCTCTCCACACCCTTCAAACCTCGCTGCAATATCAAACTGTTGTTATAAAACTGTGTTGTCGGAATCCAACCAGGAATAATTCTACCACCTTTCTATCTAAATCCCTGGTATTATCCATGTCACCGGTCTATGACCCTGGTAGCTTCTAGTTACGACGTCATTACTTAGAAAACCTTACTTGGCTTTTTTTTTTTTTGTTGACGAGGGGGAAACCTTCAAATGGTACCCGACGCCATAGGAGTGACGCCGGGTTATGTGGGATTTTTACCGCACTAAAACCCCCCCGGTGGCATCATCCCCTGGTAATTACAGCGATATGCGACCATACAAACCGCTGTCCTTCCCGGGGTCGCTTGCTGGACGGTTTGAGCTCCCACTCTTGCCGCCCGTAGCCCCGGAAGCCCCTTTTAGTCGCCTCTTACGACAGGCAAGGGATGCCGTAGCGCTATTTTGGTCCCGGTACTGCAGGGACAAAACCTTACGTAACCTACGAAGGTACTAGATTTAATAAGCACCTAGTGCATGGTTTCCCAGAGTTCATACATATTACAAAAGGCAATATCGATTGAGACGCGCCTATACGGGTGTCAAGGCTTCACTCAAAGCAGTTTATGCCAGTGCATATGCATCAATTATTCACATGTGACTTACAATCACAAGTGAATTGTACGAGAAACGTAACTCTTCACTACTTTAATACCCATTAAACCGTTAATTCTCACATTATTCATTTATGAATTCAATTTTAGTCTATGTAACGGTTTTTGATCGAATTACTAATTGAAAAAGCGAATAAACTTTAAGTAATCATATATTTATGTTTTTCTTTCTTTTCAAGATATAAAATAGATCATGTAAATATTAGTATTTGATATGCACTACACGCAATGATAGTCTACTGGTTAAAACTCGGTCTCTCAATGGGTGGTTCCAGGTTCGAACTCCAAGTACTTACGCTCTAACTTGCTTAGAAGAAAGCATTATTTAAATTTAGATAATGACCTATCTAAATTATTAATTCTTTTATGAATTTTCTTCGTAAAATTAAGTTTACGTCATTGAATTCGGGAAAACCTATGAATAATAATTATGATTCGTTAGTTCTAGATATAGGTATCTGATATTGGTATGAAATAATTGTATATTTATACCTTTACTTTATATTTATACCTCTGACATCAAAACGCCTGATTAAAAATTTGTAGTCAGTATATTAATGGGGTGCCTGTCAGAAAAAAAATTGACCAAGTGCAAGTCGATCTCGCACCGTACCACCAAAATGTTCATTTGTTTTTAATTTTAATATTTTTGTGATGGGATATTTCGGTTATTGAATAAGATTTTTTTTACATAAAAAGTCAAAATCATTATTTTTAAATAAGATATTTATTTAGTAACGCGACTACGTGATAACCTAGGTTTATGAACTTAAGTTGATTTTTTAGGTATTTAAAAAGTTCTAACATTCAAAGCTCGAAAGCACTCCTTATGTTATGTTAAATATCATTACCCATGTTTAAAAAGTCAAAAAGTAACGCTAGTTAGATGTTTTTAAATTGTGTACGCGCTCAAACATAAACTAGCAAGTCGGTAATGCCCTAATGAACCGGTAGCGACTGAAATATCTGTCCATATCTCACAGTTACAGTTACTGAAATGATAACGCACCAGTCGCTAGTCGAGCGAGGTGGACGCCGCCGTCAACATGGCTGCGACTGGCGCGACCTTCCCCGTACACTTCGACGGAAAAAAGTATGACTTAAAAAAGTTCTTGCGCGACCACCCCGGCGGCGTCGACACTCTACATAAGTACCGGGGGAAGTCGATCTCACAGGCGATGAAGCTTTTCGGGCACAGCTCCAGTGCGTATCACATGTTAGGCGACTTTAAAGTGGACAGTGAATTCATTGACACTAATTTGACGGGAAAAATAAGTGGAAACGGCAGGATTATCACGAAGGAGGAAGCCGGTCGAGACGTTGCTGAAATCGCGTTCCTTGAGGAGCTAGAGGTACTTTTTGTCACACGAATTAAAATCCTAATCAGTGATCCTTTCTAATAAATCTGAACAAGGAACTACTTTTTACGCTTTCAGAACTTGTTAGCCTTTTACTTAACATTGAACCATTTCAATTCAAAATCTGCCGGCAATATCTGTATCTATAGATACGTAGGTAGGTTATGCCGGCGAATGCATACTTATTCCAAAGGAGCTCTGAAGCGCCCTTTTTATATCTTGATAAGCTTCTAAACGTTTATATAGAAAATACTGCGAAAATGACTATAGCAGCAGTCAATGAAAGAAGCAGGAACTTGAACTTACCTACATACGAGTACGAGTAGTTTCTTATATTACCTCAGTACAGACAGTATTTAATATGTCTACTGTTGTTAAAAACCACGCTAACAGTTCATTTGGGTTCTCATAAATATTTGAGCATTTTTGAGAAAACGTAGTTATTTTAATAATTCGTATAAAAATGGTCGTACACCTACTTATATAGGAAAGTAAAACATTATGATAAATGCTATGCTCATCTCTAATTAAATCTATGTTTATATATAACTTTTTTGAAGGTGGTAGAACCCTTTCTTGTTCGACTCCGGCGGCATCACCGCCACACCTATTTCTACCTAATAACAGCAGTGTTAGGCGCTGCTGCGTTCCGGTTTGAAGTTCCAGTTCCAGCTTAGTCCTCAGGGGTAGCGGCGCATCTGTGGCCGACCTCAGGTAGGAATATCTAATCCTATCTGGGGTTGATTACAGATGTCCATGGGTGGCAGTAGCCGCTTACCATCAGGTGGACTGCATGCTCGTCTGCTACTCTTATATTATAAAAAAAATAACTATACTATATATACCTACACAAGAAATAGTTATTTAAAACTTATTGAATTAAAATATAACGATATCTAATTACTTTTTATTATACAATGTATGTAGAATTCTGCGCCTATTAAAAATAATCAGATGCATTCGTTTTCCTTTGGCTTCAAATCGCTTACATATCATCATCAATCTATAAGTGTCCCACTGCTGTGTACGTATTTCTTCTCGGAATGAGAAAGATTAGGTTCAAATTCGATCAAATAACCTCTCCAGCCAAGTGCAGAGTAGTTTTCTTCAGGATGTTTCTCTTCGCCTGTAAATCACGTGAAAATTAATCATACGCACTTAACATTGAAAAAACAATACATGCCTGATTTAAACCAACCGACATGAGAGCCCGAGCTTCATTTCAATTTGAAATAGAAGGTAAAAACGATAACCTACTGGTAAGTAGGTTATCGTTTTTTTCTTCTATTTCAAATTTAATTAATGATTTATACTCTTAAATATTAATACGCGTAATACCACGATTGATCTTCCCAATTATAACTATGTATTACATAAAAATTACACAATTCTAATTAAGTGCATACGATAATTATTGTTGTTGCGTACCTAAAGGTAGAAATAATAAAGCTAGACTTTTATACATCTTTGCAATGTTTGGTATATATCGAACAATTATACTTTTAAAAGAAAGAAATATTCATGTTAATTACACGAAAAATGGGCGATCTGGCAGCTTAGTGGCAATAATTGCTGCCACTGAGATTCCAGGGTTCCAATCCTAGCTACGCCTGATTAAGAACATCCGCGTATTGTGCGCAGCTGAGTACGTAGCCCAATATGTGTGTATAAGAAATCAATTAGAACATGCTTTAACGATGTAGAAAAACAACGACGGGAAGCCTACACTGCTGAGACATCTTTGAAAAAAAAATACAAAGATATATGAAGTCTACCAGAGAGTGAGAGTACCTAAGCACTCATTTAGAGAGGAGACCCATTCCGACTCACAATAATAGGACAATACTTAATTCACTTACGGTACCAGCAGAATTTGACGTCGATTCGTATGAATTACAGAAGTGTTGCAGGTATTCTAGATAGGTATTCGTTTGAGTTTCGGAACTGTCGAAAAACTTCAGTTTCCGCAGTTAAAGTTATCTACAGTCGTAGATATGACTTAGTTATAAGATAACATACATTATCACGTGCTGAAGGCCATCTTATATGGCTATCCTAATGCTTGAAGGATCCATTTAAAACCTTGTTTGCCTTATGTCTGTTTATGTTATGCTGTTATGCTGTCTGTTTCGCTTTGTCTCCCAACTGTTGTACCTAAGACCCTATAATACATTTTATGTTATTTCACTGTGAGAGCAAATAAATAAATTTTATTATTATATATTTATTATTATTATGTCGTGCCCATTTTGTCTGTAGAGTTGGAAAATTACTTTTTTAATATAAGTAAGTAGGCACAACATAAATGGTATATATTCAACATAAATACATAGTAGACACCTTTTTTTTTACACAAACTGCAAAGATATTTACTATATCTCATCATAGATTAGTAAAGATACTTCGCCGCCTTGAAATTGAATGAAGCCACAAATGGCTTATTATCGTAAGTTCTTTTTTTGAATTCTTGACAAATAAAAACATTTTTAGAGAAAATTTGCGAATAAATAACTACCTAATACTGTGTAATTTACATAATAAATAAATAATTTATAATAATAATTTCAAATATTTTAGGGACATTTTAGGACGGAGACGTGGCAAAACTTTTTTACGCAACTATTTCAATTCTCAAAACTGGGTACACTTTCTTGTTAGGAGTGAGTAATCTTTACTAATCTATGTATCTCATATACAATTTACTGAACACTTGTCATCGTGACTTTTTTTTTAAATTGTAATGAAAATTTTGGACAAATTCAAAGAATACGTATTATCTATGTTTATCTATAGTAGGTACTATGTAGCGTTGAAGTTTTAATAAGTACTTACTTAAGTATCTACCTATAATGAAAATGTCTCTACTATTCTATAAAGTATCACTTAACTGTTTTTATCAATAACCAAATTGTAAAATTGGTTATCGTAAAAAAAAAATGTTTTGAATTTTAATAATTCCGGTCAAATTCTAGCTTTGTAGGTCAGGCGGCTTAGTACCTATATCTATGTACTATTTATGTTTAAACTTGTAGAAATTACTAAAACAGGCGATGTACGAAGTGACGAAAGTAAAGGTACATATGTAGGAATATTTGTATATAAGGTTGAAAGAAAACCAAACAGTTATATATCTTTGTTTTCGCTATTTTTTTGTTTGGTAAGAAAGCAATGCAGACAAAACTCGTCAATGAATTTTTTTGTCAATAAAATCCTCTTTTCAGTAGTAAATAAGATGCCATTTCGATTACTAAAAATTAAAAATAAAACATTCATATACTTACAAATAGAATAGTAAGTATACATGTTTTTTCATAACTCGTCGCGTTCGGAGTAGTGGGATGATACTTAGTGCTTACTCTCGACCTCTCCCAGTCGTTTGAAGAAACTCAAGCAGTGGAATGTATAATATTATCAGACTATAAATACTTGCCAAAGAGAATTATGCAAATTCACCATCTGTATTCTCTGTAACTTCAGTAAAATATGTCTTTTTATAATATAGGAGTAGCAGACGAGCAAGCAGTCAACCTGATGGTAAGTGGCTACTGCCGCCCATGGACATCTGTAATCAACCCCAGATATGATTACAAATTCCTACCTGAGGTAGTCCACAGATCCGCCGTCACCCCTTACCTCATCTTTCGTAAAGCGGGGTTTTTTTTTATTATATAATATAGGAATAGCAGACGAGCATGCAGTCCACCTGGTGGTAAGTGGCTACTGCCGCCCATGGACATCTGTAATCAACCCCAGATAGGATTAGATATTCCTACCTGAGGTCGGCCACAAATGCGCCGCTACCCTTGAGGACTAAGCTGGAACGCCTCGGAAAAGTCTGTCTCCCTTACCACACCCTTCAAACCGGAACACAGCAGCGCCTAACACTGCTGTTATTAGGTGGAAATAGGTGTGGCGGTGGTGCCGCCGGATTCGAACCACAAAGGGTTCTACCACCTTTAAAATATAAATCTATGAAAATCTTTACAGTCCGCGGATTCACACTCTAAATCTACGGATTACTTATATTGTATTACTGTTGACGGATGTATTTCGGACGGATAAATCCGCGACACTACACATGGTCCATGTACATTGTGCATACACAGGTACATACGTAAATATATGCTTACTTATATGTTTTTCTATCTATAAGCAAAAAGCCGAACCTTTGTTTGTCGTCAAAGCTACCCATTATTTATCAAGCATAAAAAAGTGTTTACACGCTGCCATACAAATACGATTATTTGTAGTTACAAATGTAAGCAACTGTAGGTCGTTCTGGGTGCGTTTATATAGAAGAATAGAAAGGTCATCTAATTGAAAATTTCATTTGAACTTTGTCGGTTTTTATATTATTCAAACATTTAAGAACTCGCTGATTTGCAAAGTAGCGTTCTATTTGTAATAGTAGTAGTATTTTGAAGTGAAGAGTACTTAAGTAATTTGAAGGCGGATGTAAACCTAAGGGCTAAGTCTTAGTACAATAGACCCCAGATAGGATTAGATTCTTCGGAGTTCGGTTCGGAGTTGTTATATCACACACACAGCTCTGTCTTTATCACATTCTCCAAAAGAAAACACGCTCAACACTGCTATAATGTTCAAAAAATAGATGTGGCGGTGGTGCCTCCAGAGAAAAATTATCATCTTCAAACCACTAAGTTCTCACCATGGTATGCTTTAATTTTAGTGCTCCTTAAGGTAAAAAAATCCTGTCCAGGTGGCCAATTTGTTAAAAATTAGTACCTCAGTTAGGGTCTCTGCCTCTGATTTTTCAAAGTTAAATGTGCATTTTCAAAAATATATATTCACTTGTTGTAGCGGTGAAGAATAACATCGTGAGGAAATGTACACGCCGTAAAGTTCTTAAAAAAGTTATCAAATATGAGGAAAATCTGAAAACATGCTAAATTATGGCTGATAGCCTAATCCTTTTCATTCAACGAGGTGACCATTGCCCAGCAGTGGACAGTAATGGATTGACGACGATATACGGTAAAATCCGCTCTTTCTATAAAAGCACCCCTCGCCATTGTTTGATTAGTCGTCAGAACCACAAAGCGATCATTATGTATCGATACCTGTATCGTGAATAAATTATAGGTCCAACTAAAAGCCGGGCATTGTTGTCCTAAAACATTAGCTTCATTGTTATTAGCACGCACTTACACTTCGAAGTGTAGTTCAAGGTGCAGGAAGTATAATTTTTATAATAGGTATAGTAGCATCAAACGAGCACAGAGTTTTGACTTACTTTTGAGTAATATAGCACTTTGTGGTTCAACTACGGCGGCACTATCGCCACACCTATTTCTGCCTAATAACAGCAGCGTTAACCGCTTCTGTGTTCTGGTTTGCAGAGAGTAGTAAGTCTATGGTAAGAGAGACATACTTTTCCGAGGCGTTCCAGCTTAGTCCTCAAGGATAGCGGTGCCTCTGTAGCCGACCTGAGGTAGGAATATGTAATCCTGCCTGGGGATGGTAAGTGGCCACTGCCGCCAATGGACACCTGTGATCAACTGCCAATAAAAATAAAATACGTAGGTACTACTTAAAGTCAGCCAAATTTGTGTTGATACCCCTGTGGGTCGAACCACCCTGGAGTCGAAACACAAAGGGTTGTAACTTTTTACATCAATAGTAAATTACAATGTTGCTTTTTTAAACACGTTAGTAGTAGTGGAATTTACAACGTTACGTAGAACATTAATAAATGCTATAAACTGTTGAATTTCGCTCGTAATCATTGTCCAATTAACACATACGTAAAACGTGAAGGTCGTAAGATAATTTGAGAGAGGCAGTCTGATACAGATAGATGTCTTGACTTCTCCGGAAACATGTAATAGTGGCGTTTATACAATACGAAAGTTTATTAATAAAAGCTGTCATAGCAATTGAATATTTTACGAATTATAAACGAAAAACATTAAGTTACATTTGTATTTAATTTACTTTTTAACACAGTTATTTTTTTGAAGAAACTTCTTCCGTATTTTTACGGACAACACTTGTACATACTTATTACATTGTTGAGATGATATAACTTGTTGGTAATATTTTTTTAAATTTTAATAGATGAAAAACTAAATGTTCCTTTTAATCAGAAAAAAGTTAGGTAAGCTGCACCTTCGTAGCCTTAGAGCCTTCAGACCTTCAAATCCGACCCTGTCATTAAAAAGTTAAGCATTTAAATTTCAATTAATATTATAGGTTCACTTGAACATGGATACTGGACACAGATTTTCTATTAAACCATTATTTTTATAGGTAGGTACAATATTCAATTACTATACAAAAAATATATGTAAACGTCCCGTATAATAGTGTAATAACAATTTTTGCAAATGCGAGGAGAGGGTTCTATATTCGTTTAAACCCAGAAAATATCTGTTTGGTTTACTTATTTTGAAACTATAGAAATGAACTGGCCCAGTAATTACCAATTGTTCTTAATAAAGATCGAAATTTGATAATTTTAGGCGATAACTGTCAAATTAAAACCCTTGACTGATTATTAAATGAGCATTTATTAATTCTTCGATGATAGAATGTAACGTAAATGCTATCGATTCAAGGTTAAATTTCGTTCTAATTGAAATGTGTTACAGTAGTAAACGGGCTTTTATCAATTTAAACACGAAATTCTATACTATGAAAACGAATATCGAGCTACGTTTTAGGTTGCCATGGTATAATCAAGTTTTTACGTTATTTTTATCTTATCGTGGCTTACTATCGCTCATGATTCACATTTCACACATTCTCGTATCGGTCTTTTTTAATTTCCAAATAACTGTAACAAATAACCTGAATTGGATTTGTAAGGATAACATGGAATCACTTTCGCACTTTTTTTTTGATGAGTAGTTATATAAAGAACCTGAAACACATTATTTCGGTATGATTCAAAACGGGAGGCCCGTCGCATACGCATAGTACCGTATTTTTCTGGATAAAAAGAAGCTTAAGTCGCTTCCTTTAGAGGTTAACTTCAGTAGCGTTTCTTTCGAAATATTCAAATATTCTATAAATGAATTTTTATTTTCCAACATTTGCTCATAATCTCAAAAATATACCGAGCAGTTTTAATGTTAAACCCAAACACTACAATTAACTTGTTCACTAGATGGCGCTAGTCATATCCCTGAAACACGCTAACGAGTGTACGCTCGCGGTTCTATAAGAGGCAAAAAAGACTTTGAACGTTGTCTACCAACCCGCATGAGTTTTATCTAATAAAACAACATTTTTGAAGGGATCGATTTAGGGATCCTTAAAACTGACAGATCACCGATAGGATGTGAGATTAATGGAAAAGAATCGATTAAATTAAAATCGATTATTATTTATCCAAAATTAATAGATTTGTTGAAAATCGATATTATTAAAAATAAATCGATTTATGCGAAAATCGATTACATAAAAATCGATTCTTCTTTATCCAAAATCTTAAATCTTATAAATATTAATCGATTCTTTGAAAATCGATATTAATAAAAATAAATCTAATTTTTGCGAAAAATCGATTTATTGTATTAAATAATACAGTACACGCTTTTTTTATTCCAATAATAAACCTAAGAGATTCATATTAACAATTTATCAGATTAAAAATCAAATAAAATTATATGAATAATAAAAATAACCAATTCAAATCTAAAAATCAAAGGCAATATTCCTAAATAATAATAAGTTAAGCTAAAATAAATTACTCTTAGTTTAATTTATTTTATATTTATACTATATACTACTAAAAAACGTAATTTATGTAATCGATTTATAAAAAAATCGATTAATATTACTATAAAATCGATAAAAAGAAAATAAAAATCGATTATTTTTTAACATTCTAGCAGATAGCGCACTGCACAAAGAAGTCGAACCGTCTTCGTGTCTTTAACCCTTTACACCCGAGATGATATGAGCGTGAGTTTCACTTTAAAAAAATTCCCACGTGATAGCTTCTTATTTTTCGAAACGCAACCGATGCCGATCGATCGTGAGGAAAGTATCGCACGTGCTACCGGCTAAGTGAGCAGGGTGCAGGCGGTCAGTTGTGCTAGGGACTCGTCCAAAGATGGCAGATTTTTTCGACCCGCGCACTGTCACAGGTATATAATTATTTTTGGTATTAAATGTTTAGTATCTATTATTAATTATTGCTAATTTAAAAGCTAAAAGAACACTAAATACGTGAACTTTAGTAGTTTATTCGATTAACTTGCAATTTAGATACAATTAGGTTGCAAATTTCAACTGTTACGATCGTGTGCCTACGGTTGTTGGTGCAGAATAACGTTTGATGAAAATGCTTTTATTGCTATTACCAGTTATGTGTAAGTTTCGTCAATAACAATTTTTTTGTTTTAATTTTAGGGGTACATTTAAATGACGATCAGATTTTGCCTGTGCGGGGTGAGGAGAAATATATGGGCATTGAAGATCTTCATGAAAGTGAAGATCTTCAACCAAATAGATTAGAAGAGTTTCAATTTGAAGAATTGTGCCCTGAAACAGATCCAGAAGCATATGTAGACCCTCAAATAGAAACTGACCTAGAATTGGATCTGGAACTTGAGCCTGAACCTCAACCATCTACTTCAAAATCATACCTAGAAATTTCTCGCCGCCGAGCATCTTCACGTCCAACACATCGAAAAATAGCTAGGAAAAGAATACGTTTTCTATCTTGAAAAGGTCTATACATCCCTACCAACATCTCCAGTAAAGTTTCATAGAAATATTTTTCTCAATATTTTAATTGTGAGGCTCTTGATATGTAACCAGATGCACAAATATATATTATCTAAGAAGAACCGGTCGAAAACTTAATTTAATTGCAATAGATATGGCTAAAGTTTTCGCCATCTGCATTATCATTGGATGTATTCCCTAGCCAAGAATACCTACGCCTTGGAGACCTGGATTGAAGACGGAGGCAATAACGGAAGAAAGAAGAATGTTGATTTTCATAGAATTACGTAGTTAAGGTTTCATTGCAAAGACAGATTTTTTATAAAGACTAATGAAAATAAAGACAGTGATGTTAAATATCTCCAAATTGTTTTAATTTTCTAATATTTTTTGATAAAAAACTTTTTTTTTTTGCAATTTTCACGATCGTGAGTGTGACAGTTCCCATCGGAGACTCACGATCGTGCGGGTCGATTTCTGGATTAAGTATAAACTCTGGATTTTTTTTCGTATTTTTTGTGGATCCCTTAAGCTATATAAAAAGCCGTAATAAACGTTTTGAATCGGAACTTGCGAAAAAAAATCTTCGGGTGTAAAGGGTTTGTAATTTGATTTATTTTTATTAATTTAATGATTTTATTTATTACTAGCTAACCCGGCAAACTTTGTATAAATAAAAAAATGTTAAGGGAGAACAACCCTTATCACTTGGGGGTATGTAAAATAGATAGTAGCCGATTCTCAGACCTACTGAATGTGCATATAAATTTTGGTGAAAATCGGTAAAGCCGTTTAGGAGTACCTTTTTTTTCCGTAGGGAAACCCTTCATGGGTTCCTCTCAGCTGCGGAGGTAGCGGAGAGGATATGCCGGGCTTCTACCGACTAAAACCCCACGGTGTTCATCTGGACGCCTTGTCGGGACCACGGGTACGCTTATAGCACTCGTCGCGATCCCGACGGCGTTTGCCCACGTCCGGTCACGTCTCGGTTCGGGATGGAGCTGGAGCTACTCCATCCGCTCAACTTTGAGGTGCACGCGGGAACACCGCGCGCGCCACCTCGAGGCTTAATGGTGTTTTTGACGTAGGACACCCCCGTGTCCTACGTCAATGCCTCGCAGCGTACCGTCGAGATATTACTGCCGCCCGATACGGGGCAGACGCAGTGTATCCCAACTGCCACTGGAGCGCTTTAGCTTCACCCGCTGCTGGATTGCAACGGGCTACTGAGCCCCCCCCCCCCCCCCCCACCACGAGAAGGCGCACTCCAACTTGAAGAGGGTTCGGAGGAGTACCTACGGTAACTAACATTGAGAGTATTGTGACACGAGAATTTTATATACAAGAGTTATAACTTGAAAGTGAACTCTGAGTTTACTTTAAATTTTTATAATTCTCTACGTTTCACTGAATCTTATCTAGTATAGGCAAGGACAAATATTACAACTGAATATCGACCGAATCGAATGTACTGAAATTTGACATATTATTATACGTAATAACAAGATAATACATTTTTTATTTACCGATATACCAACTTTGAACAGCTAGAAAAATATTATAACAAAATATTTTAATGTGGTGTCGGATATATTTATTTATACTATTCTATACGTTATCGGTTTATCCTCAATGATGCAGAAATTTCCACTATTCAATGACGTCATTTGTTAATAAATTCAAACAATCCATTTTTAGTCTTCCATGCATCGAAATTTTATCATCTTTAACAGACAGAAATTGACAAGTTTCGATTTATGGATCAAAACTTTGCATCGGTTAATTACTTATTAATAACTTGCAAATCTTTTCTTCAAAGCACACTTGTGTTATATAATTTGATATTTTTCAAAGTGTCATAACATCTAATAATAAGTAGTGTTATTATATACTATTAAGGCTATAATAAATATATTAAGTGTTATTGCGTTAACTACATTCAAGGAATTGTTAAATAATGTCGAAGTCGTTTGGCTTGCATATATCTAGCATGCACTATCTGCATAGTTGTCGGATTAACCACAAAGGTGCCTATAAAGGTACCTATCTTCACCTATTTGCAATCTTTGACAATTTAATGCTGCGTCCGCGTGTTTTGCCAAATCTCTAGGTACATACCGTTACGAATTCAAAAGTGCAAATAAAGTCTTTGGCTTTGTTTATTTCTCTTTTATGTCAGTAACTATGTATAAATCACATGTACAATATACATGGCTAATCGCTAATCTCCAAAACCGCTCACCCGATTTCAAAGTGTGTGTGTGTGTGTGTGTGACTTGTATTTGTATGAGATGCAGGTCTATGGTTTATGTCTAAAAGATAGGAATAGGCTACTATACTCTTTGGATAGGACGCGGTAGGTAGCGCTTTTGTCTAGATTGTTTTTTTGTTTGGCTAAATTACGTCTGTCCCAGCTAGGGTTGCCACATTTTTTCGGAGAAAAATAGTATTCTTCCAATATCTTGCAAAAAATTAGTACTTTCTTTAGGAAAATCTAGAAAAAATATAGTATCTACTATCTAGTGTGCTGTTTAATTTTTTTAAGATTTATAGTACTATTGACTAAATCATAGTATGATATTATAGTACGGATGGCAACCCTAGCCTGGCCTGCGCCTACTATAATAGACACCTTTGAGTATATTATTAGCATTACTGCATCTTTTGTATTTATGCTATATAGGTTTCTTTGAGATCTTTTCCTGCAACGTTAACATCATCTCGTTAATTAAATTCTAATACATTGTACCTAGATGACTGATGAATCGGATATGCATAACTGGTCTTATGGGTTTTAGTGTGAGAAACCGAAATGCATTTTACAAGGGAAATATAAAATAGAGATAATATTATTTATATTCAAAATACTCAAAACCAAACATTTCCTAGGTACCCTAGGGTAGAGCCCGATCGGGGCATCGCGCTTGGAGGGCTCCGGTTGTGTTCCGTCGGAGATCCCGGAGTTCTCCAACAAGCGTTGAGGACGGCCACCGGGGGGGTTTTAGTGCGGTAAAAATCCCACATAACACGGCGTCGCTCCCACGTCGTCGGGTACCTTTTGAAGGTTTCCCCCTCGAGAAAAAAGAAAAAAAGGTACCCTTCGTTTTAACCCTGCGTCGCTCCCACGGCGCCGGGTACCTTTTGAAGGTTTCCCCCTCGTAAACAAAAAGAAAAAAAAGGTACCCTTCGTTTAGCCATTTGAAGCTACGTTACATTTAAGTTAGGTTATGTTATGATAAGATAAACTTATGCTTATAATAAGTCTTAAGTTATTCCTGTTGTTGCAGAGCAGACTGGACTGGTCGAAGCCGCTCCTCTGCCAACTGGAAGCCGTCGCGCCGGACTACCAGCGCTGGGTGAACAGCGCAGTGTACCGCCATTGTCGGCTCTTCACCAGCCCCCTGCTCGAGAGCCTCACCTTCACACCCTGGTACCTGGTACCCGTGTTTTGGATACCGATAATAGCGTATCTGATTTGCACACAGTATTTGGAGCATGTTGCATGCGGTAAGTTGAAAGTGTTTTGTTTTTCTTAGCATAGTAATATGTACTAACTCTATATGGATTATGGGCAGGGATTAGATTCGTTACAATTGTAGGTCCATTTTTAAACTTTAAAAAATTGTGATCGTGGCGGTCGTTTATAAATTAGCGCTTGGCAAACAAAATTCTGCTGACTTTCCAGAAATTTTCTTGGAAGAAATCAAGACGTTGACAAAAACTTGTGCTGACGAGACCTCAGGTTATATTAGTTTTAAAAAATCGTATTCTAATAAAACTGATACTCGATGCGTAACAAAACATGCTGAAAAAAAAGTGGTGATAACTTATCGGAATTACGTCACCACCTTAGAGCTTGTCCCATGCAGGTGTTTATATTTAAACCGAAATCAATGTGTAAACAGACATTGCCTCAGTAATTAATCTAAATTAACAAAACATAGGTAGAATCCGTCTAGAAAAATTATACTTTACCTGTCAGAAGATTATTAGAATTAGACCAGTAGATTTCGGGATTATAGTTTAGGCGATTATATTTTAAAGACACACGAATAAAGTAACGAATTAGGTACACTTACTACGCTGAATTTTACTACCTAACTGTTAGTTAATTTTTACTCGTGCATGACACAAGTTACATGCTCTGCTGTTTGAGACAGAAATAGGTGTGTGGCCCTAGTGTCTCCGGAGTCAAACGAAGAAGCGTTCTAGCACATATTTGTTTGTTTCAGGCCCCTGCACAAATCAGCTCTCAACCTTACAGTTCATATACAACATGTTACTCGGCCTACTGTTATGGACATCACTGGAGTACTCGTTGCATCGATGGGTGTTCCACTACGACCCAGGGTCCTCCGTCACGCTTATTAAGATACATTTTCTCATCCACGGAATGCATCATAAGGTACTTTTAAATTATAGGTACATATTTATACTGGTTACGTCTACATTTTAATTGTTAGGTATTGAGGTACTAAGTGGAACAACTCTGTGTAATCTGTGCAAGGACTCTTTAATGTGGAATTACTGGTTTATGGGCGACAATATCCAAGTTATATGTAAGATGTTTTGTCATAAGTATTATTTTAATTTCTTATAACTCTATAATAGAAGCCAGGTGGATCGTACCATATTACAAAACCTAAACCAATCCGAAATGTGTATTGTCAATATAAAAATATAAATTGAGTAATCTCATTATTAGAAAATAATGCTCATAATATCGTTCTGTCGCACATACTCGTACCTTTTTTTTTTTTTTTTGTTTACGACGGGGAAACCTTCAAAAGGTACCCGACGACGTGGGAGCGACGCCGGGTTATGTGGGATTTTTACCGCACTAAAACCCCCCCGGTGGTCGTCCTCAACGCTTGTTGGAGAACTCCGGGATCTCCGAGGGAACACAACCGGAGTCCTCCAAGCGCAATGCCCCGATCGGGCTCTACCCTGGGGGAGCACTTTTGGCTCCTCCCACACCATCTGGTGTTTACGACGGTAGGCGACCACACATACCGTCGTCCTTCTCGGGGTTGCTTGCTGGACGGTCCGAGCTCCCACTCTTGCCACCCGCAACCCCGGACATACTCGTACCTAGATACCATCCTTCATAATGTTTGAAATGTCGCGATCGTGACTTACGACTTTAAAACCTAATTAACTTACGTTAATTACAGCTGAGTTATTACATAAACATTGTTTACTATTCAAAACGTTTAGTATGTTTATTCTTGTATTGCCTAATGAAATCAGATGACAAGTTTTAAAATTAAACTTTTAAATAGAAAATATCTCGTGGATATGACATGCCCTTCTACACTCTTCAAACCAAAAGATAGCAATATTAATGCTTTTGTAAGATTGATTTATATAGTGTACATAAGGAAGTTCTATGAAAGCCCACATACCAATCGATCTCTGACTGTTTGACGGGCATCGATCGATCGTTGCTTAAACCATTGTTGAAGTTTTTTAATTCTGAAAATATATTCAGAGGACGCAACTAGCGGCTGTCGACATCAACTGATCCATTTCGTAAAATGTTCCGACTCTAATCCTCTATCAATCGATTGGTGTGCGGGCGCCCTAACACAGAGGAGGCTACGGTAGATGTAGTATACTTTAATCGTTCATGAAGATCTTCTTTAACCTATTGATTTTTACAGGTACCATTCGACGGCCTCCGACAAGTGTTTCCGCCGCTACCCGCATGCGGTATCACGTTTATTTTGTACACGCCGCTAAGTTACTTCTTTACCTACTCACAGATTGTGCTAGCTGGGGCATTAATTGGTTAGTAATATTGTTATTACAAGCTTTTAAACTTGCTTTGTTAGTTCTTATGTGTATGAGGTCATATTTTACAAGTTAAATTTCACCCACTTCTCGGTATCCGATTGAGCTGAAACTTTGCATGTTGGAGCGACAATGCTTGGTTAGATTAGTGACGTCATTCCAAATATAATGTGGCGGACGCCTCAATATGGATATCAAATAAAAGGTTTTCCCAAAAATAATACAAAAAACAAAATGACGTTACAAAACGCTTGTTTATGTTGTATATGTACCTATATGTTGTAGTTTTATAATTAAAATTTATTTGTTAATTAACGGTATATTATTATCTGCCCGTTGTTTATGTTGTATATGTACCTATATGTTGTAGTTTTATACTTAAAATTTATTTCTTAATTAACGGTATATTATTATCTGCCCGTTTAAATTTTAAGAAAAGTAAAATATTTGAATAACTCTGAATAACATATTTAAAAAAAACGTTTGTAAAAATGTTTTATATAAAATTGTGTTCATGAAGTTAAATAAATAGCAAACTAGATCGTAGCTATTGATCAAAAACATAAGGAGTAGGTACATATGCATAGGTAATTAAAAATACATAAACATAGACCTTTTTAAAATTTACATATTTTCCTTCGGCCATGAAACATTATTCCACTTGAAATAAGACGTTCATGTAGTTTTTAATTGAAGGTTACCTCACGTACGACATGATACACTACTACGTGCACCATGGCTCGCCGAAGGACGGCACTTACTTGTACGCGATGAAAAGATATCACTCGAATCACCATTTCATCAATCATGATAAAGGTACGTACCATTGATTACAAATAAAATAAACATACCAATTTTTATATAATAACTGTTACACAACAAGAAAACATAAGAATTTGGCGCGAAACATGAGTGTAGCCATTAAATTTTCTAAAAAAAGGTGTAGGTAATAGGTATGCATAAGTACATATTTTAAAAGTGGTAACACTCTTCCTGATTCGAATTCAAAGCAAGCAAGATGGGACTTCGTATTTCGTACCCACGGGCCTCTCATATGCCGTGTCTGCGTTTGCAATATAGGGGGGTGGGTAGGAATTACCAGGTAACAACTCCACAAATATTTCTCCCTACGGTAAGGTCAATACAAATCGTGCCTTCTTAACAGGGGTAGCAACGTATCAGTAGCTGAAGTTAACTTAATCCTATCTGGGGTTGATTATATGTTATTATTTTCCAAATGGCCTGGCCTGGCCCTGATAAGTGGCAGTTGCCATTAGATGGACGGCATGATCGAATATATGTATGTACGCAAAATTAAATTATAATTATGTTCTGCCTTCTTTCAGCTTTCGGGATTAGCAGCAAGATATGGGACTACGTGTTTAGGACAGCTGCACACGTAAAAAAGTTAGGTTTTAGTTTGCGGTGGTAATTTCAAAATAGATATGAAAGATATACTAAAATTACAAACTATTTATATAATAAAGACAAATTTTGTTATCACTTAAAAAAGATTATTATTATATGATTATTAGACAAATATATGATTATTATACGTACGTAGTTCATATCTATATTTATATGTTAGTAATATAAAAATTACATAAACGGCGAATCTATACAGAGGAGGTAAATGCAACGGGTTTTTTATTTATAAGTAGGTACCGTGCAATAAAATTGCAACCTTCAATTAAATCTTGTTTTCCTACGGATATTATACAAACACGGAAAGTCCCATTATTAACGGATTCAAAATATGATACCTATAATGAGAAGCAATAAATATATGTATCAGATAAGAAATATTAAAAATCGAATACTTAGGAATTTTATTAATAAATTGTTTCTCAATTATTTATGCTCATTATGCGGTAAAGAATGACAAAATGGAACACCTGAAGAAAATAACAGTAGTAAAAGAACTGTAATAAATAATATTTTATTGATCGAGAATATATTGATCACAATAAAAATAAATTGTAATACTTAAAACTTATCTTCATTTCCCCTAACTGTAAAATTTGAACGATAAACATTTTTTTCATAACTTTGTTATAAACTCGATTTTATTTAGATAACGTAGGTATCAATAGATAATATTAAAAGTTTGAGCGTGTGATATGGCTTGCATAAGTCACCAAACTTATCTATCTGTTCTCGTAAAATGACGAAAGTAGAGACCCGTGGTTTTGTGCATGTAACTAAATACCGTACAATGCCTATCATAGTCAAAGGATTTGTTGTAGGATTAATAGTAGGTATACATTATAATTTTAGTTTTAAGTTAAATTGGTATGAAATGAGAAATTTGTGTTGGAATTATTGTTGTTATGTGATGTATGAGTTTTTTTTTTCACTTCATAAATCCCTTCTACATTGCATTTAATATTGCCTCTTCGATATGTCACACGCACACAAGCGACTTTGGCGACCCCTGTCCACATGTCGCTGTAGCCTGTCGCTCTTGTACTAGCTTCCTTAGTTGTATGACACAACCATAGCGCTATGTTGAACATATCGAGTTTCTTATTAGGTACTGAAATATCTAGACGTATATGTAATGTTATATTAATATTATATACCTACTTAAGTCTTAATTCCAAAACCAAAATAAAATAGAATTATGTAAATAGGGGAGTTCTACACTGTGATATAAATCTGTCGTACGAGTATTAGTAACGTCTTAAGCTCGAATCTTTGAAATGCTTTTGAAATATTCCGATTCGCATTATCTTTTTGAGCACGTTAACGTATTATATTAAAGTACTTAGTACCGCCTGAATTCAGTATTTTATTAGACTTAATCAGAGTATCTCTTTGAACCTATTAACCACAGTCAATACGATTTCTAACCACACCAAATTCTTTTAAATAATATAATATAACTTTAGTCTAAGTATTATAGGTAATACCAATTCTAAAATTTGATCAAAATTTATTATTTCAGTTAAATTTTATTGAATTTTGCACCTCGCAGTACATATAGCTAAGTCATTGGGAATAAATTAAATTATGAATAAATGATATTTTCTATACTGCAGTTTTTTTTATTTTAGTTATAGTGTTGCTATGCATGCTACTTATACTGATAAACTTTAAATGTAGGATAATTACATTGGATGAAGAAATCGATATTGTTAAAAAGATAATGGGTTTATACAAAAATTTAACCAATTAATTTGAACAATTTGTCGCCCCCTTGCCTATGCTTACAGGGGGGGGGGGGAGACCGAATTAGTCATATACAGGGTGAATTTTTAAAACGGGCCTTCAGGGCGAAATCCGAAACTATAAGGATTAGCGAAAAATGCTGTGAGAAGTTACGAGGCCGATTTTGATAAAAACTAAAACTGCATCATTACTTTTTTAAAATAACTTTTTCCCTAGCCGGGAATCGAACGAGTTCATTTTGAAAAAAAATACACCCTCTATGTTATTCCACTATCTGATAGTGTTGCTTATAAGGATCAAAATCTGGGAAGTAATGATAAATGACAAACAAAAGGAAAAGCCTCAATTTTAAGAAAATACGTATTTTTATATTAATTTGGCAGTTAAGTTCCCGCCATTCATCAATTTAAACATTTCGCGTATTAACAATTTTTTAGCTCAATGTTTCAAATCATTCGAAATGAACGTTTTGTTCTTCAAGAATTTATATTTTTATGTCCGACTTAGTTAAGGTTACTTTTAGGACCATTATAATAGATTTAACTTGCTATGGGCCGAGTTTCGTTTAATACAGATGTAAAATTGACAATTTACGAGAATGTCTTTTTCGAGTCAAATCCGAGTGATAACTAAACAAAGAGATATAGAAAATTATATTTACTGTTGAAACGTAGTTATAAACAACAAACAATAACAATTTACTATTTAATCACTTATCTATTTTTATTAAAAAATAAATCCTAAAAACGGCGGTAATTTACTTGCCAAACTATTACTTACTCATACTAAGCCGTATGTCACGGTTATAACATCGAATAATTAGTTGATTAACCAACAAATTCTTCAATGGTATGACTTACGTATGTTTCTAAAGAATTACACATAAATCATTTGTTATGTATAATCCTTAAGGATTAGTATGGCAATGTATGGAAAAATATGTATTATCTTCAAAATTTTCCTTTTCCTTTAATTTGCACATAACATTACTTCCCAGAATTTGATCCTTATAAGCGACACTATCAGATGGTGGAATAATATAGAGGATGTATTTTTTTTAAAAATGAACTCGTTCGATTCCCGGCTAGGGAAAAAGATATTTTAAAAAACTAATGATGCAGTTTTAGTTTTTATCAAAATCGGCCTCGTAACTCCTATCAGCATTTTTCGCTAATCCTTATAGTTTCGGATTTGGCCCTGAAGGCCCGTTTTAAAAATTCACCCTGTATAGTCCCATGCAATATAAGGTACATAGGTACATAAAGGGTTCATATTTTTAATATGAAACGGCAGATAACAATCATGTATGTATCACCTACTGTGACTTAATTCCGACTATCTTGAAAAAACACATTTTAACGTCACTTAATTCTCAAAACACAAAAGGCGAGAATTTACTGGCGATGACAAATAGCAAAACATTTTAAAGTTACTTTCTTTGTGGTGAAGGTTAGGTCGCAACACGAATTTTAACGAGGTCGTTATTGCTTTGCAAACTACAGTCGTCGCTGAGTAATATTCTTGTTAGTTAAGTAGGTACGTGCTGTTTTTAATTTTAAAGGGTTAGGGCAGTATTTTTTTGGAAAAGATGCGAAGTTTCTTCGTCATTTCTTATTGATTTACTAAATACTTTGGGCCGGTAGTAGGTCAGTAGAAAAAAAATACTTTGAATAAAATGTCTACTTAGGTAGGTATATTTCATCAGATGTGCGAAACGTATTTGGCTGTATTACTTAACTATATAGCAGCTTAACTCTGTATCTACGAGTACATTAGAGAAGCGTACCATAATAAAGTATCTATGTTCCAACTTAGTCCTGAGGGGTAACAAGTTAGCAAAGATATGTGAAGATGATTACAGATGTCCATGGGCAGCAGTGACCACGTACCATCAATTGAACTGCATGCTCGTTTATTACTTATATGTAGGTATATTATAAAAAACAGATAGTAGTCAAACATTGTCGAACTCATTTTGGGCGGCAGTAGCGCGGAATTCTCTCCAGATCTGTGAAGAGAAACACGTGCCCAGATGTGCAACATAACTTTTACTACCACTTTTACCATAGAAATGGAATTTTCAAGAAGAAAGATGTATTATGCAAGAGTGAAGTAACAGACATGCTTTATCCTATGCTATAGTGTTAGCAATAACTTGATAACTACAGTGTACGTGACATGATTTTGTTGAGGCCGTTTTCATTTGAAAAATACTTCAGTCTACCTTTCACCTTCGATCTAGCCATTAAAATATTAATTTAAGTTAAATAATAAATAAAACACTTATTAGTTCTGCGTATATCTGTAAATAAGTCTGTTCTCGATAGATTATATCGTAAATTAAAAATATCGTTAATTATTATTTCCGTTTCAAATTTATCCGGGTTCAATAAACTGTTGCTTATTATTCAAAATATTAACAGATTTTTTTTATGTATCATGTAATAACAATAAAATGGATCGAAGAAGTTTTGACAATGGACACTTAGTTTCAATTACATTGTTCATCTATTTATTTGCGGCGAATGTCAGTGCGTGTTTCGACTCCGGATGGGATATCTTCCTCGAGGACCTCATTCTGGATGTGTGCCCGGCTCTAGCCAGCACAACAGCTATCGTTAAGGAACTGTTTAGCTTAAGTTCTAAAGGTATGTAAGTTAATTACTCATTTCGTATTAGGGGGGATTACGGTTCTTACGGCGCCAAGATTTGAATGCGGATCCGTATAGATTTCGATGAGACAAGACGAAAAGTAAAAATATTTTTTTTGATATCTCGCTTGGTTTTCGAGATATCTATACTCAAAAATTTAGATTTTTTGCGTTTTAAAAGTGAAATTGCCGAGGAACGGCGCGGCGGAAACGGGTGCGACTGGTATCTCCGGATAGGGGAAGACGTGCAGAATACGGTAAAAGAAAAATGAAGAGAATTCGTTAAGAAACGGCGGAGGAAAATGAGAAAAACCAAAAATTGATTTTTGAAAAACGCAGAGAAACGGAAGTAGTATGTGCGAAAAGGTATCGTTGAGACGAGTACGATGGTATAAAATAATTAGAAATCGGGCAAGGGACAACGAAGTTAGAGGTGATTGAAATTTGAGTTGGTATTGGTTAGGTTAGGTTAGGTTAGGTTTTTTTTTAATTATTATTATTATTATCATAATAATAGTGATAATCATAATAAAGGATAAAATATATCTTCAAAAAATTTTTTCAATAAAATTCCAACATTTTTAATAATGTATTTATTAATATCTTGAAAACTAAGCAAGAAATCGAAAAAAAATATTCTTTGTTTTCGTTTTCTTTTCCAAAAATCTATCGAAATACATCATTAAAAGAATTTTTTTTTTTTATTTTTCGATTTTTAAATATCGATATCTCGAAAACTAAGCGAGATATCAAAAAATTTTATTCTTACTTTTCGTCTTGTCTCGTCGAGATCTATAAGGATCCGCATTCAAATTTTGGCGCCGTAAGAATCGTAATCGTGCCTCGTATTATTTTAAGTTATATCTTATGAGCGATGCACATTTTAAAAAGTTACACCTGCCTGGTAGATATTACGAAAAAATATAAGTATTATTTACGAATAAATAATTAATGAAGTAAAAAGAAATATTAAAATATATCCTTTATTTATTGTTTTATCAACGTGGGAATATCCTTCCATATCCTTCTTATCCATCCAATCCATCTTAAATACATTTGGACATCAAAATTAATATTTAAATTAGTTATTTGTCTTTGTGCATTAATTTTATAAATACCTTTTTCGTTTTATATTCCCAACACAACTTTTTAATGAATATTAAAAGATATAGGACATGAGTCAAAGTAAAGTAATTTATTTTAAAGTAAATTTAAAAACCTGTTTAGATGACTATATTTTCATGATAATTATCACCACAATTTTATTACTTTTTAAACAGGCTTAGATATTTACGTCTAGGTCTAAATAAAATTGTCATTTTCTAGTATGCTCTCATATGCTCTCACGAAACTAAAATATTTTTATTCATACTTTTGCTAAATTTTGGATTTAAGTAAAAATAAGATAAAAAGGATGAATCTATGACACAAAATGACTAAAGGAGAAAATTTTACACATACTATTTTCTATACTGTATTTTTTAAATATAAACAATTAACAGCGTAAATAAGCAAACTGATTTCAAAATACAAATCACTATAGAAACAGAAGATGAAGGGCTAATAACATCGGAGATGGTCTCCGACTGTTTCCGCTGCGGCCGCGAGATGTCGCGAGCGGCGAGCCGGCGCGCCAACCAGCTAGTCAAGAACGGGGCGGGGCTGGAGGCCTGCTCGCCTGCCCTCCTCCACTTCTTCTCCAACAAACTACCCAGCGACATCAAGAAGACCTCGGAAGTCTCTCACGAAATCCTCACCGCTACCAAGTTACTTCAGATGAAGTTGTGTACGAGGTAAAATGCTCACTTCTGGCTTTCTATATGATGCTTAATTTATGTTCATGTTTTTAACCTATTTATTCGTTTCATTAAAAATATTTTATCGTAATAACAGCTTTGATATCACATTTAAGCTCTTCAGTCTAGTTCTCAAAAATGTGTTGAGCTCGCCACGTAAAAAATAGTGTTTTGTACTACGATGATCCTTCTCAATACGATATCCTGTATTAGCACAATATATCGATAACTTTAAAATATGGTATTTACCGCTGTAGCCCTGACGTCACACCAAACACATTCCTATCGTTCCTGGAGCACCAAGTGGTGAAGCCTCACGAGCTGTACTGCAAGCCCGTGAGCGTCACGTGCACCAGCAGCCGCTACCGCACCATCGACGGCACCTGCAATAACGAGGGCCACCCGGTGTGGGGCCGCCGCGGGGCCCCCTTCACCAGGATCGCCACACCCCGATATGCTGATGGTAATCCAAGACTCATCAATATCCAACAATATCCATAAAACGTAAAAGTTATTTATGGAAGTTTAATAACCTTTTTAATTGACTCTAAAACTGAAGGATATTGTCAATAATTTGCCTTATATTTTTTGGAAGCAATTATTATTTATAGCCCAAAGTAACCAGATAAAATTGGGTATTGATAAAGTATCAAGCGAACGAACAAAACTAATACCTACTCCATCATCCACATTTACATCCACATTTACATCCACATTTTATTTGGATCCTTTTCGTGCCACGCGGGACTATGACCAAACGCGTGCGACACGCGTAATCCCACACGAGAGTAAAAAGGCCCTTATTCCAAGCTTTTTTACGTTACTTAACGTCGCAAAAGCCGTTTTGTAAAACATCACCAAATATATACGAATAAAATCAGACAAATGTCGTAAATATAAATTATATTTTTCAGGTATACACGCGATGCCTGTCGCCAAAAGCGGGCGTCAACTGCCGAATGCTCGAGTGCTATCAACCAGACTGTTCGCAGACTGCCCCATCTCTAGTCGCGTTCTCACCTACTTGAACATGCAATGGGGGCAGTTCGTCACTCACGACCTGGTGTTCCAGGTCATGGAAGTCACTGGTAAGTTTTTAAAACTCTGCTACATTTTGTGGTGGAAATTGGTACAAGTTTATGTAGTTCAACTTCGGCCACAACACTGCTACACCATTTTATTTATAAAACTGCTAGTATTCGTGGTTCAGCGTTGATGTACTTTGATTTGAAGGCAAGTAGACTATCTCTGTCATTAATATATTTACAATCTGATCAGGTAGCTTTCTATTTCTGTTGCTGATCCTTTGGGTTGCTAAATACGTTCAAGAATAATTGTTTTCTTATAGTAAAAACAATCCATCATCTATATAATTTTCTCAAATACTAATAATAAATGCTCATGGTACAGGATCCCTAGTATAGTTTTCATCATTTATTACTAACACGCTGATTTTTCGTGAGTAGCTTCGTTTCGACAAGACGCCCAACATTTTTCCTTACAGCAATGTTGGTAAATGGTAGCTTGATGGGGCAGCAAGGATAAAATATGTTGACCGGACGAATTCTAAAAATTTATTACTAACCAAATTTTTCTTTGTTAATTATCAAGATAATTATTTAAATAACGTGAAAAAATATTTGTCCTACAAAATATAAGGTTTTTATTAAGGCGTCCCCCCTCTCCAACATGTATCATAAACAAGGTCATGAAAAATAATTACTAACCAGCTGATTTTTTTTTTATTGGCTGTCTACCATTTACATAGTCTACCATGCACATTGTCCTACAAATTGCATGGTATGTCATCTCGGACCTACGCTGAAAAGGTGTTAATTCCGCAGGATTATTTTTTTTATTAGTAACTGTAGGACAAAGGTATCACGTGATAGGATAATATAATTTTTATCTAAATAAAACAATGTCCTACAAAAAAAAGGGTAACTTTTATTAATCCTACAAGATTTGTAATTTAACTATAATATAATATAAATAAACTATAAAACTGGCGGACTGGAATAACGTACTTCGCAATTTGTAGGACAATGTGGGTAGTAAGCTGTGTAAATGTTAGACAGCTAATAAAAAAAAAATCAGCTGGTTAGTAATTATTTTTCATGACCTTGTTTATGATACATGTTGGAGACGGGGGACGCCTTAAAAAAAACCTTATATTTTGTAGGACAAATATTTTTTCACGTTATTTAGATAATTGTCTCGATAATTAATAAAAAAAAAATCGGTTAGTAATATTTTTTTTTTTGATTCGTCAAATCAACATATTTCATCCCTATTATTTTAGTTATAAACCACAATCGAGAACTTTCGTACGAGAATTTGTTGGGCGTCTCATTGAAACGAAGCTATTCTGGAACACTCAGCTTGATACTAATTATTTTTACATTAAGTATTAGTACTACAACTTTTAAGTGTAGGTCCGAGATGACATACCATGTAATTTGTAGGACAATGTGCATGGTAGACTATGTAAATGGTAGACAGCCAATAAAAAAAAAAATCAGCTGGTTAGTAATTATTTTTCATGACCTTGTTTATGATACATGTTGGAGAGGGGGGACGCCTTAATAAAAACCTTATATTTTGTAGGACAAATATTTTTTCACGTTATTTAAATAATTATCTTGATAATTAACAAAGAAAAATTTGGTTAGTAATAAATTTTTAGAATTCGTCCGGTCAACATATTTTATCCTTGCTGCCCCATCAAGCTACCATTTACCAACATTGCTGTAAGGAAAAATGTTGGGCGTCTTGTCGAAACGAAGCTACTCACGAAAAATCAGCTTGTTATTAATAAATGATGAAAACTATACTAGGGATCCTGTACTATCATTCAATGTTTTGAACATTTGCGACCAATTTTTTATACGCCAAACACATTCCAATAGAATATAAGTTTATTATTAGAAAATGTTGATATAGGCCATAAATCAAATAGAGACGAAGCAAAAAGATAATATATGAAAACCAGCCACTTGCATATCAACGTGTATTTACAGATGAAGGTGGTATCCAGTGTTGCCTCGGCAATGGCAAGGATATATTACCACCAGACTGGCTGAACGATAAATGCATACCCATCGTTGTGCCTGAGGACGATCCATTCTACAGGCAGCATGGTATCAAATGCCTCAACTTTGTCAGAAGTATCACGACACCGAGAGATGACTGCAGTTTAGGGCACGCTGAACAGGTAAGCTATGAATCATCTGATTAAATGAATCAGCCATTAAAAATCATTTTATTTATTTGCGAAAGTTAAAGTACTTCCTCCATCCTTGATAAAAGGGTTGGGGCAGATTAGTTATTCCAATATTAGACAATAGTTGTAAATGAAAGAATAAAATTAAAACGGGTTTTTTGTTGTTTTTAGACGAATACAGTAACGAGCTATTTAGACGGCTCTCCAATTTATGGCTCAGATTCTAAGCTCGCTTCCAAACTGCGAAGCAAATCTGGTGGAAGACTGAAAGAAGAGAAGAAAATGAACTGCAAAAAGGGATTCCTGCCGTCCGTCGATGACAAATCAGCTGTTTGCGACCTGAGGAACTCTTCGGAGCCGTGCTACCTGGCTGGTTATATTTACTTTATAATTTCTGCAAACTTAAATTTCGATTTAACATTTCTCTTATCAAATTCATGAATTACACTTATCCACTATATAATTATCATTATAGAATAGAATATCCACTATGGAATTATCTAATCAGAAAATCGCGGAAGCACGGAGCAGAGTATTTGGGGGGATGCGGCAAATTTTCACCAATCACATTTTTAATCGATACTAGTGCAAGTTGCAAATATTAACATTAACTATCATTCAGTTCATTTTTTGTCTCGGGTGGCTACAACCGCCGCTACAATTGAGATCTAGTTTAGTTAACTTGAGCTTATACTTAGGATCTACATTAGCTGTTAACAAAATACTCTGCTTAGGAGTTAGGAGGAAAAACTGTGTTACGAAATGTTATGTTACAAAATTTTAGGTGACAGCCGAATAAACCAGACTCCAACGCTGACAGTTCTTCACACATTGCTCCTGAGGGAACATAACCGTGTCGCCGATATCCTCAGCTCTCTAAACCCTTTGTGGTCTGACGAAAAGGTCTACCAGGAAGCCAGGAGAATTGTGATAGCGGAGATCCAGCATATTACCTATCAAGAATGGCTGCCACTTAATTTTGGTAAGATAAACTGCAATTTTGAGTATGAATTTCAAGTAACTTTACATTTGTAAGGATGTTCAGCGAATCCACCACATAACGGTGGTTTGGCTAAAAGAGTTTTTGTTTATTAAATTGTAGTAGAAAAGTGCATCGACCTAATTGGTATATGTAATCACTTTCGCCCATGGAGATTTCAAAACAAATCCAAATGACAGTAGACTCCGTCCTTCAGTCTAAACCGAACACCATGCTGACTGGACTCAATCAATCAATGACTCCCAACAGTCTCCAAAAACCTTCATTAGAACAGTATGGGGTATTTCATTACCAGCGCTGTAAGCAGGATTTTGAAATCCTTCTCTCTTCCTCAAAAAAATCTTCCTCAGAAAATCACATAATATGATAGTGAAAAATACCATCCTACCTAAAAGTAATCTGTTAATATCCATTCCAGGAGAAAATTACTTCCGCTACTACAAAATATCACCTTCGTCGCTCTACAGCCGCGACTACAGCGAGGACGTGAACCCCGGCATCATCAACGGCTTCGGCGCTGGCGCCTTCCGCTTCCTCCACAGCATCATTCCTGACTCCATCATGACTTGCCCTTCGAGCTACCAGTGTGCGCACTTGTATAAGTAAGTCTTTGATATTTATGACTTGTTGCAATGAAACTTGTAATCCAAAATAGAATTTCATTTGGCGTTCCACTGCTAAGCACGGGGTTCTTCTAATTCATTCTTCTCATATTAAAAAGAGTTTAAACTATAGTAAATCGCGTTGGTTATAAATAACTTTGTAGAATTCATACAAGTTTAAGACCTTTTATTAAGAATCTCAAGTAGATTATTCTCGTGAAGATTATTTACGATGTTTTCTGTGAACCTGTTTTAAAGTCACGATCAATTGAATGTAACAACTTTGTTATCTTCAAATACGAACGTTGTTATTATAATTAACTAATTCCAGTTCCATTCTGATTTCCAGAATTAGTGATCACTACTTTAACCCGAGCCTCGTCGAGCTCACCCCAGAGTCAATGGACGACATTATTAGAGGTATAATAATGCAAAGTGGAGGCGAATCTGACCCTTATTGCACTAGTGAAGTGACAAACTTGCTGTTTAAATCGCATAACAAGTGGGGGCTAGATTTAATCGCGATGGACATCCAAAGAGGTCGGGATCATGGTATTGCATCTTACAATGATTACAGGTAAAATTTAATACGTCAAATTTAATTGGTACTTTTCAGTGACTCTCAATGAAATAAGTCTTAAAAATAAAATATTTCTATTACAGAGAAATTTGTGGCTTACGGAGAGCGAATACTTTCCAGGACTTGGTCGGAGAAATAACGCAAGACGTAAGTTTTTCTAAATTCTGTTTTAAGAACGATGGCGCGTACTTTGAAGTTTTTTGTACGAGTGCAATTAAATTCCTTACTCTCTTTACATTCATGCCATACAAGCACGAAACGATAGTAAATAGTCCGGCTCAAAGGACCATGAGAGAAATTATCCCATGCAAAGTGAATTAATTTCATTGAGTGTGACAATAGAATATAAAACAGGCAATAATTACCTTTTTATGTATAAAGAAAGGCCAAATATCCGGTATATAAAATTAAGGCAATGTCAAACACATTGCCTTATATACCGATATTATATTATATACCGATAATACCGACTGCCTTAATTTTATATACCGAACCGAATATTCATCACGGAGATAGCTGGGATTCGAAATAGGCACAATAAATGTTCGCGGATAGATTAGATTCCCTGTCGAGAAAAGAGTACAAAAGAGTGCAAGTTCAAAGCAAAAACGAAATAACCGAATTAGGTACAAATTATGCACAAATAAATATAAAAGTTAATACATTAATACGTTAATACATTCCAGCGTATAAACGCCCTCGCCCAGCTATACGAGAGCGTGGACGACATCGACCTGTTCGTGGGCGGGGCCATGGAGCAGGACGTGCACGGCTCCATCCTCGGCCAGACGTTCCAGTGCATCGTCGCCGAACAGTTCTACCGGACTCGCATCGGCGACAGGTTCTTTTACGACAACTGCGAAATGCCAAATTCGTTCTCGCCTGGTATGTGATTCAATTCTTAATCTTTGTAGATTTACATCAACCAACAGACGAACAAACGTTTTATGATAGGTACAATTTATTACTGTGGGACACCACATAATAATTGTCGGATAAGATCACGTATAAACAAGGCATCTTTGACCATTTGTAAATGTCTACATACCCGCAAAAGAACATTAATAAATAGTAGTATAAAATTGTTCACTTATTTTGTATTACCCTACATCTATTACCCTATATTACTTATAACCCTACGTCTAAAATTTTTACATTGTAACTTTTGGTCATCTTAATCTACCCTCACCAAGATATAGTTGTCTACCCCAAAATATTAAAATCAATTATCTTGTTCTCTCTTGCAGAAGAATTGAAACAAATCAAGAAGGCATCAATGGCACGACTGATCTGCGATAACACGGACGGCGTGAAGTACGTGCAGAAGAAGGCTTTCGAGGTGGAGTCCAACTACAACCCCAAGCTCAGTTGCGACGACTACAACTCCATCCCCTACGTCGATCTCACTGCGTGGAAAAGGCCCAAATACGAGCTTTATGACTGAGAACCAGAGACAAAGATGTTTTCAATTTTATATTATGTATAATTATGTACTAAAGATTCAACCGTATCGACGTACAGTCACGCACAAAAGTTTTCAAAATAAGAAGATAAGTTTATATGAGCAAGTCATTGCAAAGGCACGAGATTCATGAAAAACAGGATTATAAAAGATAAGCAATTCTTAAGGTTACAATTCTTACAAATACATCAATCGCAAAGGTCAAATCGAACCGTATTTCGAAATTGACTGATGCATAACAATAAAATGGAAGTGGCGTAAGAAACGCACCGAATGATACTGATAAGTGATAACAGTATTGATATTTTGAAATCAGATTATGTTATGGTTATGTACAGCGTGTTTTAGACATAAATTATATATTATAAATAATATAACTCTCATTTTAAAACATAAATCAACAAATTTCATTTGTAAGAAAAGACATTTTGTTTCCCCCTTTATGTCACTTTCATATCATTATTTATTATTGAATGTAAGGTTATGTAAATACAATTAAAGTCATTTTAGCATTAAGTTATTTATATTTTTACAATAAATGCTATAAAATAAAAATATTTGTATTATTGCAACTGCACCTTAATAACTGAATATACATTTAAAACTTAATATTTTTTGTTCATCAATAAAAATATATATTTTTGTTTTTATTGGAAGCACCATAATTGTCTAACTACTCTAAAATAATGATCGGTCTTTTTTGCCCAACTTACCCACGTATTTAAACTTAAAAAGTCTAGGAATGACCGATACACTTGAAATATTACAAAAAATATAAACATTTATAATATACTAGCTGACCCGGCAAACGTTGCGTTGCCATATAAATAAAAAAAATATTGAGGGTGAACAACCCTTATCACTTACGGGTTTGAAAAATACATAGAATATTTGAAACTGCGATGGTAGCGAAGTCTGTCGAAACCAATGTGAAACATTCCAAAATCAACAACTACTTACGAATTTAAAATTAATTAAAAAAAAACCTTTTCCCACGGACTAAATTGTGAATCTATACCATTCTCAAGTCCCCTTGAACACACACAACAAATTTCATCCAAATCAGTCCAGTTGTTTAGGAGGAGTTCAGTGACATACACACGCACATAAGAAATATATATATAAAGATATCCTAAAATTTTGGAATGTCATTGCACAAGTGTTGATTTAAATCCTTTAAGGATAAAAATATTTTCTAAATGGAAACAAGTACTTTTAACTTTACTTATAAATCCGGCAAGGCCTCGTAAAAGCATCAAATAGTAAGTACAATCTACTACAGTAGTAGTGAGCTCTAAAAATGGATCTAGTAGCATAAGTAATTAAAAAGGTTACTGCAAAACCATACTTGTTTAACTTCACAATGAAGAAGAATTTTGGCACATAGCAGCTACTATGTTTTTACATTTTACCCTTAAATCAATAAATTCCTACTTTCCTGTTTCTCTTTCCCCCAAAACGACTTGAGCCTACTTTGCACATTGCTCAACGACACAGAACTCTGCATAAACTGTGACAGACCGCCAGAGCCTGGTTTTATCATCCTTTCCACGAGTGGCCGCCTGTATAGCCTGAATGCTTCTTCCCGTTGGTCTTCCGTCACCTTTCTATCATCCAAATGTTGCAGTGACGGGAATTGTGATATGACAAATAATCTGGAAATAATTAAGAGATGCCTTAATAATAACTCAGCTGTGAAATGTGTGCATTCCAGGGTTCTGATTACAAAAAAAGGGTAATGCAGACATACCTGGATGGGACGCAGCATAATATATAAAATTATTATGCCTTATTATTGTTAAATAAGTTAAAGACATATTCTTCATATGCTTTTATTTGTTTACAAGTTCGCATAGCTTTTCTATAGAGTAATGTTCCTATTTCAATATTTTTAACAAATCTCACACAAAATTTAAATATGTCAGCTATACTCAGAAAGAAGTAAATGGCTGCTCACCTATATTGTAAGTATTCATAAAATGTTCCTCCATTAAAGAAGCTAGGAGCTGCTGGGTTGCCCATCAAGCTCAGGATCTGCAGGTTGGGGCAGGACTCTGTCAGCTTGCCTACCCATGGGTAAAGCGATGATATTTTACAATGGTTCAACCTGGAATTAATGAAAGGTGCATATAAAGTCAAGTGTGGTAACTTAGTTCAGTAATATGTGATGCAGTAACACATAATAATCTTCTGAATGTACTGTCTCGTTACTATATTGTTATAATATAGGAGTAGCAGACGAGCATGAAGTCCACCTGATGGTAAGTGGCTACTGCCGCCCATGGACATGTCTAATCAACCTCAGTTATACTGATATATTGAAATTTTGTGTGAGTTATGTAAACCTTTATTTTTCTGTACACAAAAGGCATAGTTTCAACTTGCTATGGTTACCATAACAACAAGTCTATGAAATATATAATGCCATTATAATGAAGATGTTTTTAATCTGAAAAAAGTTAAAAAAATATTAAATTGAAGAAATAAATTAAAAAAATTACCATAATAATTCTAATTTTGGAAGTGGTGGAAGGAAGCAGTTCTCTGTTATGGGATTGTTGTCTGCTATGAGCGAAGTCAGGTGCTTGAAGTATACCAGGGGATCTAGGTTACTGCAAATATGATAATACTAATGTATTCACAATTTGACATTAATAATCCATAAGACTGATACACGATAATTGGACGAATGACAAATGGGTATGTGTAGTGGTTAACATATAGGTATGACAGGGTTCTAGGTTTGACTCCCAGCTAACAAATAAAACTAAATAGTTGATTCAGATTTAAGTTATAAGTGTTTGCGTTTTTATTCTTGTATGTCAAATATTTCGCACTCATAATGTAAGAAGGAAAAATATATTTATTGATTAATCTCTTGACTGATTTGTATTTTAAAATGTTATAAAATTATGGATATTTACGTGATTTTATTGTGACTGATGTCCAAGTATCTAATATGGTCAGAAAATCTGACCACTATTGTCTTGGGTAGTTCATACAACCGCTCATAAGCCAGGGTCAGCTTATTTGACTCCTCCTCATTCACATGACCTTCAACTGACCTGCAAGGTAATTACAATGGTAATAAAATTCTACTGCAGACAATGATAATGTAACATAATTTGGTTTTTTTTATATTACAGAAGTACCAAACAGACATGCAGTACACCTAATGATAACTGGCAACTACTACCCCTGGAAATCTAGAATTGATCCCAGATAGAAAAACAATCCTCCCTGAATTTGGTAACAGGTGCATCGCTACCACATAGGACATTATATTCCCACATAAATTAATTGTTCCTTAACTAAATTTTGTCCAACATAACTAAATTTTGTAAAAAAAATTTAATGAGACTGTTATGTTTTTTGAGCTAAATAATAATATGATATAAAATTATCAATATTTTTTTGGATAAATAATTATCTAGTTATCACAAATGTATACCAATGATAAAAGCCATCTAAAACTGTATCAATTAGCTTGTACAATAAATAAAAACTTACATGATCAAATCAGGTGGTACGGAAGACTGAGAAATGGCTGTCACTGAATCCACTAATACATTATTCGACACATCCAGAGATATTACTGCGTCTTCGCCATCAGGTATTCTAGTAAACCTGAAAAGAAAAACAAAAATGGTTTTAAAAAAATCTTTGCTCAAAACGCTCACGTTTGCTTAAAAGTGAAAATGATTTAATTTTAAGGATGAATAGATTATCTGTATCATTACGAAATAATGTTGTTGTTGTTTTAATCTTATTCGTTCTGTTTACGAAATCTGAATATGATTTGCACATCTTAATTTCTTAACAAAGTTAGATCATGTTTAATTCCACTATATCACTATTTACTTGTTGCGTAAAGGCTGATGACTGTTATACCTTGTAAGTATAAGTATAGCCCACAGATGTGTATCGGTCTCTCCTTCCAACTGGGATATCAATTAAATAAATACATATCACACTTCAATAATAATCAACTTATCTTTTATCTTAAATAAAGATGTCTATTGTCTGTGATTGATTGTATTGGCTAATAATAATGTTAAATTGACTTGACAGTTATTAGTCAACACTGTCAAATACCAACAGGCTATAAACAACACGTTTAGCCTAAATTTTTGTTGTATAAATAATAATAAAATTGTAACCCTCTCCAAACCGTTAGAATGATTTATATATTTTCGTGTGTTTTTTTACTTATTTTTTTATATAAAAACTAAGTTTTGGGTAGATTATTTATATCGTATAGTTAAATATTGATCTACCTTTATTACAAAGTTAGCTTCGCATGCAGGTGCACAAGTGTGTATTGACCTTTTTTATATTAATTTTTGGATCAGTATAATATCTAGTAAGAATTATATTAATACATAATAATCATTGAACTATGATTTATAATTTATAATAACATGCACGGGCGTATTAAGGATTTATGTTTGGGCGATTTTACCCAGCGAAGGTAGATTTCGTGGGCGAAATAACTAAGAATGCCCTAAATCATTGAGTTTATTAAGTAATTCATAAATGAAAATCAATATTAAGAAATAAATACTTACGGGTTAATGAATGAATTATCCGTGTCCATATTTCATTCTATATATATTTTTTAATTATTTAAATTTAAAGTTATATCTTAATACAGAAAATGATTCACTAATAAAATAATCGAAGTGCGCTCTTATCTAGCCAGCCGTAGTAGTAATAAAGCAAAAATAGATAAGGGAGCGTTTGTTTCTATTTCTGCATATCATACGCATTATCATATTGAGGACGCAAACTTGTTAATTAGTGATTCAAGGAGTTCTCATTTATTCATAACAATAATGATAATGATTATTGTAAATAAATTATACTTAAGTATCTGTAATTTACCTTTCTGATAATTTATTGCCTTTAAAAATACTAGTCTTACTTATATAATTGGTCTTTTATAGTTCATATAGAAGTTTTAAGCGGGAATGAATCAAAAGAGCACTATACAAAAAAGTTATCAGCAAAGAGTTTAGTAACCTATGTTATAAGTATTATTTTAAAGTTAACGTGTTCCGTTATTAGTAATGTGTCTACTATCTAATTAATGATATAAAAAAACTATATCACTAACTATAGTGAATATAACTATAGTATGAATATATTATAATATATGAGGCTGCTAGAACCGCAGTGGCCTAACTGCATTTTAATGATTTTTGACCTATCTGTATGTTCGTAATTTAAAAATGTTGTATAGTTCGCGTAAAACTGTTAGTTCGCTCTGAATATAGAAATGAATCGCGTCGCTATAGAAAATTGTATAACTAGACCTCCTCGCAACAACTTCAGAGTGGACTATACAATTTTACTTTTCTCCATATTGTCATTATGCATATTGTAAATCGTTTTTTGTAGTTAGGCTCATCTATATGAGCCTAACTACAAAAAACGATTTACAATATTTGGATACAATAACTATTTATTGTATCCAAAGAGTACCTATAGTAATGATTGTATCATTAATCCTAATCTTTACTAATATTACAAATGCGAATGTGCGTATGTTCATTCGTTTGTTTGCTACACTTTCACGTCTTAACTACATATACATAAGTAACTGAATGTCATAAACTTTTGTACATCAGTCAGGGTTTCAGGTTGTCAGGGTTTCAAACAAACGACTTAGGGTACTTTTTTCCCCGAAACATGTATCGTCCTGAAATATATACAGGGTGAATTTTTTTATGGTAAAACTTGAGTGTTGTTGAAATATTGTTAACACAAATTTTAACAGCTTAAATTACTATTCTATTAATTGGGTTGAAAATTAATAAAAATTTAATTAAATTTATTTGGAATATATCATAATTTGTCTTTTTAATATCTTTGCCTTATTTAATCCAAAAAATCAAAGCAATCATTGTCATTTTGACGTTGTCAAACACATCAATTTGTCAATTGATCGGCGGCGGTGTAAACAAATAGCGAATCAGTATTTTTTGAATAAAACACAAGTATTTGTGAAATTAAAGGCGCGGACAGCAAGATATTAACCTAATCTTGATAGTGTTATAGAAAACAAATTAGTTCCTCTTTCCAGTAGTAAATACACCTTATGCCATGTCTAAAGCGGAAACTGCAGGAAGGGGCAATGGTAACGGCCTCAATGTGGAGTTCATGCGGTCTTTAGTGAAGCAGTACTCTGAACTGGTAAGCACAGCATTCATATCACATATTCTATAATTCATAGACCATTTACATAACGCTATTAGATGGCCGGTTTAATTGAGTTTAGTAGCCTAAGAGTAAAGAAGTGGCCCTATTACTAAGCCTCTCCTACTGTCGCAGGGTTCCGTCACTTGGTAGCTAGATATATAGTTGCAAATGAATGGTGAATCCCACACAAGAAACCACATTTGTAGTGTTTTTTGATTAATCTCTTAAACTGTAACAGAATGAAACCCAAAAATTTAACACTGAATGTACTTCTATAGCTGGCTATGATCACAAATAAACTTGGCAGTATGTAACCGTACATGTGTGAGTTTCACTTCCACTTGGCCAATTTGTTATTGGCATTATGTTAATTGATTCTGTAAATATTCTATTCTAGGGTCAATGGACTAGTGCTTTTTTCTGGGCAGATGCTGCAGCTGCGTCCAGTGGTGCTGACACAGCCAGTGGGGATGACATCTGGCTGCTGGCCAGTGCCATGCTCGCTCGGGGGGAGCTCCACCGAGCTGCTCATGCTGTCACTTCTAGAGGACTACATGAGTGTGTATCTTGGGATTATTTTGAAATTGAACTGAGACCTATAAAAATTATGTCTCATTAAAAATAACACAAGTAAAATGATAAATGGGAGATTTTTCAGTATGACAAATAAATGAACATGAACTTTACCACTGTTGAAGGTGGTAGAACCCTTTGTGGTTCGACTCTGGCGGCGCCATCGTCACACCTATTTTCTGCCTTATAACAGTATTGTTAAGCGCTGCTGTGTTCCGGTTTGAAGGGTGTGGTAAGGGAGACATACGTTTCCGAGGCGTTCCAGCTTAATCCGAAAGGGTAGTGGCACATCTGTGGCCGACCTCAGGTAGCAATATCTAATCCTGAATATCTGGAATCGGTTACAGATGTCCATGGGTGGCAGTAGCCACTTACCATCAGGTGGACTGCATGCTCGTCTGCTACTCCATATTATAAAAAAAAAACTTTAGTTCCCAAATCATTAAAGCTGCAATAAAAATGTTAAAACTTGGTTCCAATGTTCAGCCGACATAAGACTATATAAGATCAGATACCCATGCCCAACAGTAGGACACTAATGGGCTGATGATCAAGATAATTAACATGAATTTACTTTTATTTCAACAGGAGACATCTCTTATGCCTGGGAGTAGCAATGCGAGCTTATATACAAGCCAAGGAGCCCTCCACTGCACTCAATTTGCTAGATGAGTGTGATCCCAACCTTTTGGAACCCAGGAATTTAGATCAAACACATAATGTAAGCTAAGTTAAGCTAACCAATGAAAATTATTATTATATTAATAGATGAATCAGTTTTAAAGAAATCTTCTTAAGTTATAATAATAATAGTTTTAACTAAAGTAATTGTAACGGTTACTACTGTATTTGCATTATTTAATAATGCTGTGTTCTGGTTTGAAGGATGTGGTAAGGGAGGTATATTTTAACGAGGCGTTCTAAGTTTCTAACTTAGTCCTCAGGGGTAATGGCTCATCTTTGTACGACCTCATGTAGGAATATATAATCCTATCTGGGGTTGATTACATATGTGCGGAGTAGCTACTTACCATCAATTGGGCTGTATGCCCGTCTGCTACCTCTATGTTATAAAATAGTACATTACAATACGAGGACGAAAAATTTTTTTCTGACAAGTGTGAGTTTGCAGGCCGAGCCGCAGGCGAGGACTGCAATCACACGAGTCAGAAAAACATTTTTCGTCCGCGTGTTGTATAAAATTTTATATTACGGGGTCGGAAATGGGGGTTTTGCGCACGCGAAGCGTGCGTAAAACGTCCATTTACGCACGCCGTGATATAAAAAATATTAACATTCTGAAGATGCTTCCTACACTCCACACTTGTCCTACAATCCACTTTTTTTTTGGCTAGGAAAGAATCAAACCCAGAACTCTTTTGTACTACACCAGTGTAGTGAACATCTCACTTTACTGATTACTGGGTATGAAAGAGAATCAAATGTTACTCTTAAGTTTCATATCAATATTGCAGCGAGCCTTAGCGGGTATTCTAGTATGGCAAGCGCGGGCGTTGTCGCTGCTGGAGCGTCGCGAGGCCGCCGCGGTCACGCTGACGTTAGCGCTGCGGACTGACTGCGCGTGCTACGAGGCGCTCGACCTGTTGCTAGAACAACACGCTCTTACACCTAGACAAGGTATATTTTATTTAAATTGATGCAATGCAGTGTTTTCGGTTATTGAAATAGTATATTAATCAGATAGCCCATCTATCTTATCCCTAGTTTAAATTATATACCGAAAATTACAATTACATAACATATACTCAATTCGTGTTTAATATCTTATACAGTTTCTACCTTTGGTATTAGTAAAACCAGTCAAAATGCCCGTAGAAGTAATCTAATGCCCTTAAATGGTACATTTGATGTTGTATTAAATTAAAAAATACTTTTATGTTGTTAATATGTTTAAAAAAATGCCTGCCTTATAATAACAGCGTTAAGCGAAGCGAGTTTTAAATCACGTCAACTATGCCTTCGTTGGCTGTAGCCATACCATCAAGTGGGTTTCTTGCTTTTTTTTATTTTATTTTTTTATAATATGAGAGTAGCAGACGAGCATGCAGTCCACCTGATGGTAAGTGGCTACTGCCGCCCATGGACATCTGTAATCAACCCCAGATAGGATTAGATATTCCTACCTGAGGTCGGCCACAGATGCGCCGCTACCCCTGAGGACTAAGCTGGAACGCCTCGGAAAAGTCTATCTCCCTTACCACACCCTTCAAACCGGAACACAGCAGCGCCTAACACTGCTGTTATTAGGTAGAGGTTATTAGGTATATATGTATATGTATATGATATCTATCCTACTTATCTATTTTGTGCACACTTTATTTGCCTTACATACAATTTTTCTGACCATAGGGGCTGCTGGAAGAAATTCCAAGTTGGAATAAGTAGTCCTTTGTACTACATTTCTTTTTAATACTCTATTTCTTTGTTATGTTCTGTGTACACAAATTTGTAAATAAATAAATAAATAAATAAATAGAAATAGGTGTGGCGGTGGTGCCGCCGGAGTCGAACCACAAAGGGTTCTACCACCTTCAATGTTGTTGCTTGTTAGTTATGTCTATATTGTAAAACAAAAAGCTGTGACAAGAATGTTAATGGACTTGTGTGTCGTAGAGAGCGAGCTGATAGAGTCGCTGCCGCTGAGCAGCCAGCTGGGCGCGGGCGAGGCGGCGCTGCTGCGCGCGGCGTACCGCGAGCGCCTGCTGCGCTACACGCCGCTGCGCGCCACGCCGCCCACGCCGCAGGAACACGCCGGGAACCACGTACGTGATTATCTTTATTACGTTTAAGTACAATCCACAACACAACAAGAACCCTCTGCGGTTCGACACAACAATTTCTGCCTAATAACATTCTGAAGGTGGTAGAACCCTTTGTGGTTCGACTCCGGCGGCGCCACCGCCTCACCTATTTCTACCTAATAACAGCAGTGTTAGGCGCTGCTGTGTTCCGGTTTGAAGGGTGTGGTAAGGGAGACAGACTTTTCCGAGGCGTTCCAGCTTAGTCCTCAGGGGTAGCGGCGCATCTGTGGCCGACCTAAGGTAGGAATATATAATCTTATCTGGGGTTGATTACAAATGTCCATGGGCGGCAGTAGCCACTTACCATCAGGTGGACTGCATGCTCGTCTGCTACTCCTATAATATAAAAAAAAAACTGCTGTGTTGCGGTTTGAAGAGTGTGGTAAGGGATGTCTCCTCAGATAAGTATGTCTACTTATTCGAGGTATTCCAGCATAGTCCTGAGGGCTAGGGGCGCTAGGGGTTGTGAGCGACCTCAGGTAGAAATCTAATATTATCTAGGGCTAATTATAGATGTCAATGGGCGGCAGTAGCCTTCACATGGACAACATGCTCTGATCTGATGGTAAGTGGTCACAGTTACCCATGTGGTCATGTACACCAGGAGATCCAACTAAAATCGATTGGTGTGTTGCTACTCCAGACGACTAATATATTCACCTTATGTAAGTTAGCCAGCGTCCATAACTTTCCACTGAAACGTAGAAAATATTTATTTAACTCTATTATGTTACGTATTTTTCAGAGTCGCGTAGTAGACATAGTCCGTTCGAAAAGCGCAGAGGCGGCGGAGTCCCGGGGGCGGAGGCTCGCTGCGGACGGCTCGTGGGCGGAGGCGCTGCGGGTGCTCGACTCTGCTGGACCCTGGTCCTGTGCGGAAGTCCGAGCCGCATGTTTAGTGGAACTGGGTCGGAGTTCGGAGCTGTTTGCGTTTGCACATGCGCTAGTGGATGCGTATCCGCAGTCCTGGACGTCTTGGTATGCGGTCGGATGCTATTATTATCTTATAGGTGAGTTTTTTTACAAAATTTCTCAAGCTAGAACAATATTGTAAAAAAAAAATATTGTTGGAATTGTACAGAGAATTTCTAGAGCCGTTTGAACATTAATTACGCTCTCTTGTAGATCTCCGTTTTTGAAATGTCGCTTTATACGCAGGGACCGTCGGTATATTTATTTCGTTAAAAAAAATGTAAAATTCCGTTCGATTGATATAGCTTTTCGTTATTTCAATCAACTTAATTAATTATTATTATTACTTTATGTTAATTTTATAATTATATATAAATTACGGAAGGAATTTATTTTCAATATATTAAGTTAGTTTGATATTGTTTGTGTGGTAGCTAAATTATAAAATGAATAATGTGAATAAGAATAAATTCCTTTGTGGAATACAAAGGAATTTATTCTCAATAGATGAAGTTATAGTCCACGCCAAACTGCTAGTCCGCTCTGAAGTTGTTGCATATTACCGCATACTGTTGTTGTTGTTGTTGTTGGGCATACTAACGCAGTTATATACCCGTAGGCGAGAGCAGATATAGTCCTGGAGCCTGCAGCGGTCGCGAGCCTGGAGGGGGTCCGCACTGTTTTTGTCCTGCTAATAACTACAATTTGCTATTTAACGAGACTCGTTTCTATACTCAGAGCGGACTAGCAGTTTGGCGCGGACTATAGTTTGATGTTGTGTGTGGTACGTTGCAGGTAAGACGGAGTTCGCGCGGCGCTACCTGAGCAAGGCGTGGGCGCTGTGCGGCGGCGCGGGCTGCGTGTGGCTCGCCTACGGACACAGCTTCGCCGCGGACAACGAGCACGACCAGGCCATGGCGGCGTACTTCAAGGTACTCTTAACAAGGTTACTAACTGTCATGATGAGAAGGACTAAGACCTAGTCTTTTAGACTGATCGACGTAATACATCTCGTACATACACAAAACCAAGTATTGAAACATTTAGATACAAAGTATAAATTAATATAAATTTAACATTATGGACTTTCTTTTGTTACTTTTAATTTATGAGTCAAATAGCAGAGCGATGGTATATTATAGACGTTTTAAAATACTTTTTACATTAATGAAGCGCCTTACGTTAACGCCACTTAAACTTTGTGGATAGCACTTTTTCGAAAAGAAGTTTATAAAGAATTAACTTTAAATAAAATATTTTGGCCGGGATTCGAAACATGGACTAAGAAAATTGTGTGTGTCGTCCAGGCGAGTCAGCTGATGGCGGGATGCGCGCTGCCGCCGCTGTACGTGGGCGTGGAGTGCGCGGCGCTCAACAACGCCAGCGTCTGCGAGCGCTTCATGGCGCGCGCCGCCGCGCTGCACCGCGCGCCGCAGGTCAGCTCCACACTGCACTAGCACGCGCCGCCGCTGTACGTGGGCGTGGAGTGCGCGGCGCTCAACAACGCCAGCGTCTGCGAGCGCTTCATGGCGCGCGCCGCCGCGCTGCACCGCGCGCCGCAGGTCAGCTCCACACTGCACTAGCACGCGCCGCCGCTGTACGTGGGCGTGGAGTGCGCGGCGCTCAACAACGCCAGCGTCTGCGAGCGCTTCATGGCGCGCGCCGCCGCGCTGCACCGCGCGCCGCAGGTCAGCTCCACACTGCACTAGCACGCGCCGCCGCTGTACGTGGGCGTGGAGTGCGCGGCGCTCAACAACGCCAGCGTCTGCGAGCGCTTCATGGCGCGCGCCGCCGCGCTGCACCGCGCGCCGCAGGTCAGCTCCACACTGCACTAGCACGCGCCGCCGCTGTACGTGGGCGTGGAGTGCGCGGCGCTCAACAACGCCAGCGTCTGCGAGCGCTTCATGGCGCGCGCCGCCGCGCTGCACCGCGCGCCGCAGGTCAGCTCCACACTGCACTAGCACGCGCCGCCGCTGTACGTGGGCGTGGAGTGCGCGGCGCTCAACAACGCCAGCGTCTGCGAGCGCTTCATGGCGCGCGCCGCCGCGCTGCACCGCGCGCCGCAGGTCAGCTCCACACTGCACTAGCACGCGCCGCCGCTGTACGTGGGCGTGGAGTGCGCGGCGCTCAACAACGCCAGCGTCTGCGAGCGCTTCATGGCGCGCGCCGCCGCGCTGCACCGCGCGCCGCAGGTCAGCTCCACACTGCACTAGCACGCGCCGCCGCTGTACGTGGGCGTGGAGTGCGCGGCGCTCAACAACGCCAGCGTCTGCGAGCGCTTCATGGCGCGCGCCGCCGCGCTGCACCGCGCGCCGCAGGTCAGCTCCACACTGCACTAGCACGCGCCGCCGCTGTACGTGGGCGTGGAGTGCGCGGCGCTCAACAACGCCAGCGTCTGCGAGCGCTTCATGGCGCGCGCCGCCGCGCTGCACCGCGCGCCGCAGGTCAGCACCACACTGCACTAGCACGCGCCGCCGCTGCACGTGGGCGTGAAGGCTATGACTGTTCAAATACTATTGCAGTATATTATTACTTATACATTAAGCACATGTATATCTTGCAAGCTTTTAGTACTTGCATACCGACACGAAATAGTCTATGTACCAAAGTGCGCGTCGCAGGTCAGTAAGCTAGCAGCGACACAGGTGAGCATTGCACATTACACTGTATAAGCCGTAAACTCGGTCCTGCTGCGTGTTTTTTGTACACCCAAAGAACTAAATTGATAAGAAATTTAATTTTGATATAGTTTTAAATTATTTTTATATTTGTATTATGTTGTGTTGTGTTAAGTCGGAGAGCCCGGAGTGTGCGGAGGGCGCGGAGGGCGCGGCGCCGGGCGGCTGGGAGCGCATCGCGCGCGTGGTGCAGTGCCCGCACGTGGCGCACGAGGCGGGCGCCGCCGCCTTCGCCGCGGGGGACGCCGCCGCCGCGCGTGCGCTCTGGCTGCGCGCGCTCGATGCTGCGGGACCGCCTGATGACGTCAGTATACTATAATACAAGTTACTTACACCCTTACGCTGTTTGTCCACCGCCACCGTCACCGAGCCAATACCGATAAGTAATGACGGCGCCGAAGTAGCGTACATACATTTACTACAGTCGCTTGTCATTAAGGTTAATGATTAATGACACGGAGGGTAGGTGTCATTAAGTGAACACAAGTTTTTCGAGGTCTTAACATTTTAATAAATTAAAAATAAGTAAACTCACAATTTTATGTCCTTGATATATCTGTGACATCCTCCCTACCAGCCAGCACTAATTCCATATTAAATTTCACCATCACATTAAACACACTGCAAATTACACAAGACCATGGAGTCCCTACAAGGTTCTCTAACTGCCATGTCAGAATTATTCACATGCAAGATGGACGAGTTTCAAAAGCAACTGCAGCAAAGTTCCACCACACCATCTACAACAGCTCTTGCAACTGACTTTGCTTCTTTTCGCCTCTTTGTGCTGTCAGCGTTCAACACCCTGCAGAAGCAAATTGAATTTGTTGCTCGGCAACTGGAACGTATGGATATGCGCAGCCGGCGCAAGATGATACTCCTCCACGGTGTACCAGAGGAAAAGGAAGAGGCTGCAACCACCATCGTGACAAATCTTCTTTCCAGCAAGGTGAAGGTCCCAGATTTTTCATCAAGCAGTTTGAGCAGGTGTCACCGCTTGGGACGTCCCTCAGATAGCAGACCTAGACCCTTGCTAGTGAAGTTCAAGGAGGTCTCCATGAGGGACAAAGTCTGGTTTGCCAAAAGTAAATTGAAAGGCACAGGCTTTACACAATCGGAGTTCCTCACGAAGAGTCGTCACACTGTCTTCATGCGGGCTAGGCAGATCTTCGGCATCACCAAGTGCTGGACCCGTGATGGTGTTGTCCATGTGCTGGCTCCGGACGGCTCTCACCACCAGGCGGAATGCTTGGCGGAGCTCGATGCTATCCCCAGCAAGCCAGCTGCATCTTCATCGTCCGTGCAGCCTGCTCCAACCGCGAGCAAACCCGACAGCAGGGATACTACTCGCACCAAGCGAATTCAAAAGACTAAGTAAGCGTCGTTAACTTGTAAGTTCTTTTTATGTACTCCTTTAATATTATGTCCCATCAGCTTCTTTTTACACTTAACCTCTGTTGTAGTCTGTCTGTAACGTTATGGTGTTAATTTCGTGTTTGTTTAGAGTCACTATAGCAGTATTTATGTTTATATGTTATTTAAGTGTGATAGACTTGGCGGTATTCATTTATAATTGCTGTTTACCCTATTATTTGATTGACTTTCTTATTTTTAAAGTAATTGTTATTTAAAACACTCATTGACAATAACGTCAAAGTCAAATTTCAATACAATTGACAAACTTCATAGTTATTAGTGTTCATAATGTCAATTGTCACTGTCTAATGTCTGAGTGGCATAGATAGTCACCTAGTGTTACCAGACTGTGTACCGGATAGACAAGTTAGTCGTACGACAAGGTTATTGATTTTTCTTTTAATTTGTAATAATGTAATATCTTTTTTTGTTTTCGATACCGATATCGGATACCGATATCGGTCGCGGTGGACAAACTATCACCGTCAAACTATATCCTATATTAAAATCGGCCCCAAAATAATCTCGTTCTCGGTATCGGCTCGGTGACGGTGCGGTGGACAAAAGACCTTACATTAGTTATAATCAATCTTAACTAGTTTTTAATTGCGAAAATCCAGAAAATTAAACCTAAAAAATCAATAGATTATAATTATTATTAAGGGTCATTAGACAGTTTTTAAATTAGGTGCTAGATGTCGCGTGATTGCACCGATACGCAACGGCCTAAAATAGTGTTTCTTGATCACTTTTTTTTTTTTTTTTTATAAATTAGTACTATATGTCCTGTACATATTAATGTTACAGTTAAAGATCTATTTTACGTCTCTTTTTCTCTATACTAATTATATCTTCTGCATGATTTTTTCTTAATTGTATTATATTGTCTTGTAAATATGTAGTCTTGCACAATATTTTATATGATGTTAAATATTATTATATTAAATATTGTTATGTTCAGTTCATTTCTATATTCAGAGCGGGCTAGTAGTTTGGTGCGGACTATACATGTATTCATTCATAAATCTATCATTAATGTTACAATCGAGGGTACGATCCGTGTTTAGCTGGCGGTGTGCTGGGCGGCGACGCTGGACGCGCTGGGGCACGCGGCGCGCGCGCTGGGCCGCCCCGCCGAGGCGCTGCGCTGGCACGAGCGCGCCCTGGCGCTGCGCCCCGCGCGCGCCGCCTCGCTCGCCGCCAGGGGGCTCTGCCTCGCGCTCCTCGGCCGCGAGCCCGAGGCGGCGGACGCGCTACACGCCGCGCTCGCACGTGACCCCGATGACGTCGTCGCGCTGGCGTTGCTCGACGCTATCGTAGATCGACTCGACGCTGCACTCACAGGTAACAAATCTCAATATGTACAGCATAGGCATCTCCTCCGATTAACTACTACGAAGATGGGACTTCATACCCACCGGTCTCTCATATGCCGCGTCTGCGTTTGCAATATAGAGGTAGGTAGGGATTATTCGGGTCTCGAAGGTGCCTCGAGGTTCTTTTAATATTCTTTCATAATATTATAATATAATGAGAAAGCATTAAAATTTACCAACCTCCCTGTTTAGCGAGTGGTATGGGACTCGGTCAAATTACCAATCTGGCAGTCCCGCTCCTGATCCCGCTCTAGCGGATCTCCCACGATACAACGACTGTAATCCGTTCAGACAAAGCCTACTGTACACTACATGATATCTACTTTACTTTAGTGAATGGCATATGTATCTACATTACAATGTATTTACATTACATTATATTATCACATTACGCTTTGCAAACAAATACTCTAATAGAAAACTTAACATAAGTTAAATCTGTTCTGTATATACAAGTATTAATATGTTACTTTTATAATTTCAGTCTTCCATTTACGTTAGAATCTGACAAAATCCACAATACTTTTTTAGCGCATAGTATGTGTCATGAATTCATGATGCCTTTCTATCATACACACAGGCTTCTAAACATATATTTGATGTGATTGTTTTGCAGAAGAAGAAATTCCACAGTTCCCGTTCCCAGCACTCAACGCGTCGGTGACGGCCACGCCCCCCGGCCCGCCCGCCGCGCCGGCCACGCCCCCCGGCGCCGACGCCACCAACACTTCAGATATGAGCATGAGCTTCGACTGAACACCACAACAATAACATTGTTGCTTCACAAATACTTAGTATAGTCCGCGTAAAACTGCTAGTCCGCTCTGAATATAGAAATGAATCGCGTCGTCATAGCAAATTGTATGACTACACCTGCTCGCAACAACTCCAGAGCGGACTAGCAGTTTGGCATGGACTATATACTCTATTAATGGACGTATAGTATCAAAGCTCTAATGTCAGCCAAACGAATAAAACGTACATTAGGCAACAAAGACGTGCCAGTTGCTATTTAATCGAATAAGGGACCGAACCTAAATAATTACTTTGAGATGAAATAAATTTGAATTCAGTTGATTTTATTCATATTGTATAATTCATTACATTTTCGCTTGTCGTATGTCGGACAATACTAGAAAATGCGTGTAACAAACATTGTACTAAATAATGGAATTTAAATTGTATTATTGCTTATAAAGCAATACCATTTAATACTACTAAATTTTAATATATAATATACCATTTAATACTACTAAATTTTTAAAATCATCCCCAATTAAAGCAGTGACCATCCTTAAAGAGAATTTAAGTCAGTGTCACATTAAATTTAAATTTAGACATATTTTAATTAATGACATATTAAAAGCTTTTAAAGAATTAACTGTTAAAAATACAGAGGACATTTGGGGAATGTCAGTAAAAGTTTGTACATCAATCATTAAAACTTTAGCTCCCTACTTAGTCACTATTTTTAATATGTGTGTTGATCAGGGCTGTTTCCCTGATTTAATGAAACATAGCAAAATAATTCCATTGTTTAAGGCAGGTGATACTAAAGATCCCAACAATTATAGACCCATCTCAGTACTGCCTGTTCTAAGTAAAATTTTTGAAAAGATCCTCTTACACCAAATGTTGCTTCATTTTAAACTAAATAATCTTTTACATCAAAAGCAATTTGGCTTTACTAAAGGCCGTTCTACCACAGATGCTGGTGTTCAATTGCTGCGACATATTTTTGATTGTTGGGAACAAGCACATGATGCTATAGGTATTTTTTGTGACTTGTCTAAAGCTTTTGATTGTGTTGATCATAAAACCTTATTGTTAAAATTACATTATTATGGTATTCAGGGAAATTCTCTAAAGTTGATAAATTCTTATTTAAACAATAGAGTCCAACGAGTGCAAGTAAATGGAGCATTATCAGCAGGTTCTAATATTAAAATAGGTGTACCTCAGGGCTCCATCCTAGGTCCGTTTCTATTTTTAGTTTATATAAATGATTTGCCAAATGTAGTAAAGGATTTATCTGAGGTTGTTTTGTTTGCTGATGACACTTCCTTGGTGTTTAGAGTAAAACGACAATCACAGGATATGAACGATATTAATGAAACTCTTTGTTGGATTCAGAACTGGTTTGATGCAAACAACCTACTCTTAAATTCTAATAAAACTAAATGTATTAAATTTATGCTACCAAATGTAAGGAGTACGGGGATGAATGTCGCTCTAAATGGTGAGACTTTGCAATTCGTCAATGAAACTGTTTTCTTGGGGATTACCATTGATTCTAAACTCCAGTGGGGTCCCCACATCTCTGCTTTGTCCAGCAGACTTAGTACTGCAGCTTTTGCAGTCAGAAGAATTAGACAGTTAACAGACATACCCACTGCCAGACTTGTCTATTTCAGTTACTTTCACAGCATTATGTCTTATGGCATTCTACTGTGGGGCAGTGCTGCTGACATAGACTCTATATTTACTATTCAAAAAAGAGCAATAAGGTCAATATATAGTCTGCGGCGTAGTGAGTCCCTAAGAGAACTGTTTCCCACTATCAATATATTGACGGTGCATAGTCAATACATTTATGAAAATATTATGTATGTAAGAAAACACACTGATATGTTTGAAAAAAATAGTAACCACCATAACTTTAATACCAGAAATAGAAATAAATTAGCAATTCCTAAACATAGATTATGTAAGGTGGCTAGATCTTTCGTGGGCAACTGTATTCGCTACTACAATAAAATACCCGACCACATTTTGAATCTCACAGAAAAAAAGTTTAAACATGTCGTTAAACTAACGCTATGTAAAAAAGCGTACTATAAAGTAAGTGATTATTTGACTGACAAAACGGTGTGGTCTGAATTAGCTCCAGCTCCACATGTACCATTACGTTAAGTTAACATTGTCAAAAACATTTTTTTTTAAAAAGATGTGTGTTATGGAGTTTCTTTCGCCGCTTCTTCTCCATAACGAAACACCTTGTGAAGTGGTGGTAGTTGCTTTGACTTTCAAAAAGTGATCTGTAAAGAACCTATTTTGAATAAAAAATTTTGATTTGATTTGATTTGAAAGTATTTAAAAATTACTTTATGAAGATATTTATTATATTTTTTTACGGATGAAACGCCAGAGATTTATTGGTTAAGTAGTGTCCGCGACATCGCACGCGTTATAAAAAAATATAACATGCCGTGCATAACTGAAAATGTGTACCTTCATTGGAATGATAGTGGCGCCATCTGTAGAAAATTGGTCGTACCAACTCTGATATCTTCGTGGGCTCATGTACAATAACTTTGCTAAAGATCATCACATGATCACATGCATAGTTTACGAGTCTATGGAAAGTACATACATACATTCATTTTTATATATACAGTCAAACCTTCATAAGTGAGAACTGGGTAAGCGAAAAACCTCTATTAATGAGAGTATTTACCAGGTCCCGTCACTTTTCAATCCTATTACCTCTATAAGTGAGAAATATAAAAACTGTATAAGTGACAGTCATTTTCCACGCGTGAACCTCTTTTAGTGAGATTGATTCTTGCTTATACCTCTATAAGCGACAGAAAGGCGTTTTTAACTTATGCCATAAATGACATATTCTGAAATTTAATTGTTTTCAAATGACCAAATGTGCTTCTGCTATTGTCTTGTTATTATAGTTTGAGAAACTCATTTTATTCAATGCCAAATGTGCGTAGGTACCGACGTGTTTGTCAAGCTTACTACAGTCAGTTCATCAACAGCAGTTGTAAAGAAAGTTTCTGTAGGCACTTACTTATAAGGTCTAAACGAAAACTCAGCTCAGCTCAGTGTTGTCTTAAAGTGGTAAACTAAAAATTGTGAATGCTTTTGAGTCTGGAAAATTACGAAATTAAATACAGAGTGAGTTTGGCTTAGTAGAATCCGCATACTACAATTGTCGTATTTGCCGTATTTTTATAGATCTCCATAAGCGAGCCATATCACTTCTGTAAGCTAGAAACTCGGGTTAGTGAGAAACCTCTATAAGAGAAAAAGAGATCGCGGTCCCTTGAGCTCTCACTTATCCAGGTTTGACTGTATATAGATCAATAATCAGAATCACTAAAGGTTACTAAGTTTACATTTCTGAAAATTCGATTATCAATGATCAAATGTCCTACATTAGTGTAGTAATTTAAGTGTGTGTATATTAAAATGTTATTGATATAAAATGTACATAAAATACCTTATAAACTCACATTTGTTTTATTTTAAAGAAATGCTAGCCACACCATGTACATAGGTGAAATCATGGAACAGAAAAAACAAGTGGAAGTGCAAAGTAGACGCGGCGCGGGTTCCAATACTAGGGGGTGTTACTCTCACTTGCCTTCAATAGAGTCTAATCGTGTTTGAACATCAGTCTGAGACACACGCTTGTCAAATTCTGTAAAATAAATATTTATGCCATGTTGTAAGATTTTAGAATGTAAAAATGATAGCATACGGAAGAATCTTAAAATAGAGGTATTTCGTACCGTCGGTGTGAACAAATTTATTTAATTTTATCAAAAATCTTAATATATCAAATTCATCAATAATTTCACACGCTACGCGTTACCCTAAAATCTACCTCACAGCTTTGTAATAAAGTTCATTTAAATTGATTCCACTATACCAAAATGTCTAGAAAATTCCACGCTACTCAATTAGTGATGAGGCGAATATATATATTTTTATCGATATATATTTACGCAATAACATGACTATGACGTAAATAATTCTTATACAATAATAATCAAGCTGATGTGTAGTGTCCTTGCAAGCTACTTGTTGGTTCGTAACATATGTTATGTAGCAAAAATGAATTTACCAACTTCATATTTTTCAATTAAAATATACAAGTTCAGGTATCAGGGTAAATATAACTACAGAGGATGTCATTCTTCCAAAAAGATTCATATTATCATCTATCTCGCTTGCTCTAAAAGTGGGCTACAATGTGAGTGAAACGCAAATACCGAATATAGGTGGTATTTTGCAAAATATTTACTGGCCAACGTACTTTTGAATTCATCGGTTATCGTGTTGCTAATTAAGATAATTGCTATCCCTGTATGAATAGAATAACTTTTCCAAATAAAGTTGACCGAAAATTAGGACAAGATAAACAGCTAATATTCAATCCGTTTTGAAATTTTCAGTATTATACAAGTTATCAATGAAAAAATATTAATCTTACTATATTGTTGTCCAATTTAAGATAAAACTTTTTAAATTGGTCAATTCATTTTTAGGATTAGAATTTTAGTTTCGTATGGTGGGAAATTTATCGCAATTCGCGGATACGAAAAATGTTCAATAAAAATTTGTAAAGAAAATAAATTGTGATAAGTTACGTTGCAACTGAAACACAGGCACATATATTTGCATGATTTTATATTTATAAAGTTGATGCAAATTTTCATGTGTCAACAAGTAAATTGTGCAATGTAAAGGTAATAGCTGTATTGATTTAGTTTGTTCTGTAAACATAGGCCAATCAAATAAAACAATCTCAAGTTGAGAAATTAACTTATATTAAACTAAATTAACTTAGATTATGGAAATAAAAAGAAAATATATTTAATATAATTTATTTTTGCATAACAGTAAATTTGTATATTTTAATATCAATAAACAAGCAAGATAAAATCAACATTTATATTTCGTACATTTTCTTATTAAAATCCCATAAAAATCACGATTATACATTTAAAAGCCATTTTAAAAATGTTTTTAAAAGTGCTGTAACATTGGAATAGCCTATACTATATTCTAACAGGCACGGGAAATTTAAAATTGATTAAAATTAGTCTATATTTTAGGCACATTATTTTCTAAGGAACATTCTACGCATTAGCGTATACACAAATTTGTAATGGCGTATACCGATAGTATAATTGATAACAATTGATATAATTGATTTGATATAAAATGTATAACAAAATAATTCTACCATTGGGTAGGGAAATCAACGGCAACTCCTAAGCATTATCCGAAAGAGCAGAGCTGAAGGCTTGAAAAGATCGAATCGTACTGTAAGCGGATTAAAACTTATTCCATTAGTGATAAGACGATATGCTTAGGGGTTACACTAAAAAAAATTGAGCGATTCCGACGCTTATTAGAAATAATCAACATTAGTGAAAGCGAATGCTGGCGAAGCGCCCAACTTAATAGCGGCTCGACAACGGGTCCGGTCGGCGACTGCGGTGCGGGGACGGCGCGGGGACGATACGGGGACGGCGCGGCGCGGCTAGTGCAGCCAGTCGGCCGCGTCGTCGCCCGCGTGCTCGCCCTCGCTCGCGCCGCTCGTCGCGCTCGTCGGCGGAGACGGGGTGGTGCCTGGGGGAATATAATACTATATAATACACTTCATTGAACTTAATAGAAGTCGTACCACCTATTAAACAATCAGATTAGACAAAATTACATATCCTAATGAGCTAAAATAATCTTCAGATTAAGACTAGCAAGTTTAACACAAAACGACTTCCAAAATTAAATACTTAATCTAGCAGTTGAAAAGAAGTTAGATTCTTCTAATCTAAATGTCTTTCATTAAATAATTTAGGTAAATTACAATTCCGACATTTCTTCAAAGTAGTTATTTACCATTAGGTCCGGCAAAGAGCCCGTTATAGAGGGCGAGATGGTCTGAAGGCGGGGCAGAGCCCGGTCCGGAGGCGGGGCCAGGCAAGAGGGCGGGGCCGGGTGGCTGAGTGCCCTTGGCGTTGCGCATGAGGGGCTTGTGGCGCTCCGTGGCGTGCTGCCAGCCCCAGCACGAGCGGCAGAAATATCTACGAAAGGAACATCAATGATTAATATTATATTTTACAAGCCAGCATTTCAATGTTTAATTAATTTAATATGATATAGTCCGCGTTGTTAAGTTAGTTCGCTATGAAGTTGTTGTGCGCAGGTTTATTTAGGATACACTATACGTAAGGGTACACTAACACGGCTATGTACCCGCGGGCGAGAGTGGGCAGCGACGCGAATCATTCAGAGCGGACTAGAAGTTTGGCGCGGTCTACTAAAGTTACGTTGTAAAAGTTAAAAGCTTGTAGTTGTAATCATACTACGGAGTGACAAAAAAAAAAGCTTACCTAAAGCAAACAGGTTCGCGACAGAAGTACGGTCCTTGCTGTAAATTGCACACCGAGCACATGGAATCCTCCAGGTATGGGTCCACTTGTACCTGCAAATAAAAGTAGTGATTGAAGATTGCAATTTTACATTCACTTCATCAGAAAACAATACATACACTACAACTGAATTCTCACTTTATATAACAGACCATTTAATACATATTGAAAACTAGACATTTTAATGTACCTAGTGCGTTTCGAGCGCGGAAAAAAGATCTATATAACTACTAGCAATATTACAAAAATAAAATCGGGACTGCTTAATGATACAGCCTATGGTTATCGTAGACTTATGACACCTTACCATAACCATGAACCCATTTGGGTTGTAAATTACACATTCCCTCGAAAAGCAACCCCTCCGCAGTCTGGAAAAATTAGTTAAACTTTAAAAAAACTTACCCGCTTGGTGAACTTGTCCGTGCATATCTCTACATACGCAGCGGAGATGGCGCGCACGTACGAGCGCACGTTGTTGAACGTCACGCGGCCCGAACCGATCGGGTACTTATTCTTGTCAGTGTCGATACCTTGGAATAGAAATATTTTATTATGTGAATTCATATATTCATAGATTAGCAAAGTAGTAGTAGATTGACTTAGGATTTGTAGATAGAGACTAAGAGGTTTTAAAATAATATTAATTTTCGAGTAATTAGCCCTTTCAATTTATATTTTTCATCTATGCATATTGGCATTTTGCAATATATTAAACAAAATCTTTAATTCTAATTTTTATGTCAATGAAATTTGTTAAACCCGATCGAGTGTGGACTAAGTAGACTAAGATTAATTTGGTTTATCAAAAGACCAAAGAGTAGATAGTATTGGTAGACAGACAGCGTGAAGAAATTTTAATAGACAATGTAACTAGAGTTAAGAAATTGTAATTAGACCGTCTAATGTAAGGAGAAACAAACGTGCATTTAACGTTAAACGAGTAGACAAGTCTAATAACAAATAGATTACACAAGCAAAATTACATTGAATCAGTAGAAAAGTGAGAAGACTTGTAAGACTAGAGTAGTTGGTCAGTAGATAAGTGAGAAGTAAAGACGTTGGGATGTACTAACCAGCATAAACGACGCCGGAGAAGAGATCGTTCATGATGAGCGCGAGCGCGTGCGCGGAGAGCATGCCGTGCAGCGCGCCCACGAACACCGTGCGCGCCGGCTCCAGCCGCACCGACCCGCCCACCACCCAGTTGGAGTCCGCCACCGCCCACGGGATCACTTGCACCTGTACACACATTGAAAACTATACATTTCAAATGTTTTATGATACAATAAATTATAAAATATATCAAGATAATCAGTCTAATACAATAAAAAAGTTGTCTTATTTGAAATTAAAATTTATTTGAAAATATATTTTAAAAAGATACGACTGATTACAGGCAAATGAAAAGTGAAGTACCTAATTATCGTTTTTTTTTACTTTGCTGACTATCAATCATATTTTGTAATTTTGTTAAATTGCGTTAAAATTAAGGTGAAGATAGTTTCGAAGATATTACAATTAAACGTATCGCATGTCATATGTGATTTAATTTTGCATTAAAAATGTTAATTTATTCAATTGATAGAATAACGTAAACAATTATAGTCCGCGTCATACAATTTGCTATGGCGACGCGATCCATTTCTATATTCCGAACGAACTAGCAGTTTTACGCGGACTACATCAGAAAACTTTAGTTTGACTGACCTCCTTGGTGCGCATGTTGCGCGAGGTGATCCTGTAGTACCAGTCGTGTCCGTCGCGGCGCGCGGCGGCCAGCAGCGCGCGCACGCGGCGCTCGCTCTCCAGCGTCACGTACGCGTAGCCGCGCGGACTGCCCCCGCCGGCCCCGCCGGCCCCGCTCGACCCCGCCGAGCCCGCGCGCCCCGGCCACTCCACGCTGGGAATCACATTTTTATTAGTATACTCTTGCAGTAGTTTAACTATATAAAATTTTATATTGTGAATAAATCGCCATGTCTATATTTTATAATAAATTAACATTGTTGCAAAAATTTAGTTTTTGCTAGAGAATATTATTTAGCCCTTTATGTAAGTTGCAGCATATTGGATAAATAACAGAATGGAATTGTATTAAACACTTAAATATATTGAAAGGCTGCTGCTGCTTAGCTTCATAAATTGATTTACTATTGCAAAATAATTATAAAATAAAATGGAATCATGAATTACGCGTTTTAACTTTGATACTATTATATGATAAAAAACGTATGAGTAACAAATATTAAATGTCAAAAAAGAACTTTTAATGCAATTTACCACATTTTAGTTTTGCATCAAATTAGTTTAAATGTCATTAGCAATACAAGCCACTCACCGTACAGGCTGGAAGTGTCGTAGCGCGTTAAGCAGCGCGTGCTCAGTGATGTCCCAGGGCAGGCCGCCGAGGAACACTTTGGGCGAGAACCCGCCAGAGGGCTCCGCGCAGCGCGCCGGCAGCGTGCCGCTCCAACGTAGCGCCTCGCCGCCGGAGCCCCCGGGCCCGCCCTGACCCCCCGGCCCGGGAGGACCACAGGGACCGCTGGGGCCCATATGCCCTTGGGATGACACCCCGCCTGAAATTTAAAAAATGCTAAAGACATTCTACACTACACTACACTCCAGACCCAGACACTCGAAATTCTAGTCTCGCATCCCAAAATACAAATAAAGCGCCCAACCCCGAAAAAATACAGAAAATATTTTTGGAATGTATGTCATTCTATTCTTAAGCCCACTCCACATTCGTATCGGCTCCACATTCTCGCATCTCGTGCTTTTCTCGCGTTCTCATGTGATTCTCGCGAGAATGTGGAGCTTTATAAAATAAGTCTCCATTTGTATGAACGAATTATACTGCCCAATATAAAAAAATACGTACAAAAGGAGGCGCGGCGTGGCAGGGCGAGAGCTTTCTCTCGCGGGGTCGACGCGTTGAATTGCTCCGGAGACCATGGCAATTCCACCTGCTAGAATGTCACAAATTAAACTATTATACACAATAATTTTGTGTTTACTTGATGTAGAAATACATTGAATTATAGGAAAATAGCAATATTTAAATTTAACTTACCGTGTTGTCAAGTCCGTCACAGCCGAGTAGGGAGTGCTGCGCAGGCGCTCGGGCGGGCGCGGGCGGCATCGCCAGGGCCTTCTGAAACACGCTCTCACTGTAAACCTGCCCTTATTTCTAAATCAAATATTAAGTCTACCACTACCCTATAGAATTGGGCCTTACTGCATGCTCATATTTTTATAAATATTTTGAGATCAGGAATCAAACCTATCAGATTAAACAACGCCAATAAAAGCATTTATATTCATTACTATTTTTTTAAACGCTTTTTCACTTTTAGATTCTTAAATTTTAATTTTTCTATACATTGAAATCTTCACTTTTGGACTAATTCCATACACAGCAATTTATTCAACAAAACTTGAATATAGTTTTGTAAAACTAAAAGAACTACAAAGTAAAAAATATTCAGGTGTCAGCAGTTTACTATCAAGCGATATTATTCCTTACCAACGATGCCACAAGGTCGGGGATGCCCTGCCCGTCCTCCCAGCCGCCGGGCCGCGCGCTCTCGCTGCAAAACATAAGCTCCGATTACTGTCACACGACACGATACTTGGATTTCAACAATTGTTATAGAAAATAGTTGCGATAAGGTTTTTAAATAGCCACCTAGATTGCAGTTTTATTAAAAATAGTTTTAAAAGAAGACTTACGTAAAATTCTAATGTTCCGGGTACAAAGTAATATCTAAAATGTATAATTAACAAATCCAAAGGAATTTAGCAGATCATAAAATTTACCTACTGTACGGACATAAATTAATAAAAAATATAGGGCAAATTAGCAAAAATAAAGAGCAATTTGAAATAACATTATGCGATCTTCAAATGTTTGGAGTTTGGTTAAGTGCAGAATGGTGATTTTAATAAAATACACCTTTGAAAAAATATTAAATAAGTCATACGTTTCCTAAACCATTCCCTAAATAAAGTAATAAATTAATGACGCCTGGAATTTGAAGTAACGTGTAATCCCAAATAATGTCTTAGTTACTCTATGACTATGCACCATAGAGCATAGTACCTAGTAGTAGTAGTAGATTGTCTGGTTACCTGTAGCTCGCGAAAGCGGTGGGGTGTCGCGGCGGGAAGCAGGCGGGCGGCACGAGCGCGCGCGGCGAGTGCGCCGCCTCGGGGCTGCCCGGGGACTCCCAGCGCCACGCGCCCTCCGCGCCTCCGCCCTCCTGCACACCAACAGACATACAGCATATCCAATCTATCACTATGCTATCCTATCCTATATACCTAACCTATCCTATATAGAACTTAGGTCAAATGAAATCTAAACTGCTCGTCTACGAGTTTTTTAATTAGAAACAGTTACAAAAGCTATTAAAATGGCTATTCCCTTTATTAATAATCTATCCATTTTCGCCTCCCTTAGATCAATATTTGTTAATTTCTTCATATTAGAAATCAAATTTCTAGCTTTGGTAGAAAAAAATGGATAAATTGAATATTAATAACGGTCGTAAGTGGAAGACAGCAGTTTGTAAAAGTGATAAAAGATTATATCAAATGGGTTATTAGATGAAAATTACATAATGAATAGACACTTACTGTTAACGGTCATGTAAGTAAAATAGTCTTGGTTACCTAAATATATAATTCCAAGGACATAAGCATAATACTTTTTCGAAGTATATCAATCACTACAACAATTAATGGAAAATAGAAAAAATATTTCAGATGATTATAATTGAAAGATTGCCAAGCACAGCATTAGATTTCAATAGGGCTAAGATGATATTGAGAATAATTCTAGTAGGTATTCTGAACACTACAAAGCAGATTTATCTTGAGCACTAATAAACTCGAAACGAAAACTACACGAATTAAGTTTTAACTAAGCTATTTATTTATTTTAGTTTTAATTTCGACCTGCATTTTTTTTTTAAAGTATAATATATTTAAGCAAGTATTTATTTAAGTTCATTGATATAATATTCCTACGCACTACAAAATTTAAAACTGGAATTTCAATAATGACACGAGGTAACTTTCCGACAATCTTTCTGAATAAAAAAAAATATGAAATTAGTTTTCACCAAAAAATGTATTTATGCAGTTAAAGTTTTAAACAAAAGCACCGCACTATTGTAGCGGCCATAACGATACACAAGTTTAATCGCGCCGTCCGCTACACTGATCAGATTGGAGCCAATTGTACGAACGACGAAAAAGTTCACCGGAGATACCATCCCGCGGGCGGGCCGGCAGATTAGAATTGAATTAATTTGGCAATATCAATTGAATACTGAAATGGCTACTGGCTCGTAAAGAAATTGAAGTGAATATCAAAGACAAAGTCCAATATTGTTCATAATGTTAAAAATGCCTAACTTAACAAATATTTAAGGATCAACTATCATAATTATTGACTTTAATGTCAAGTAATATTTTTGACAAGTTCCAATAGTTTAATAGGCCGACACAGTTAGCAGGAACAATATTTAAAAAAACTAAAAAATTTGGTTGAAAATAGACCGAAATCAAGCGGTCGGATCAGTAAGCAAGGTTTAACAATTCGATTTCACTGATAACGATGCATGTAGCAGGTCAAGTATGAAAATATAAGGTCTGTATCCAAACGAGTTTTCCGGGTCGCGGGCCGCGCCGGCCGATTAAGCTCGGCTCACGCCTTGGCAGGGCCTATACAAATAATATTAAATTGCCAACCCCATGCCAATAGCCGGCGATGCCCGCCAGACGCTGCCAAGAGCCCGATTGCGAACTTATATTGTATATGGGATTCGGATCCGCGAATCTGGCCCCTTGGCAACAAAGAATAACGCCAAGTATGATGCTTTTGAAACGACCGTCGCGACACGCTGCCGAACGTTTGTAGTTTCGAACAAGTTTAGATCGCAGATTAATTAAGGTCCTTCAGACGAATTTAACTTTTGTCAGAGGCAATTGGACATGCAAAATAAATTTAAAGTGCGTCAGACTACCTTTGCTAAAATAAAACTTTGTACATACGATCGCGATAGTAATTTATTTTATTCACTTTTAATATGCGTACAGGAAACAAGTATACGTACTTTAATATGCACGACAGCTTTATCAGAAATCAATTACTTGGGGTATTTTAATCTACCGGCAAAATGAGGTCGCGCGCGGCGAAACCTGAACTATTTATAGATGAACTACCTTCGTTTAATATCAAAATTTAGGAATAGCATCACCGAACTAGTTCTAGTTAGCGTACCAATTCCAGCCTATTTCGATTTGTAGCTTTTTTTGAGCGTAAGGAACGAAATTAAAACTAGAATGGAAAATTCTATGGATCACACAGTGCAATTTTAAAATTGATAAAATCGGCAAACCAAGATTTTTAACAGTTTCATTACACTACAAATACACAAATACATTGAGAATCTATACAAAAAAGATAAAACAGAAGCGCGAATTAAATCGGATAGCTTAGTGTATTAAACTAATTCAAATCTCATGGGAGGCTAATGCAAGCTGGGGTGGACTATTGCATTATTTGGCACGATAAGGCCATTAATAGGGGCGCGCTGGCAGCCGCGCTGCTGAACATTAACTGCATCAGAACGGATGTCGTACGGGCATTATGAACGGACAATAAAACCGTAGAGTGCTTTGTACTCGAATATTGTCGGTTAAACTATTTGGACAACGTGGGTACTAGCCATATTTAAAATATGACGGTAGTCGTAAATGTAAAATATTGTTTAGAACTCGCGATAGTAATCTTTAATTGTCTGAATATTTGGCTTCCGCGAATGTGGAGCTTTCGTACAACAAGAAAACTGCTAACAAATTACTATATTATTGTAGGTAGAGTTAAAACTACGCAGAATACACTAAAGGACGCACAAACTTTCAACGAGACAATACCACATTCGTCGAAGCCATTAAAATCGTAGGGGAGAGAAATATTACCTACAGAAAGTTCCAAGTATTTTAATCGGGTACAATAATTTAGGAGATCTATAGGATGAATTCGCTTATACATTGGGTAGAGAAATTTTAATTTTAGAGTAGTTTTATTGGCGCCCAACAAGGGTCCACCCCCGAACAATAAGTTTAAACGGAAATTAAGTAAAAGGTGTTCAGATTTAAAGCTTAGGCTATTTTAGAATAAAATCTTGTACTCACATTTGCGCGATGATTAACTTTAGGTGCAGTCGCAGGTTCTGTTAGCTGAGAGGTGTCTAAACCCAGAAAATCTGCGAGCGAACGCCGGTTTTCCTTTGAACCGCCGCCGCGGTCATTGTCCTGTTAAAAAAAAAAAACAATTATTAACTTTTCAAAATTCGAACAACTCTAAAATACACTATAGTATGGAGGTAGGAACACATTTCAAAAGGCATAAAAAATTAAAAAAAAAAAAATTCAAATATCTAAAGTCTCACCTGATGTAGAAGCGGCATGGGTGCCGCGTAAAGTTCCGCAAAGTTTTTCGAATACAAAATACTACCGACAGCAGTTCGGAGCAGACTTGTTCACTAGTCGGCAGCACTCGGGCAACTGACGGTGGCGTCGTGCGCAGTGAAGCACGAAGCCATAATATCCCCTCTCCTCCAAAGTTCAACTCGACACGCCCACTTTTACCATCTTCACTATCTTTTTATTTTAAACTGAAATTAATATGGGTACTTTATGTCGCAATTATTTTCTAATAATTAAAAATATCAAAGAAAATACAAATTATCCCATTTGAATGCCTTATTAGGTAAATTTGAAAGAATTCGATTCTTAATTTTGTATTTCCGCGCAACATGGCGGCAAGCTCATTCACCAATCAATTCAACAGATGGCGCATGCGTACAGAATAACGACAATTTAAATACTTTTTTATCATAACATTCACTTTCTGCTGAATTTATTACTTCGACTCAGTAAAATATACACTTTTGAGTTTATTTTAGTAAGGGAAAATAACACTTTAGATGTTATAGATATGTATTTATATTTTAAAGATAAATTTGTTTATTTCAATTCAGTAAATGCTCACATTGTATTTCTATATGGATTTTTCTATTCAACAGGTTCTCATATTATTTAAAGATACCAACAATCGAATTTTTGGGCTAATATTACATACTGTTAGTGGGCGTAGGTCTTATTGGGTGCTGAGAATGCTTCAACAATTATTGGGATCGACAGGTATAATTATAAAAGTAAGAAAAAGTATATCTTTATATTTTATTCATTTATTTAAAACTTTTATACAATAAACACGTAACATACATAATGTTAGAATAATAATGCCTTCTCTTTACATAACATTAACTCCTTAAGTTGTATAATATCTCCTTCTAGATTCGCTGTTAGATTTCAAAACAAAAGACTACTATGCCATTCCCTGAGTGTTCCTGTGTGTGTTAAATGTGTCCCTTTATTGCTATACCCAGATTTCTAAACCACGGAAATATAAAAGCCTCAAAAAAGCACTTTATTAATAAATTCGACAATGTTTACTTTTTCTCTCCGATATTATATTTTAGAGATGATGATTGATTAAACTTTCATGAACGTATGGGACGTTATCTGAAAATTTAAATACATAGATCCAAATAATAAAGAAAGGTGGTAGAATCTGGAAGCACGACCGCCACACCTACTTCCTTGATACACTGTGTACTGATTTCAGACAAGACTAATCCTATCAGGGGTCGTTTATAAATGTCTATGTGCAGCAGTTGCCACTTATCATAGTGTAGAGCACGCTTTTTTGCTATTTCTATAGTATAAAAGAATATATACAAAATTATCTAATATCAAATATACAGTAGACAAACTTTTACAATTTTCTTCTATAATAGCTCTATTATCAGTAAAACTAAGTGGGTGATAAATTATATGTTGTGTTTATTTACATAACATTTTGTATGTATGTTAAGTTTTAAATCTAAGTTCATATAAAGGGACTATATTATACATACATGATTTATAATTAAGAGTTTATTCAACTTTCGGTCGTTTCACTCGTTTCCTAGTCACGCTTGCACGCCCCTGTCAACAATAACGTCCTCATTTTCTGTAAATGCATTGCACATAAAACGCATAAAGTTTCGTTAAATTTGGTTCCTTTATTTTATAAGTTTACGTACACAGAGACATAAAAAACAACATAAAAAGAAATATAGTACAAAAGACTACTTATCTCAAACTGAAATTTTCAAATATTAATTTTCATCTATTTTCAACATTAGTAAATACAGTAAAGTAGACAATACCTGACATTTTGACTTTCAAGTTTATTTATACACAGAACAAATATATACATAATACCATTGTATTATATATTTATTTTAAACATTGTCGTATAAATCAAATATTGTTGGCACAGTTGCGTAAGACATCGGGGACCGTGACCCTGACCTCTGCGCTTGCATATAAAGTTAGGCATGAACTACATTAGGCGTTTTGATAGCGACAACAATCCATCTGGCCTAGACCTTACGTCCCATTATAAGCCCCTCATATCGGCTATTTTCAGACAATGAACGCTATGATCCGTTTTTCCGGTCCTTATATGGATTATAAAAATATGACGTATTTTTTATGTAGATAGAACCTAAATGTAAGTATGTAGAGATCATGGTCTTTAGCCTTAACCAACCAACTTTCTTGCAGAATTATTTTGACTTTACATCTGGCAATTTTATTTTAAACTTTATCATATTATTTGCAATTGTTTCTATTGAAAAGATAAATGGGTGGTTTTCCACTAGCTGCCAAAACCAGCGCAGTGCAAAATCAAAGCTCCGGCGTCGGTAGCGGTGCACGACCTTACCGGTGCCGTGCCGGTACCGTGCCGGCGCCGGGTTGGTTAAATGAAAAAATATTTTTGGATTTTAAATTCAGAATCAGCCGTTTGGCCCTACCTTACAAACTCCTCCAGTCCTTATTCAAAGTTAAATACATTCCGTCCATGGTCATAATTCGTATAAGATTTAAAGATTTCACTGTAAATGAAAATCCTCACGTTCATCATTCACAAAAAAAAAATGATATTACCTTATCACCCGCAAATCCCACTCGATAGTTCAACACTTCACCACACGTAGAACTTTTGCACTTGCTTCTTAGTCCGAAAGCTGAGGTAGACATTGTCCCTCACTATGCAGTCCGTATATCAGTCCTGGAGGCCGAAGAGCGGCGCGAGGATTGCGCCCGGGTCGCGGGGCGGCGCCTCCAGCGGGCGGAGCACCGGCCCGCGCTCGGCGCTGTAGATGTACGGCAAGCGCAGCACCCAATACGCGGAAGCGCTCAACTTCAGCGGCGGCTCGCCCTCCGGCTGCGGCACGAAGATCGGCCCGCCGGCAACTGGCTGTACCTGGAAATTGATATTTAAATTAAGTTATATAAAAAATAAATTCCTTGTAAGTTAAGTAAAAGTAGTAGTAAGTTTTATTCTTATAAATAATGTTTTAATTTCAATCAAGTCAGCCGCTTGGCCAGGTATAGACCGCGCCAAACTGCTAATCCGCTCCGAATATAGAAACGAGTCGCGTGGCAACAGAAAATTGTAGGTATTAGCGGGACGAAGACCTGGGCACCCTCCGCTGCTTGCTATCGACCACAGGCAAATTTTGCATTAATATGTCCTTACTGTTGCTACGGTGTATATTCTTGTAATTGTGTTTGACCGCATTGACTCTCTCACTACACCTGCGCACAACAAGTTCCGTGCGCATTAGAAGTTTGACGCGGATTATGCGCGGCGTACAGATGTGACGTGACGTTAGGAGTGACGACGACGACGACTGTTGCAAGGGACGGGCGGTACCTTGGGGTCGAGCGTGACGTGCAGCGGCGCCTTGGGCGTGGCGCCGTGCGGGCGGTACCTGGGGGTCGAGCGTGACGTGCAGCGGCGCCTTGGGCGCGACGCCGTGCGGGCGGTACCTGGGGGTCGAGCGTGACGTGCAGCGGCGCCTTGGGCGCGACGCCGTGCGGGCGGTACCTGGGGGTCGAGCGTGACGTGCAGCGGCGCCTTGGGCGCGACGCCGTGCGGGCGGTACCTGGGGGTCGAGCGTGACGTGCAGCGGCGCCTTGGGCGCGACGCCGTGCGGGCGGTACCTGGGGGTCGAGCGTGACGTGCAGCGGCGCCTTGGGCGCGACGCCGTGCGGGCGGTACCTGGGGGTCGAGCGTGACGTGCAGCGGCGCCTTGGGCGCGACGCCGTGCGGGCGGTACCTGGGGGTCGAGCGTGACGTGCAGCGGCGCCTTGGGCGTGACGCCGTGCGGGCGGTACCTGGGGGTCGAGCGTGACGTGCAGCGGCGCCTTGGGCGTGACGCCGTGCGGGCGGTACCTGGGGGTCGAGCGTGACGTGCAGCGGCGCCTTGGGCGTGACGCCGTGCGGGCGGTACCTGGGGGTCGAGCGTGACGTGCAGCGGCGCCTTAGGCGTGACGACGTGGAGGCGCGCGGCCTGCGCCAGCGCGGCGTGGCGCGCCGGGCACGCGGCGTACAGCGGCATGCGGCTGGCGGCCAGGCGCGCGCCCAGCGCCGCCGCCGTCGCGCCGCCGCCGCCCGAAACCACCGTGTCCGGGGACGACATCATGAACCTGCAATGTCCAAATTACTCTCTTTACACTTTTATCAAGTGACTAAGGAGCTAACTAGAAGTCAATACAGAATGGCCATAATGAAAGTATTAAAAGTCGAAGAATAAATGATTTCATTAAAAACAATATGTTGAAAAAATTCTCAAAAATAACCCAGTATTATTAAAAACTTTAAGATTTATTATATTTTCAATGGAATAAAAATATAAAATACTACACTCGGTCATCTTGTCTGAAACACTAACCGGGACGAAATGACGTCATTTTTTTGGCGTATCACTGTATTGCTTGAACTTTTCTAAGGGATATCGAAGCGCGACGTCACTCGCGGACGCCATGACACCAGTGAGCGTTTTTGAGCTTAATTCAAAATTGGTTTAAAAATGCGAATATTTTCGTTAATACTGAATCTATTGCCGAAATAATACGATTTTTGGTAGTTAGATATTTTGGTAGTTGGTAGATCAGTAGTCATGTACCTACATTATAGAAGGGGATTTCAAAATTTGTCATCATGCCCATTGTACGGTCAAGCTAATATTAAATTTGAAATTATACATACCTGTGACCTCGCGCGCACTCGTATTCGAATCCAATGAAGATCTTGACAGTAGTGACGTGGTGAGGAGCACCCCCCTTGCCGCGCCCGCGCGAACTTGTCGTCCGCCAAGCGTTCGCTTGCTCCACACTGAAATACAATTAACTTTTTTGATGAATATACAAGAAATATAAAAAAATATAATTATAATTTTATACACCAGTGGTCCTAGTAGTATAGTAGTAGTATATGGGTTAAAATCGAGTTCAAAGATTCCGTTACATACATATATCATACATAGATACAACCCAAGCTAATAAAAGCGTGTTAAAAGCAATAAGAATACATACCGCACGGTACAGTCCCAGGGCAGCAGATAGTTCGTATGGTTGAGGAAACCGGGCTGCAGGTGCTCGGGCAGGCCCGCGCTGTGGGAGTACAGCGAGGAGGGCCCGAGGCACAGCAGCGCCCAGCTCGGGAAGGCAGGCAGCAGCGCCGCCGGGCTGCCCAGGTGCAGCATCCCCGGGAGGTACTCCGTTGTGGACGGCTGGCGGCTTATCACCTTCTCTGCAATTAATTTTGGTCTAACGTCAGAATAATATTACGAAGTTAGTAAAAGTTAGTAATTTCATATTTGTAAAGAATAATGTATATAAATAATTAAAAGTAAAGTGACCTATTCAATTTATTAATAAAACTATCCATAGAACCACGCGGCGACTTTACGAACTCGTCAAAAGATGGCGCTACAACTACTCAAAATCAGACTATCGATTTTTTCTCAAAATATTGCGTAAATTCTATATTTCCGCAGATTATTGCCTCGGGTTCGTTCCACTGGCACGAAAATCTAGAGATCTTTGCCTTAATCAAATTGTTAGTTTAAATAACCAATATCAAAATAAGCAACAAAAATAACCCAAAATCGGTAACAAATGCATTGATATCCGTGCATAACTGCATCATTACAACTTATTTTTTTTATTTTTCATCCAAATAGTGTAAATCTTAACCAAAAGGTAGTATTCTTCAGTATAAGCGAAAATGCCAAACCAAGCATACCCGAAGCGGGCTCCTCAGCGACAGGCACGACGTCGAGCGCGGAGTGCGCGGACGACACGACGTCATCGTCATCCTCGTCCTTCTCGGAGCCCGGCGACAGCTCGTCCGGCGACCACGGCTGCGAGCCGGCCCGCGCGGACTCGCCCGACGCCGCTTCCGCCTCGCGCGCCTCGCCGCCCTCCGCGCCCTCCGCTGGCTCCTCCGACACGCCCTTCACTGACGCCGCCCTGGAATAACAGATAGTCAAGTTTTACTAACCACTGTGATATTAACGCTAAGATATTAAAAAATAAGGTATCTATTACAAGAACTTTCAAAAAATAATGAAACTATGGACGTATAATATTACGGAATTTACATATGAACTGTCTTCTATATGTATGAAATTCTGCGGGAGTGGCATAGGCTTCCCTTTATTTTTAGGAAGTCGGTCTTTACTTTTTTACAATAATTATTGATTACCGACTGATTTCCACTAAGATAGCTTACTCACCTAAAAGATGGGGTGGAAGGTTGGAATACGGGAAACTGTATGCTCTGCAGCGTGTGGCAGTACGCGCACTGGTCCGCGGCTAGCTCGTAGAATGTGTAATTTGCCTACCGATTATAAAAAAAAAAACTATTATAAATTAGCTAAAGACTACCAATAATAGTTTTAATTTAATTCCTCCAATACTAGCAATTTTTGTAATTTTTAAATCAAACCTGTTTAACGCTATAGGGGTCGTCCCGCGAGGCGCGCGTGCGGCCGCAGTTGCACGCGCACACGTACACCACGCCCGACGAGTGCTCCTTGCTGTTGTCGCTGCAAACATACACAAATATATGTTAACAAGAACAATAAATTGTATCGGAGCTAATGTTGTGATAGTTGATCAGAAAAAGTTAAGAAATGTGGAGTATGAAGGCGCCAACTATTTGAGCTCGCTGTTTGAACGCGCTCGCTCAGCGACTTAGAACAAACTACTGTTCGAGGTGCACGCATCCATGCCCAGTGAGCGAGCACCACACCTGCGTAAACACACCACACGCTCACACGTCGCACACACACACTCACTGCTCGGGGTGCACGCAGACGTGTCCGGTGAGCGAGCGCGCGGCGCACAGGCGGCGCGGGCGCCACACGGCCGCGCACGCCGCCCGCAGCCGCGCCCGCGCACCTCCCGCCAGCGGCCCGCGCGCCATCGCCTCCAGCACGCCCAGCGCCACGCTCACCTGCACGCACACCACATCACTCATTACTATATTGTCAGTTACAGACCAAATACGACGTCGGGAAAGGAAGATCATATTTGAAGCTATGCTCTGACAGTGTCAGTTCAAACCTTGTATATATGCAAAAAATGTTGAGAATACTTCTATGGCGTGATTCAGAACGCCTCTTCGTCAGTTATGATGTAAGACCAATGCTAGATAATTAATGTTTTCAATATAATATTACAGACCTTGTGAGCATGATGGTCACTTGAGTAGTGAGATGGTAAGCCTTCGGTATATGACGCCTGGGCTATCGGCAAAACCTACAAATAATATTTGAAATTAATAAACAACACATTACAAAAGATATTGCATACAAATAGAAGCAATGTTAAGATTTTTTAAAATACATGAAATAATGAGCTTACAAATGCATTTATAGATTTATAGTATACTATGATGTCTCACTTTCGCGCATCTGGCCTGCGAGAACCTCACGTCAGTGGCGAGAGCATCAAAGAGGGCCCCGAAGCCCTCTTGGTCTTCGTCAGTGCTGACCGGCGAGTCCTGCAGGTACACGGGCGTCAGAGCCTGTGCAGCAGCTCGCCATGACGCTGCGCTGGGCAACTGGGAAAATTCAAACAAATTAACTGTATCATCAAAATATTTTAAAAGATATGTAAAAAAGCACATTTTTATACACCACATACAAAGAAAAGCTTTATAGAAAAATATATATTTTCACCAAAGAAACTAAGTTAAAAAACAACTTAACTAAACAATAAAATTAAAATAAAGAAGTTTAATCGACAATGTACACATACATTTTAAATTGTTTTTAAAACTCTGTTAGGGGTACATTCTAAGGGGAAGGAGATAATCAGATCAGTGATTTTTTTCATATTATAAAAATTTACCAATATCTACATCGTTTCAAATTTTGTTTAAAGAAATGTTACTTTATTTTTCTCACAAACAATGCATAGAAAAATGTTTCATTAAACCCACCTCAAAGAACGACGTGCTCATCGCATACTTCCCGACATTATCGTCGAAGCCCTCCCCGAAGGCGAGGTCGACGTGCCCCTGCAGGAACTGCGCGAAGGTGGGCCGCTCGGTGGGCGGGGCCGGCTCGCCCGCGGCACACAGCTGCACCAGCCCGCGCAGCAGCGAGCTCACGTCGCGCGCGTGACCGTTGTGCTCCTCCGCGCTTATGTACACGAATTCCTCGTTTTTTGGTATCGCGAATAGAGATTTTGCACTGCGAATATAAGAATAAGAATATGTTAAAGATATGAGTGGGAAGGTTAATAGTAACAGGTTGCACGCCATCAAAATTATAAATAGTTAATTAGACATTAGACAGTTACTATTGGAGCTTGTTTACTCTGGGTAATCTGTCACCTTCGGGAAAGTTCATCGTCTGCCAAAGGTTACTGACTCTGAGTGTTGATTACATGAAGCCGAAATCACATTAAAGTTGTCCTCCACAAATGATTTCGACGTGCACAGAGCTTTGTTGACTGTCACCTTCAAAGAAGTTCAGATGACTGTTACTACTGATAGCGCTCAAACTGTCAATGGTCGAACTTCGATTATGAACTCAGGTTTCAAATGACTAGACTAGGTAGTATGTAAATAAATACATGTCCGCATCTCACCACACATTAGTAATAATCCTCGACTTGCGCAGTATAAAGTACAGCTGATCTTCCACAGAGTGCTCAAGCTTCTTGAGCGAGGCGGGAGCGCGGCGGAGCGGGGCGGGCGCGCGGCGGCAGTGCAGCAGCAGCCGCGGGCAACACGCGCGCCCGTGCGACTGCCACGCCCCGCCCGCGCCCGACGACCACAGCGCTGTGCTCGCTGCTGACGATACCTCTGTCCTGGACATGTTAGTACACTATAAAGTGTTATATTCTATGTATCAACTACAGATTGTATAGTTTATATTGTTCAGTTATATTTTAAGCAAGCAATGTTATTATATTTTTGCATATATATGTGTTAAGCTACTTTTGACACACTAGTGTTTATCTACTTTTAACACTTTATGATGTTCATCTAATTATGACGCTACGGATGTTAATCAACTTATGAATTTTTGGATATATAGCTATTTTTGAAATCTTCATCTGATTATCTACTAATGAAGCAGACTGTACATTAGAAATATGATACCAAGATTTAGACAAAAAATGTTGAGCTTCAATTCAATTTACTTCAGTTCTATTGCATGCCTATTTGAATTAATATAGATAAAAAAGTTGCTTTATTTGTTTGATATTGGTTAGAACTACTTGACTATTTGAAAATTTTCATAGTTAAAATAATATACTTAGGAATTGGTTCCAAAGTGTATCTAATCTAAATAAATATGCAAATGTAAAAATAAAAGCACAATTTAGAAAGTCTTCATTTGAGCACTAAAATGTTTACATCAATCAAACATGATTCTTACCTATAAGCATCAATAGCTTTAAACAGTTGCAGATAGTTGAGATCAAAGACAGATGTGGGATTGGAGAGCACCACAATCTGGCACAAATGGAAGATCAGAGCTATGGCCTTGCAGGACTCCATTGCCAGCTCTCCTGACGCCACCAGCCAGTGGGTGGCATCGGCATCCTTGATGGTACTAGGTGACTTCTCATTAAGGTTGGCTGCTAAGTCTGCCAGGCGTCTAGTGTCGAGGTATGTGATGGCATGTAGAAATAGTATGCCGCGCCTCTCATCCCAGTGGCAATCAATTCCATTCTGCAGTAGGAAAATATTAAAACAGGTCACATTTGTTGAAAACGAAATCAATCAATTGTAATGAAAAATGTCATTCTTTAATATCAGTCCTCATTGATATAATTATGACAATTCTGAACTTCTGCGTAATCACTGCTTGCATCTTACTATAAATACATATCAAATATTAATAATAATATAAATGAAAATCAAATTTTAAAGAATTAATTTAACACATTACTTTTATGTGTGCATATAGGCTATAGGTTATCTTCAGTGTTTATGGAGAGTCTCAATATAAACTTTACATATTATATTATAATGGGTATAAATACTAACTTCATCACACTGAACTGAATGCAAGAGTGGAGCAGTTTTATTCGGGTACCGGTACGGCGACTTTCCTATCACTCCGACCACCACTATCCGCTCCTTGTTCGAGAACTCAGGGATGTCTTTTATTGAGAAGACTTTCATTATGTTATATTGTTACAATAAAGAGTGATTGTGAATGGCATAAACTTTATTTTAGTGACTAGTTTTATGAATATTAATCCTAGTTTAATCGAATCCGATGTTTACAAAATATTAGAATCGTATTTGTAAACTGTCATTGTCATAAAAATTGACATTGACATTTTAAAGTTTTAAACTTTACAATAAAATTGTGTTCTTCAGCCACTATATATTTAAATTAATAAGTCCTTCAAGAAGCAATCATTGATATTGTTGGCTTTAATTTTGCGTATTCACGAACGACCGTTGACGTTTTCAATCATTGTCAAAATTTGTCACCAGTGTCACAACCACATGTCATTTCCAGCTGGTCCGAAATCAAGGTCCGCGAGTTTAGCGCGGAGAATGTAGAAATGTTGCATACTATAGTTATCAAACGCCAATCTGCTCTATCACACGGCTGGGGGATTCTAACGAATTGCATTACAGGCAGATAAGATATTGAATATTTTGTTGCAGTGAAGTAATCACAATGTCTTCAGTGATTGAAGATGTTTGTGAACTCTTGGATAGCTACAACGGGCGCGACAAGGTAAAGTATGCGGAAACCGTAGTGAGTGTACAGCCTTGATATTCATTGAACCCAGGAAACAATGAAATGTAAATACCTAACCTAAGTATTGAAAACTCGTTAATCCGGTATCTATTATTTAGCGGATTTTTATTAAATTGTGTGTAGTTTTAAGTTTATCGTTCAAATCATATCATATTATAAATACATGTATTGATAAAGAAGCTTTGTAAAAATAATATTTTTATCGCAAATAATAATACAAGGATGCATTTCTTGATGTCTTCGCCGTGTTTATATTCGAAACATTAATATATTTTGTTTCCATAATATTTAAAAAGTAAACTAATTACATACAAAATATTTATATTTCAATTTTTTAAAAATTATATGTGTATTTTAGGTGGTCCGTTTAGCATGCTACACGTTCAAGCTGTATGGCTGCATCAAGGATGACAAGCCATGGCAGGCGGCGGGGTCCAGGCTGTCCAATGCTAGGCTGATGCTGCGACTCTTCGATGACATTCCTATGATCCGACACACATATACCTATGGTTTAGGGAAACATGTAAGTAACTGCTAGATTTAAATAAACGGTCATACTATAGTTTTGTCATATAATATTTCTAGTTTTTCTAAAAATTCTGAAATTGAGTGACCACTTTTGTATGAAATAATTTCATCAATTCTTGAACTTGATAATTGCAATATTTAAATTTCCCTATGGTGATTCAAGATTAAATATTTTCAATGATCACATCACCTCACATCATATTGTGTCAAATTTATCGAAAAATTTAGTCAAAATATTTGTAAAAAACATTCAAGCATAATGTCCTCAAGAAGAACCCTAAATAAAAAAGCATTTTTTAACTTAACAACTTATTTATTGTCTCTTCTATATATTTATTAATTAAAATAATTAAAACTTGCCTTAGATATTTGTTAACTAAAAATTATGTTAGCCATATTATACCAATTAAGTAGTTGGTAATGTATATACTTAGTATAGTATAGTATAGAAAAATATTATAAAATGCATTATACTTAAATAATATTGATCTTTATTAAGCTGATTATACTTCTTACATAATTATGATGTTTTGCTAAACTATTAGTCATCATTCTGTTTAGAAAATATTCTTATTTAGACAATATTATAATATGTCCATGTTATTTTGGGTGCAATTATAAAGTATATTTTAAAAAATGTAATGCTCTCAAAACATTCCACATACTATAAAGTAAAATATAAATTACTGGTGCCATTTAGAAAATATGCTTATTTAGACAATGTTATAATATGTCCATGTTATTTTGGGTGCAATTATAAAAAGTATATTTTTAAAAATTTAATGCTCTCAAAACATTCCACCTACTATAAAGTAAATTGTAAATCACTGCATCAATATATTACTTGCAGGAGTCTTCCAATATAGCTGCAGCTCTAGGTGTGTTGGCCAACATGGTTGACCAAATGTTCCTGCCCGTGGAGAAGGCTTGCTGGCTCCAAGATGTGGGCATTCTGAAGCTTTCACCAGAGACAGCAGAACGCTTGGACATCGTCAGCACAGCCTTGTGGGCTGCCAGTCTTTATATTTCACTTTTACAGTAAGTATTATATTTTATTGGCATACACATTTTAATTTAAAACTATTCTGCCTATCTCTCTGGAAAAATTACTGATAAAAAAAAACTTGAATGTACATTCAAAACCTAGACAGACCTTTATTAGCAAATCATTCCCAAGCAATTATCTGGAGAATAAAAAAAGCTAGAGCAATCTAGCTTTTTTTAAGCTGCCTATGGTGTATGCTGTAAAATGGACTATGTGTAGGAAATAATTATTTCATGAACAATTCAGTATAAATTATAAATCTTTTATTTTTGTCATTTATCTCACTGATTAAATAATCTGTTAATGCTGATCCTGATATAGAGTTGCACTTTAACCATTCATTAAAAGTGCAATTTGTGAAATAAAATTGTCCCCAAAAATTCTCATGACTAATCATAGAATTTGTGTTTGATCATTTAAATATTTTGTTTCATGATGTTGTATAAACATTAATATGCCAGTAAATAGAAAGAAACCGGTTTATTAAGTACAGGTAATAAGTTATTTAATTAAAAGTGTCATAATTACACATTCATATTCATGAGGCAAGTATAGAGAAAAAAGCAAGTCATTCTTATAATGACATTACATACATTTTAACTTGCTTTTAACGTAATATACTGACATCATCAAACGAGCCATAATTAATTGCATTGTTATTGAATGTCTAGGATTTCTAATGAATTACCGTAATTACCGGACGTATCAAATGATTATAGTTTTAAAATAATAAAATATTAATTTAGTTGGTTTCAAAATTATTCTGACTGATTAAAAAACGTCCAAATGGTTACTTGTCTATACTGGGTTTGCAGTTTGCAGATTTATGTACCTTACCTGTACCTGTCGATTTCTTGGTATTCAAACCATGAAATGCCAGTGTGCACTGATAAGTATACAGTTTTCATACAAAGGAAAATATAATAATGTGACTTTCGACCTTTAACACCTGGAGTCGCGTTCTATTTCTAACTTTGGCATTCATTATTCTAATCGCTTTGAATAAATTATCATAAATATAAAATTAACTCCAATCCGAATTGGCAAATATTTTGAAGATCCGTTGTTAAAGGGAAGCATGTTAATCTTATATATAAAATTCTCGTGTCATAATGTAAGTTACCGTACTCCTCCGAAACGGCTTTACCGATTTTCACCAAATTTTATATGCATTGAATATGTATATAAAATTAGTAGGCCTGATAATCGGCTACTATCTATTTTTCGTACACCTAAGTGATAAGGGTAGTTCGCCCGTAACATTTTTTTTTATTTATATGGCAACACAACATTTGCCGGGTCAGCTAGTTTTTTGTATATTTGTGCCAATTTTGTAAATGGTCGGTTTAAATATTTATCTTAATTTACTACCAGTACCATGTAACATACAAAACGAATTACTTAGTTCGTTTTTATATCGGTTAATTGATTAAATGTTACTTTTTACACAGTAGCTTGATTGATTCTGTTAACGTCTAGATTATAATAGTCTTTTTGCTCATTCCACTAGCATTGTTAGCTTAATTGATAGATTTAAATAATTGATCAAATGATTTACATCAATTTGAAGACCCGCGTATCGCATCCCATTGGGTTTTGACATGCAGACATTTCTGGATTGCATACCCGACCAGGCAAACGTTTAATAATGATTAATTTAGATCTTCTTGCAAGCATTGTTTTTTATACAAATATTTTGAGTGTATTCACGTAATTCAGTAGTCTCTTGTGGGCCTATAACTTATAATTTTATTATTATCAATATTAAGTAAACAAACATCGAAATATGAAGAAACATTAGACCACGCGTATATTTCCAGAACATTCCGTACAACACGACACCTGTGGTGGAGCAGAGAGTGCCTGCAGAAGTCGGAGGCGGGCAGCGAGGCCAAACGCAACCTGGACGTGCGGCTGGCTTTCCAGGTATGTCGGATGTGAAAAAAAAATCGATATTGCGGAGTATCGATATAAATTAAAATATCAGTATCGATGTCGATATGTCGAGGAAAAGATTGCGATAAATCGGTAGAGATTTCTAAATATTGGGCGGCTTTAAAATGATGTACATATTTAGTTCAATCTAACTCATTAATATCAATAGGTTTTTTTTTTATATAAAATATACATTATGTGTATTTACAAAGTACCTATTCCTTTTCATTATGCAAAATTACTAAATTACAAAAGAAGCGTCATGAGTACGTACGTCGTACAGCTCGTACTACGGCTGGACGACGAGATAATTATTTTCCGTCGTGAAATGTGAATTTCAAATTAAAATAAAATAAGTAAAGACACTCAACGCAACGCAAACAAAACATAGACAATAAAGTTTTTTTGTTCCTTCCTTCCTATCTTATACGGCTCTGAATACTAGCCACTTTAGTTACATATTAATAAATAAAAAATATATCGTTTTTTAAGAAATTTCCGGTATAGATATTGTATCGATATATTGATATATCGAATTAAAAATATGGATATATCGATAGTTTTTCATCATTACTTCCAGGCAGTGACGGTAGGCAAGCTGCTGCTGGACATCACGCACGCGGTGAGCTGCCTGCCCGCGGGCTGGCTGTGGGGCGACCGCATCGGCTCCACCAAGGTCGCGGCCATCGCCACCACCTCCTCCGTCATCGGTATAGCGATGTACTTCGCTAGGAAACGACTCTTGAAGTAGTTTACGTTATTTTTTAAAGGGGCCCCAAAATGACTTACTTTCATTAATTTTGGTTATTTTTCAAAGCGGGCCCAAAATTACCCAATTTCACAGAAACAATGATAATAAAGAAGATTGATTGATTATAAAGCCCCGAGATTATTTAGTGCGATAGAAATATGTTGGATATTTAGGAATGTTGTTGATTAGAATAATGAGAGCAATAAAACATGAACCTTGTTAACGTAAGTACATTAATAGATTAAACCTGGACAAATCTTCATCTGGCCAATTACAATACTATATATTTTTTCAATTGCATACAAACTCTAAATATGGGAAGAAATGCAACTTATCTTATTTTCTGTCCTTTTCTTATCTGTAAAAGAACCTGTCAAATATTTATTTTAATGCATCAACAATACTAGCTATCTAATTTGATATTCACTGAAAAGTTTAAACTAAGCTAATTGCAATGTACAATATATTTATAATATGTTAATATATCCATATATGATGGTATTACTACTTAAGTCATATAAAATTGACAGTGATGATTTTGCATGATGAAACATGTGATTATTTTTGTAAGTATACAGTTTAATACAGATACAGATTTCATATATACCTAAATATATTGATACATATTATGGAATTAAAAGGGACTAGTAAACTAAGTGAATTCTCACGACAGCCAAACCATTTAGCTGAAATAGTAAATTGTATTTTGTCAAAAATATTTATTTTTTATTGAAAAATTGAAGCTGTGGGAAAATTTTTGTTTGTAAACAATGTAACTATTAAGACGATGTTATTCAATTGTTTTTTTTAATCTTTTCTTACAAAAATTGTATTCAAATATACCACAGCTCACTTAATAATTAATAAAAATAGCGCAAAATTTATTTCTCCCTTCTCATGCCTTTAAATGCAGAAAATTGTCTTATTGGACATATTATGGCCTGATACATTTGTTAAAAAATGATTTGATTAGCTTATTATTACAATTACGGAATGATATGCGCACTCTGAGAATTATAATGACGTAAGTGGCTAAATGAAATTGAATTACGAGTGTTGGGTTCGATTCCTAATACATGGAAAATTGAAAGTAGTTCTAATTGGCGAAATTCACGAATATACAAGAATTTCACTTATCGAATTAAATGCCTGTCTTTCAGTCAGACGATTTTTGTAGTTGTTGACGTTATTGTAATACTGTAAGTGCGTTATGTATATGTATTTAATTAGTGTGCCGAAAGCTTTACATGCAGTATTGTTTACATTGTTATGTACAGTGCTTGAATATTTACAAATGTATTACTGTGGTACAAATAGACTTCCTACTTTACAGGGTGAAATTATTGTTGTTACAGTTTATAAGAATATACTATTATTAAAAACGTTTGCTTTTATTTTGATACAATACCTACCTACACTCAGATATTTTATTTTTGAATTATGCAAAAACAATTCGATAACACCAGACAATACTGAATTTTTTGTAAGTAATAAGAAAACAATTATATAAGTATTTTTGGCACAATTATCTTGTAAAAGAACAATTCAGATATAAGACTTACTATTTAAAGTTTTTGTAATACATCCATTTACTATAAAACTACGAAAAATACTAAACATCTATCTAATATACAAATAAACCTTTGATAATAATAATAATCATTTATTTCGGATATGTGTCCATTAAATTTTGGAAATCAAATAACGCCATGTGGCCCTTTAACGATCTCTCACTGATCTCTAGACTATGTACCAAAGTTTCCCATGTTTGGTATTTGTTAAATAAGTCAATATATCTCACACGGTAATAGGATCTGCTATTGTGCATCTATCTACGATCTATTCTGATTAGATGAGAAAACACTTGTCAATACGAGACAGAGATCTTGAAAAACGTGCATAGGTGCCTGACTACGTCAATTCGCTAAATCAAGAGCAAATAAGAAGATTAGATATATCTAATGTGTAGGTAACAAAAACATTAGTTCAAATTAGTACTTAATAGGCATTCAATAACTTATTTCTAGGATTATTGTCTCAGTTTTCTTCCAAAATATTATATAATTGCAGATTTTATTTAAGTGAATAGATATAAAATATTCACTATCGTACACATACGGGTGCTAATTATGTTTAGACGTGATGTTATTATAATCACCTTAAAACCTCTGTTGCAAGCCGAGTATGCGGATTGCGGACAGATATCTACGGCGAGATGAGAGCTCTGCATACTACTTATTGCTAACTATCTATTCAAATATTTGAGTAGCAAAATTACCTTTAGAAAGTAGGCTGGGCTTCGATGAGGCGTTATAATATGAACGGCGCTTGCTACAAACTTAATCGTGTTTGACTTTTAAGTTCTCTCCACAGAGCGTCTTCGAGAAACGAATTTAACTTAACTTTCTAAGTAAGTACCTACATATTATTATGTATATCATTAAAATGTATCTGTATAGGTACAAACAACTCAATTTGAAGTTTTAATGCGACATAAAGTGCTGCATAACAATCTTTAAATCCGTGTTAATTTCATTTTCTTTCGATGGTGTAAAGCTTATTAGCACGTACAAATATACACAATCCCCATTACCACTCGTTTTAATATTAAGACGATAGATGGCGATATACATATTTAAATAAAAATATTAATAAGCATTGTGAATATATCTTTTGTGATTATGATTTCGTATCGTACACCGTACATGTACCTACTATTAGGAAAATTTAATAATTGTTCACTCGACCTGGCGGGAGCCCTACCGTACATCCAGATCTATAAATTACTTTTATATAAAGATTAAAGGAGCTACACTAAGTTTTTAAGCTTGATATACGTAATACGTAAATAAGTAAAATGCAATATTTTATTTGTAGGAACAAAATATACTCAAAATGTATGCATAAGCATATAACGTATGCATAATGCATTGAGTTGAATTATTACGTTAAGTCCAATGTTAAATAAAATAAAACTTGTTAACCAGTCTACGTTCGAGTAAATCCATGTTAAAGGCTTCCTAACTTGCAAAACCCCTTTCTCCATATTCATATTACATCACACAGAGGAAGTGGACGTAAATTTTACATTTCTATGTATACCTTCGATAGCTCAGTTGGTAGAGCGGTGGACTGTAGCTGGTTTAAACTGTCATCCATAGGTCGCTGGTTCAAATCCGGCTCGAAGGATACTTTTTTCTCACAAATTAAATACGTTCAATAATATGATTGTGTTTCAATGTAAAGCGTGAAAAATTAAATGGAGTCGAGATGTAGTATTTTTTTTAATTTATTAATTTACTTTTATATTTTTATTAGAATGATATTATAATAGAAATAAGGTGATTTCCGAAGTAATTACGAGCTTATTATTTAATTTTCTTAACATAATAAGATGCTAAACCGGATAATAAGTACGTAAGGGGAACCGGGGACAATAGTAACACGTCTCCCTCTTCTCGTTGTTGGTGCATAATAGCGAACAAAAGTAAATACGTTGTTGAATGCTCAAAAAAGATTTTTAGTAAATTATTTTTACGCTGCGTAGAATAGGATGCCTGAGTTTTGGGTGGAAACGAGAGAATTAATGTCTTTCAGTATTCACGTTCATGTACTCAGTATTCATGACATACTTATTATTTAGGACTGAAATAATAAGCGAAAGTCCGATCTCCATGGGATTACTATCCCCAGTCTCCCCCATTGTAACAAAAAACTGCAGAACTGCAGCTTGCAAATAAAATAAATTTTCATATTGTTTCACATAGGACCGGTTAAGATACGGAATTCCTAAATACCTATCAGAAAAATTGCTATACTAATCTACCTAGGTTGGTATTGGTACTTATCTAATCTAAAATACGGGTGATAAAATATTCTTGTTTCTGGTTTTATGAATTATTCTGGTTATAAACATTTGTGTACTAAGGACTGTGGACCACGGAGTGCTAGATCATGGAGCTGATAGATGAAATTTGCGACTTACTGCAAGGACATGCGAACCGTGACAAGGTACGGTCTCGATATTGTAACGTTTCTTTTTGGCTTGTTTAATTAAATTAACGAAGATAAATATGTAAATACTTAATCTGGTAGGTACTAAATAACAATCATTGGTGATTTAGGAACCAAAACGGATGGCTTTTTGGAAAAGAAAAATTATTTATGTACCTGTATTCAATAATATGTTCTAATTAAAAGTGTAAACTATCAATCAATATTTTTAACATCTTCACGAGCAATAAGTATCTATAAATAAGTTGATCGATATACTTAAGAAGTATTTACTTAATTCGTGAAAAATGTGGAGAAACGCAACAATGGAACGAGATGTTGTGGTTGACGACGAATATTAATCTGAATACACCTGTTAAAAACGAAGTATGTAACTATATACTTACCAATTTATTTTTAATATCTGTCGGTATTATTTCCACTCTACTAATATTATGTAGTGTAGGTATATAATACAAATATTAATAAAAAATATAATAATTACCTACTTGCAATAAAACAATTACCTATTATCTAATTACCCGCAGGTAGTGTCATTAACAAGCTACACACTCAAATTATGGGGTTCTACGTCAAAAAGTCAGACGTTGATGGCGGCGAGCGCGCGGCTCGCGGCCACCCGCGCCACCTTGCGGCTCTTCGACGACGCGGCTGCACTCAAAACATTCCTCGCTTATGGACTTGGGAAACATGTAAGGAAAATTAGTGGTTTAAGATGCTAGACCTCTAATAACATTGATTAAGATCTACTGGCAACAGAGTTCGTGCTGATGTGAGGTTTTAATTTTTAAACCTTTAAACGCATTATAGGTATTTACATAACACTTACAGTGGTCTTGTGGGAACAGCGATTATAGATGTGACTATTATTCGATCTATTAAACCTGCAGTGACTACTTACCAAACAAACGATCTTGATTAATTATCTAGTCGTTAGGTAATGTTGCAAGGAGCCGCTAATTTACAAATACATATATCAAAAACTATAGTAAATACTTCAATTGGATGAATTGCTATTGTCTTTCATTTACAAAGAAAATAACTTAAATATATAGTAGTATGTGAAAGTTAAGCACGATGTTTCTTTCCGAGCACGTTCACTTGTTGCATCACAAGCATAATGTGTATCCACATTTCACAGATACTCACGTACCTTCGATAGCTCAGTTGGTAGAGCGGTGGACTGTAGTTGGTTAAAATTGTCATCCATAGGTCGCTGGTTCAAATCCGGCTCGAAGGATATTATTTTGTTTTTTAATGTATCGTCAAAAAAATTATAATGGCGTATATATATACATATATACGAGTATTCTACAAAAATGCCATGTTTTTGACTAATTTCTTAAATCAAATCTATGAAATATTCTTTACCATATCATAATAATATGAATTTCGACATCCTAAGCTACAACCTTGGGTTCACAATTTGAATCGAATACTTTAATGTACAAACTTAAACTTATATCTTTTTACAAACCAGAGAAATTAAAAACTCTTAAGTCACCATATAAAATCTCGCCGATGTTTTCACGATTCACATCAATTATGATTTTCGAATACTAACACATATGTTCCTATGTGCCTTAACCACCCGTCGCCTATACCATGGAACAGATGTATACGATGTATATGCAGTCTACTCAATATCTAAATTAAATTGTATATTATAGGAAGGCCCAATTTGGGGCACCCTGGGTGTGTCTGGCGGCGTGTTCACGCTCGCGTACCTGCAGGCTGAGAAGCTGGTGTGGTTGTTAGATACCGGCGTGCTTGTGCTCCCGGAGAAGCAGGCGTGGAACATCAGAACCGCGCACAAGTTGTTCTGGTCACTCTCTGCTTTTGTTGGCTTTATCAGGTCAGTTATACAGAATCTGAAGTCTGATGTTTAAGTACTGAATAAACATCAGACATTAATAATTACTTCTTCCTCTAGTGTTATTAAACGAAATGCAGAACATTGTATATATTTAAGAATAAAATTCCGCTACAATGTAGACTATTAGTATATTATGAATTTATTAAAATTATTTTATCTTCTAGATCAATCCGCGCACTCCATGCGGCGGCTCAGAACGTAAAATCTCCAGAGCGCACGAAATGCGCACCCGCGCGGTTCACGCAGGCCAGCCTCACGAGCACCAAGCTTCTATTGGACTTCGTTCACGCCGTGAGCTGGCTGCCCCAGGGCTGGCTGTGGGGCAACAGGCTCCCCACTCCTCAGGCCGCTGGTATTGCAACAGCTTCTGCAGTACTCGGCCTCGTGATGCATTATCATGGAAAGAGACTTCTACCTCGGTAGCTTTATAGGTATGCGATACGCTTGAAAAGAACGGTTTTTGGTGACTTACTGTACCTACACGTCATAGCGCATAATGTGTGCTTATGAAACAATGTACAGTAATGAACAGATGTTTATTCAGTATTATGTGATTATGTTTAAGTATTTTATTTAATTTTATCAGAACGGTGCCACTATGATTGATATGGAAAAATAGAATTTTATTGTAATTTTTTTATATCATTGTACTTAAGTCCATTAGGGATTAATATTTAAATGTAGTTGTCGAAATTCTTTTGTAAGTTTATATAATACTAAAAGATAAATAGGCTTATCGGTGTTCAGATAAGTGGGACCTGTTAACCTGAGTGACATAGTTGAAGGATGTTTTGGTAAATGTTACGTGATATAACAGGTGTTTATCAGTTTGTAATAGATAAACCTGTCGCAGCTGACATATTGATTCGATTATTGGAGACGCGTGCCTTACAGCCTCTCGATTTCACGACGTCACGTGACTAGGACACTTAAACAAGTACAATAGATAAATAACATATACCTTTGTACTTTTATACCTGTAAGAGTAGGTGTTAATTTGACTGCATAGCGTCCACGAAGCAATGTCCTTGCTCGTTACGCCATTCATATAAATTTAGGTGTCTCATATGTGACGTACTCGAAAGCAATCAATTAAAAATATACCTGTAGTGACGGTAGTTTTAGCTACTGATGTTGGGAATAACGCTATTTATTTACCACTAGGTATGTTTGTCGTTTTTGCGATGCTCCAGTAAGTGCCTGTTATTTCACGTCTACCGTGAAACAGTTATAGGAATATAGAGATGATCAAATAATTTTTTTCATACCTCTATTACCAGAATAGAAAGACAGCGATTTTATGACGCTGCATTTAGAAAAGTTTGAAGTCATCGCACATCACAATAATATCATAATATAAAGTAAATTATAAGGTGTTTAATATCCTAATATCTATTTATAACTATTATAATTTATGAATTCTTAATGAGTAGCACTTCTTAAAATATATTTTTTGTAAATATTATAGTACATATGTGATAAGAAAAGTGTAATGTGACAAATATTTATTTTAAATGTCATTATTTAAGGCATATGAAACATTCTCCAGTGCATTCATTTATTTATGAGAAATACTTTAGGAATTGCCTCGATATTTTCATTAAGGTTAAAAATAAAACAAAAAATACAAACGAAAATAATTTCTTCTTTTATTCAATACACCTATATTATAATTACATTCGAGTGAAGTAGAGAAACAGAGTTATACTACAATTTGTATATTACATTATTATATAAAACAGACTTATTTAATTCTAAGTTTTTTGAATACAGAGATATATTGCATGCAGTCTGATTCACATCACTAGTTGGATGCAGGCGTTGGACTTCAACATTAAAATCATTATTACACTAACTCTAAGCCCTAGAGTTGCACTAAGTAGTTATAACGCACATTTAAAAAAAAGTAAGAAAGCAGAGATCTCTACATTCTCTTCAAAGAAATTATAATGTCTACTTATACCTGACTGAACGTAGAGCTATACTCCTTGAGTTTTCTGTTGGCTTGTTTCAATGTTTCCAATTTACAGATAATGTATCCAATTAGACTATTCGTAGACTAAATACTTCCCGGTATTAAATCAGTCAAAAATATCCTATACAAAGCCTCAACTACGAATATTATTGGTTTTTCTCCTGCATACTTCTAATACTGCTTGGCGAAAATTAGTATGCAATCAGTTAATTTTGTTTTCAGAATTTTCTTTCTAATTTTTATTTATGAAAAAATATTACCTATTTCACGTATATGGTACTTTTATCTATACTAATATTATAAAGAGGAAAACTTTGTTTGTTTGTTTGGTTGTAATGAATAGGCTCACAAACTACTGGACCGATTTTAAAAAATCTTTCACCATTCGAAAGCTACATTCGAAAGATACATCCATGAGTAACATAGGCTATATTTTATATGAAATATATTTGATTGATAAAAAGATTTTGAGGCGGAACAAAGTTTGCCGGGTCAGCTAGTACTATATAATTTTGTTATGTAGGTGGAAGGGTTAGCTTTTAATAAGTAATAATTTTGAAAAAAAAATATTTCACATATTAAATCGCACGCTGTATTATAACTACTACCACAATTTCGTTTGAAACGTTTATTATATTATCAAAAGTATATTATCGTTTATTTTAAAATCACAGATTATAAAGAAGCTTAATATTACGACATATTTGGTTAAAACTATATAGAAAACTTTGAGCAAAATTAACAATAAATAATATAATTTTATAACAAAGTAAATATACATATATAGATATATACAAAATTGTTTGTTTCTTTTGTATTACTATTATTTTTTTAAGATTCTAAAATAGTTTAATTACACTTCAGATAATACAAATGTGAGATCTCACGTGACCGTGCACGTAAACGAATGTGTCCGTTTGCGTGAGACTTGTATGAACACTGACGGCAGGAAGACATTTTTGAATATATCAATTTAATGAAGATGAACACAATGAAAATCTAACTAAAATACCACGAACCCTGATTGATATGAGTTATATTTTTAATAATAGAGAGATATTAAAATTATCATAAAATACAGATAATTCTCACAACAGCAGCTTTCATATTTTTGTCAATCGAACCTTACTTTTATCTTCATCAACACTAGGAAAATGTGGACCATATAAATTCTGGGCAACAGATGCTTCATCATATTACCTAACAATTTCGATACTTAGCATTGGAATAACATAGAGCAGCTTCCAAACTTTACGCATATTTAAAATTAAAAATACCCATATCATGTGTTGTGAGTGGGTTCTATGATATCCGGTGCTAGTAGGAGTTCCTCCCGGAAGTAGGCTTCATTGTCGGGGTAGAGGCGTGTGGCGAGGCGCGGCAGGCGGCGCGGCTGGGCGCTCCGCCCCCACGCCAGGGGGTCGCCGGCGTTGGCCCCCAGCACAGAGGTGCAAGCTGCCTCGTATGCACGAATGGTTGCTTCCGAGTTCGGGGTAAGGATGCACTCGGCCAGCTTACAGAGCAGACGATGCCTTGAAGTTGTGATATTAATTCTTATCAATCGATCTCCTTAAGCACGGATTAATATGTATATATTTTTAATATAATTGAAAAAAATACCTATTAATAAATGGTTTTATACTGAAAACCGCTGAGGGAAAGGTGTTTAAATATAATATTCTACTATTATTATACCTATGTAAAAATTGTACCAAAATAGGAAAATACTCAATTTATATTATTAAATACCAGGCGTGAATATGTTAATAAGTATTCAAATATATATATTTATATAATGATCATAAGAAATGTTTAACTTATAGGGTAAATAAATAGTTTAAGTTACCGAGCCTTTATTACCGCACACATGCAACTTGTAACTTTTTAAATAACTCTCTCAACAAAGAGTACAAATTGCTGCAATGAAAATTGTGCTTTCGACTTATTAGCTTATTCACGTCTGGCCTGCAAGGAATGTTAACCAACTGACATGGGCGTGGGTCCGGTGGCGGGCTGCAGCGCGACCACCTGCAGCAGCGAGCGGCGCGGCTCCGCCCCCCAGCGCGTCAGCAGCGCGCGCGCCCCCGCCCCGCACTCGCGAGACTCCTCCCCCAACACAGACTCCGCCCCTTCACCGGCGCACTCGCGGGCGATACGACACGCCACGCATATCCATAACGCTATTATCGGTTCGTCTTCGCTGTTGACAATACAGGGATTTAATTAATGTAAGGACATGCCGACTAAGCTAGAAGTTCTACTAGAAATTAATGAAGTTATTAGTGCATTGTTAAAACAAATAGTGGCAGTTTTTATGATTTTACAAGAGTAACACTGTTTTTTCACCTATTTGTATCTTGTAACAACCATGTAACGCTGCTGTATTCTGACCTTAAGATATTGGTAATGTATAGAAAAATATTTTTATTTCTATGCTCATACTAGTTTTAATTTAGTTCAGGCACGAATTATAAAGAATTAATTTTGATTTATTTTAGGCACGAATTTTACAGAAATCTTGAGCTATTTAAAATAAAAGATGTTTGTTTACAAGCGAAAATCATAGATGAAGCACAAGCTTATTAAGTTACTTATATTATGAAGTAATCAATCCCTTTGTTACCACACTTTCATTAGCTTGATCTGTACATAATATGTATGTAACGGAATCTTTGAACTCGAGTTTTACCCACATTGAATGGTCTGATTAAATTTAAAATTTTGAACAATTATCAAGAACCAATAGCTATGCACGATTTTAATAATTTTATTCCGTTCTCCTCATCCGGATCGTCAGAAATCAGGATTAACAATTTTCCTTGTGTGTGGTTTTAAGTTTTTAAACAGTAATTATTTCCTTTACATAATGAGAGAAATTGGATGTAATAAATGTTAAGCCCGCTCAACATCGAGATAAGCACGTGGAATGAGAATATGGAGCTAAACGAATCGAATTCTCGCGTTCTCGCGAGATTCTTGCGAGAAAGTGGAGCGGGCTTTACTTACAATCGTATAGCTGGTGCGGCGAGCGCGTGGAACACGAGCCTTGTGGCGTGTCGCGAGTGTCGCACCGCGAGCAGCGTGCCGTACGCGGCGTGCAGGCGGCCGCGCGACGCCAACGCACCGGCGTCCGCGCACGCGCCGCACGACCAGCGCGCGCGCAACCCGCTCCAACCACAGCTCTCTGTGATAGTGACAATTATATGCGTTAGGAATATTATTGACGCATGTTAATACTAATTTACGAACGCTTTAGATATCTTAGTTCAATACAATTCTTTTAACAAAATAGAGGCCTCTAGAAACAAATACATTATATCGTTTGTGTTGGAAGATATTAAACGTAAATCATTAAACAGGTTTAAACTAGAAATATTTATAAAATTTGAACAGCGCCAATCAGTATAGAAAAGTGGCGACATCTGTAGCAACAGCTGTAGGTTCTTACCTCTATCAGCGAGGTGCGCGCGTGCCACGGCGTCGGCGAGCGCGGCGAAGTACTCCGGCGCGGGCAGCGCCGCCGCCGCCGCCGCGGCCGCAAGCCGCAGCCGCGAGCCGCAGCCGCTCACCCACTGCTCCCACACCTGACCACCAACCACACTAGTTCATCACACATTCGCGTACAGTACTCTTTCGTACTTAAAATAGTATACGATTTTGCCATTCACAAAGTTTTAATAGACGTAACGGGACTTAGAAAATGTCTACATACAATAATAACTGTTATGCATTGAAGAGAGTGAATGACTAAAAAGAGAGGGACAGAAGTAGATTAATTATTTAGGTTTAAGTACTAAGAAGGGATACGTTTATAAGAATCGAAATTGTGTAAAGTAATAATAATAACAGATCTCCCGCTCGACTAAATGATCATGTTCGGGGAGTGACCGTCTAATTCGAAGTGTGGTTGCAAGTTGTTGAGAAAACTCAAACTTCAGATACGTGTGGCGCCATCTAGTAGCGAATTGCAGAAAGTTACAGCTTATACGACATACAGAAAAATTGGAAAAAAAGTTTAAAATGATTTAATTTTGGCGCCCATTTTAACTCATAATTAATTTCAGAATATACTTTAAAAAGAGTACTTTATATAATTACCGGCAACGCTAAGGGAGCAGCTTCCATGCACATAATGATGCTAGCTCTACTCAGTAGTTCTTCTAACTCGCCATCTGATTGTTCGATGTGCGGCGCTGGAAATATTATTTAAATATTTTTTCAAAGTTATATATCAAACATTACATAGTATAGTAGTGACCACTTACCATCAAGTGGACTACACGATTACTTCTTGAACCTTATAAAAAATCATAAAATCCTTAACTGACTGGCTATTAGAACATGCTAAAGCATGAAGTCGGTCTATGTATTTTTTACTGTCGTCAAGAAACAAACAAATAATAATTCGCCAAGTACCAGTCGAAGTGGCACATGAAGGCATCCGTACCACCAAATGTTCATTACATTTTACTTATTTCTTATAAAATAACCATATTAAAATATGTTTTACTGTTCTTATTTGTATTCATTATATTAGCAGTTATAGTAGTAAACGGATTGTAAAAAATTCAAATGTTTTCCTAGTCCGGTTTAACTGTTAGATCGAAAATGCCGAAAAATACCGGTTTGTTGTATGGAGACCCCTTTTTATATTAAACTTTATTTTATTTTTAGTATTTGTTGTTATGCAGCCACCGTTATGCATCCTCTGTAAAATGTTCAAGTGTCTATCTATTACGGTTCCAGAGATAGAGCCCTGTGACAGGCGGACAGACAGCGAAGTCTTAGTAATACCACCCGTACCAAAGTTCGTACTCAAAGGGTAAAAACGGAATCCTAAAAACAACAGTGCACTGACCCAAGGCGGTGATGACGTCGAGCACGCGCGCGGTGTGCGCGGGCACGTGCGCGTGCAGCGCGGGCGCGGCCGCCGCGCGCACCCAGCGGGACACGCCCAGCGCGCGCCGGCCCCCGCCCCGCGACACCCGCGGTCACGCCCCCCACGCCGCCCGCCCCCACCCTCGCACGCGCGCAGCTCGCACGCGGACAGCACCACGCTGGAATATCATACGCTTAACACACATCTATTAAAAAGTAACTTTTGTAATCTCATAAAACGTTTATATAGAGTCCTCTCAGTTATTAAATTAATTCGTAGGTTGTGATCGCCTAGTGTATTGACGCGCAGTGTACCTATTTAAATTTAGATTTAACTTTCAGGGAAATAGCATGTGTTTGCTAACCTATATGTATACATGTATTTCAATAGTCAGTGATTGATTTATAAGTTATGTACAATATGACGATACAATCTAATAAACTCAATTCCACTCACATGAACTGCGGAACGTCGTGGTAAGCTACTGAAACATTGTAGTGGTCCATGAAGTATCTGTCCAAAGCCTCTTCCAAAGCCACTTCTGGCAACCGATTCCACGGCAGACTGCAAATCTCTTGCAATGTCTACGAAGCAATCAAATATCTTTACTTAGTAATATTTTTATGAATTTTATATATACAGGGTGAATTTTTCAAACGGGCCTTCAGGGCCAAATCCGAAACTATAAGGACTAGCGAAAAATGCTGAAAGGAGTTACGAGGCCGACAAAAACAAAGCAGAAGCAAATCGTTTGATAAGCAACAGAAAAAATAGGTTCTTATGTTTTTGTCTTAGCTTATTTATATTATGATGACAATATTGTCAGAAGAAATACAGCTAGATCAAAGTGTCGATACCTGCGGCGAGTGCTGCAGATGCGGCGAGGTGAAGAGCGCGAGCAGCGCGGCGAGCGCGGGCGCGGGGGCGTGGCCGACGCCGCGCAGCCACGCCCCCGCCGCCGTGCCGCGCCACGTGCGCGCACAGAACACGCCCACCCACTCGTCGCCCGACGACGCCGCCTGCGGTACACAGTTAACAATCCATTACACATGATGCTGAAGCTAATTTATTGTTATGAGTCTGCTCATCCAGAAATGAGATAACGTTAATTAATAATACACTTTTAGAAATTCCATAGTCAAAAGCAAATTTCTAAATTAAAGTTAGTTTTGTGTAATGACAATATTTTACAGATATAGTTTTCTTATCACGACTACATAGTCACTAAAATATATGGGTATATCAATTGTCCAAATAAGACAAATTATATTTAAAGTTTAATACACATTCTTTGCTTATTAACAATACCAGAGTATACTCTAAGGCACAAACACACATGCAGCATTGCAGTCTTAATGAATAAGTTCAAACCCTTTGTTTAAATATCTAACTCTTACTATACTATTCAAATTATTCACAGATTATGTAACATATTGATAATTGCACGGCTTAACCATTTAGCTCCTACCCTTCACATCCAATAAATGTTAAATGTAACCTGCAGTGCGAGCGGCAGACACTCCACGTGGAACCACTGGTGTTCCCAGGGCAGGCGCGCGGCGGCCAGCAGCAGCTCGGCCAGCTCCGCCCGCCCCGTCTCCCGCCCCGCCTCCCGCCCCGTCGCCCGACTTGACACGCCCTGCCACGTCTGGATACACCACTCCCATACCTTGCGAAGGAGGGTCTCCGCGCTCTCTATGGGGAACAAGTGCAAATGGCAAATGCTGTTTGATTTTGTGTAGGGAAACATGAATAGAAGCAACCACTTTATATAGGTATTTTTATGTCCAAACATAATACCTAACTTTGGCGACAAGTTTTTATGGTTAAAAAAGTGTACATGAGACTATGGTGCTACACTCGCTAAACTTAAGATTTGTTGTTGAAATTGAAATAAGATACAGAAAACACATCATGTTCTTAAATTCTTATGAATAGAGTGCAATAGCACCTTAAATGAGGTAGGAGAATCTGATTCAAATGACAAATACTGTAATTATATGTTTATGAATTCAGAGCCGGTTTTATTTTAATAATGTAAGTTCTAAATTCTGTTCTACTCTGATTATGTTCTAAATTATTTTAGCTTGAATTTATAAGTCTGGTTTTTAATACAAGACAGCACTATCGCTGAAGACGTTTGTATTTTTGCTTCTGGACAAACACTCGATTAAAATTTGTCTACACATGTCAACATAAATATAATATGTACAAAATGTTTTTAACTATTTCAGCTCTCAAATAATGTTCATATAACTCACCCGGACATTGTAATATAACGTCATTGATAGTGTCGACGAAGCTGGCCAGCATTTCCGTATAAGTGTTGTCGTCGTTCTTTATCGGTAGCAGCGGGGGCGGGGGAGGGGGCGTTATCCAGGGACCCCACGATTCGTGGATCGAACACCAGGCGTACCAACCCACTACAGAAAAAATATAAATTATTAAGCACAATACATACACAGTACACACCTGTCTGTCATGCACAGGGTTCCATGTTTTCATATAAAATTAAATATGTACATATAGTCCATTTGATGGTAAGTGGCTACTGCCACCCATGGACATAAGTAATCAACCCCAGATAAGATTAGATTCTTAACGGATATTATTAGCCCCGCTGGAAGTTGGAATGCCTCGAATAAGTATGTCTTCTTCACTATATCCTTCAAAGCGGAACACAGCAGTATTTAACACTAATATTAGTACGAAGAAATAGGTGTGGCGATGATACCTCCGGAGTCGTATAGTATAGTCGTAAGAGTTATGTCACCTCAAACACCTTAAACGAGCTTCGGTAAACTAACATACAAATGTGTTTCTGTGGGGCAATCAATCTATATAATATTTCTACAAAATCTCATTTTTAAATAACCATCCATTAGATATAACGCGCGGAGGTGTCAGTAACACGCTCCGTACGTTTTAAGCCCTAAGTCCGCTCCAGATTCTTGCGAGAACACGAGAAAAGCACGAGAAACGAGAATATGGAGCCGATACAAATCGGGTTTTTCTCGCGTTCTCGCGAGAATGTGGAGCGGGCTTTATAGTATCGTACCTGTGTGCGGGTCGTGTCCGATGGCCCGTGCGGCGGCGACGAAGGCGGGCTGCAGCGCGCGCAGCAGCTCGGCTGTGTGCGGCGCGTACCGCGCGGGCAGTGCGCTCACACCTGCAGCGACACCGCCGCGCGCCTCCCACCATATAGTGCCCAGCTCGCGGTGGATGTTGCCCAGCTGGGGATTTAGTCAGTACAGTCACTATTTATCTTATACTTCACAAGGAATAAGTGAATTTTCTACTATTTCAAAATCATTGATCCTGATTGATACATTCTTGGGACAAATTACCGATCGGCTGGTAAAGAAATTAAGAATCGAGTTTTTATGTTTTCTCGTGTGTACGGTGTCTTCAGTAACCGATTACATATACTCTTGATTTTTATCAATTTTCGTATTATTTTTCACGTACCTGATTATTTTTATTAATAACACTTAATCTCGCAATAACAACACCAAAAAGAAATCATTAGTTGACTAACAAAATTCTACAGCAGCAGCTACTAAAAGCAGTGAAAACAGCAGCGTTAAACACTGCTGTGTTCTGGTTTGAAGGGTGACATACTTTTCCGAGGCATTTCAACTTAATCCTCAGGGGTAGCGGCGTATCTGTGGCCGATCTCAGGCAGGAATATCTAATCCTACTTGGGTTTGATTACAGATGTCCATGGGCGGCAGGAGCCACTTACTATCAGGTGGACTGCATGCTTGTCTTCTACTCTTATATTATAAAAAAAGAAAGAACTATATGAACCTCATCAAACGGCAAGCGGTTAGCGTGTGATCGCGCAGCGCTAGTAGCGGCGGCGCAGAAGGCGGGCGGCAGCGCCCCGGCCGCGCCCGCCCGCGCGCACGCGCACACGAACGACCGCAGCTCGCCCGCGGAACACACCGCGCACGCGTGCACCACCAACAACTGCCGAACAATTTGCAGGATTTTAATCACTTTAAGGTGATTAATATATAAAAAGATGTTTTGTAATATACTAACGATATTTATAGTATTTTTTAAAGAAACCAATTAATTTAGTATAGTTCGAGCCAAACTGCTAGTCCGTTTGCAAGTTGTTCCGAGCAGGTGTAGTTATACAATTTGTTATGGAGATGTGATTCATTTCTATATTCAGAGTGGACTAGCAGTTTTACGTAGACTATACTAATCTAGTTCTAGTCGACTTATTTAGATCATTCTATCTGTGTTTGGCTAGTAAATAGGCTGTAAAATAAAATAGGGAGAATAACTCAAAAAAAATATTAATTCATTCAATTCATTGAAAATTAATTCAAAGGAAAAGCAAATGTTTTATGTTTTCAATTATAAAGAAAGGGTGCTTTTATTACCTCCAATAGCACTTGGCTCTGATCGTTGGGCTTCGAGCCCAGTCGCTTCGCGGCCGCGACCAAGACATCGAGGACGTCGCGACGTTGGTGCGCATCTGCAGTCTCCGCCCAGCGGCTCATTTCAAACTGTACACAATTTATGTATTATTCAATTTCTTATCTTTTATGTAGCTTACATTGCTAAATGTAAAATATATATTATGATTAAATGGAACACAGGTATTACTCAGATTTGGTCATACACAATGCGGCAGGTCGCCGGCGAGCAGCGCGGCGTGCACGGCGGGCCTCACCTTGGACAGGTAGCTGAAGGCGGCGTGCGGCGGCAGGGTCGCCGGCGAGCAGCGCGGCGTGCACGGCGGGCCTCACCTTGGACAGGTAGCTGAAGGCGGCGTGCGGCGGCAGGTCGCCGGCGAGCAGCGCGGCGTGCACGGCGGGCCTCACCTTGGACAGGTAGCTGAAGGCGGCGTGCGGCGGCAGGTCGCCGGCGAGCAGCGCGGCGTGCACGGCGGGCCTCACCTTGGACACGTAGCTGAAGGCGGCGTGCGGCGGCAGGTCGCCGGCGAGCAGCGCGGCGTGCACGGCGGGCCTCACCTTGGACACGTAGCTGAAGGCGGCGTGCGGCGGCAGGTCGCCGGCGAGCAGCGCGGCGTGCACGGCGGGCCTCACCTTGGACAGGTAGCTGAAGGCGGCGTGCGGCGGCAGGTCGCCGGCGAGCAGCGCGGCGTGCACGGCGGGGCCTCACCTTGGACAGGTAGCTGAAGGCGGCGTGCGGCGGCAGGTCGCCGGCGAGCAGCGCGGCGTGCACGGCGGGGCCTCACCTTGGACAGGTAGCTGAAGGCGGCGTGCGGCGCAGGTCGCCGGCGAGCAGCGCGGCGTGCACGGCGGGCCTCACCTTGGACAGGTAGCTGAAGGCGGCGTGCGGCGGCAGGTCGCCGGCGAGCAGCGCGGCGTGCACGGCGGGGCCTCACCTTGGACACGTAGCTGAAGGCGGCGTGCGGCGGCAGGTCGCCGGCGAGCAGCGCGGCGTGCACGGCGGGCCAGGCGGCGGGCGGCAGGCGGCGCGGGCACACCAGCGCGCCGCACAGCGCCTGCAGCGCCGGCCCGCCGCGGCTCCAGCCCCGCACCAGCTCCACGCACAGCGCGCCGTTGTGGCAGAACCATCTCTACAGATCAACGACGCAAAATTAAATTTCTTCAAGTAGGTATAGTATTTTACGCAATGTTCGTGGTGGTACGAGCAAATAGAGCAATGAAACGATCCGAAAAGATGATAAGTCAATCTTTTGATCGAACTACGTCCACAAATAAAAAAATGTCCTGTATAAAAATAGGTTATAATAATATGAACTTTACAATGATAGGAACTTTACATGCATGAAATCGAATAAAAACTTACCTCAGCCAGGTCGGTGACGAGAGCGGAGAGCGCGTGTCTAGCGGGCGCGCAGGCCGCGGCCGCGCCGGCGCAGCGCCCCGCGCGCTCCGCCACGCGCAGCGCGCACTGCGCGTCGTGGACGCCGCTGTGCAACGTTACACATACATACAGAACGAACTTATAGTTTAGAGTGGACAAACATTTTGGCGCGAACTATACATGTATACAAAATAATATTACAAGAGATTGAAAATTTTGAATGTGGCATGAATTTCCTAAAATAAATAAATAAACTTCTTAAAATAGTAGATAATATTCCTAAAACTCTACAACGTCTAACATTAAACAACCTTTTTGTTTCATTAAATTCTTGATTAAAATCAACGACGTAGTGCCGGTTTTTTAGTACTAAAAATCTATAAAAGCTATTACTGTGTCATACATAAGTATAGATATCTGACCGCCTTGTAATTGAAGGAAGCCAATAACACATTAATTAATGACAGTCATGGTGTAATTTACGCGGAACAATGCCGACATGCGCAGTTAATTGGTGCAAAAATACGAAATCGAAGAAAAAGTGCGAAGAAATATCGTTTCATTCGTAAATGATCTAAAAAATACATTTGTTTAATATTTTTCAAACACGAAAATAGATGACAGTGACAATTTCAAGTGTCAAAACTGGTTATATTTTCTTGTTAGGAGTGAGTAATGTGTACTAATCTATGTATTGTGTGTACGATACCCAAGCGGGATGCTTACCGCGCGACGCGGGCGAGCGCGGCGCCGGCGAGCGCGGCGCCGGGCCGCGCGCGCGCCAGCCGCCGCAGCGCCGCGCGCGCACTGCGTCTGCACACAATACATATTCAACTATAGTCTGATTCATAATTAGGTAATGTAAACAAATGTCACTTTCAAAATTAACAAGAAACAAAAACTTTAACAAACTCAACAAAAAACAAAAACTTTAACAATTATACACAATTTAACAAATGCGTTATGAAAATGAGAAAACATTCGAGTTCGATCACAGTCACGAAAATGAATAACATCAGCTACAAAACTTAAAAATGACGGCACAAGAAATGTTTTGGATTCCGATTGTGTTACCATTATCACATTTTTATTTTCTATCATAAATCTTGTTTTTTTTTATTATTATTACTGTATGGAATGAAATTCAGGTAATATAAATAAAAAAAATGTAAATTAATTTTAATTTATTTATGTTATTATTTTATTATTGTTGTATTACTTTAATATCGTAAAAAATGAGAAACTACCATTTGAAACATATTTTCTTGATAGATTGTTTACATTTTAGACACCTAAATATGAATCAGACTATAGAGTATAGTCCACGTAAAATTGCTAGTCCGCTCCGAATATAGAAATGAATCGCGTCGCCATAGCTAATTGTATGACGACACCTTCTCGCAACAACTTCAGAGCGGACTAGCAGTAAGGGATAACTATACAATAACATTTTCGAGGAGGCCTCCAAAGTCAAATCCGGAACTACTACAATAACAACAATGATATGCAACTAAAGGAGGAGGCTCAGAGAGTCCATAGACAAAAAATCCGAAGATATAAAAATGACTAATACCTGTTTTCTTGGATACTTCGTTCTGCACCAATAGATATACACCATTCATCTTCCTAAAACAATACATTTATCATTTAAAAATTAAACTTACTACCCTACCACATTTTTAGCACTGTAAATGCAAAATATAGGCTAATATCCACTAGTTACGTGTAAGGGACAGCCCTACACGTTACGGATGCATCGCGCCAGCCCTACATCGTTCTCCCGCTGCATCGTGTCTTCGCGGAACGGCCAACGCTGACGAGGCGCGTCCCACGTGCAGGTGGCCGTCCGCCATGGGAACAGTTCACCTCCATCGCGGAACGTGACTCTACCTATCAAATAATTTATTTTTTATTTTGTTAAAAGTTGTGTAAAATTTTGTGTTGTATAAAATAAACGATTTAATTCGTTCGTGAAATAGACTGCAATTCTTTCCTCGAAGCCCAGCTCCCATAACTCACTTAATAACACATGAAAAAAAAACACTCCCACACCACACAACTCTTTACATTTTACTATGCGCAAGCGCACGTATCGCACCTGTATTCGTGCGACAGTGGGGTCGCAGCCCTGCGAGCAGCGCTTCG